>CM053622.1:198449469-198507437 GCA_028646595.1 Phalanger gymnotis | reverse complement strand
CAAGGCATTCTTCTCCTCATTGGCTTTTTGGAGCTCTTTTGCCATTTGAGTTAGTCTATTTTTTAAGGTGTTGTTTTCTTCAATATTTTTTTCATGGTTTTCTTGCATCCTTCTCATTTCTCTTCCCAATGTTTCCTCTACTTCTCTAACTTGCTTTTCCAAATCCTTTTTGAGCTCTTGCATGGCCTGAGACCAGTTCATGTTTTTCTTGGAGGCTTTTGTTGTACCCTCTTTGACTTTATTGACTTCTTGCTGTATGTTTTGGTCTTCTTTGTCACCAAAGAAAGATTCCAAAGTCTGAGACTGAATCTGAGTGCATTTTTGCTGCCTGGCTATATTCCCAGCCAAGTTACTTGACCCTTGAGTTTTTCAGTAGGGTATTACTGCTTGTAGTGTAAAGAGTACTTTGTTCTAAGTTTGAGGGGAAATGCTGTTGATTTCAGAGCAATTTCTATACAGCCAGCTCTGCCACACCAGCACTCCTTCTTCCTCAAGAACCACCAACCTGGACCTGAGGAAAATCTTAAGCAGGCTCTGCACTCCTGCTCTGATCCTCCACTTAATTCCTCCCACCAGGTGGGCCTGGGGCCGGAGTAACTGCAGCTGTAGTTCTGTAGCTGCACTCCCCCCCCAGCCCCCTCCCACTGCCCCGGGGGCGGTGGCCTAACTGTAAACTCTTTTCATTCTGTTCCCTGCAGCTTTTCCCACTAACCTTCTCTGTTGTCTTTGGTGTTTGTGGGTTGAGAAGTCTGGTAACTCCTGCAGCTCATTGATTCAGGGCGCTAGGGCCTGTTCCACCCGGCTCCTGGTCTGGTTGGTCCTGCCGCCGCTGGCGCTGGGCTTTGCTCCCTTCCACCCCATGCACGATAGACCTCATCCAGTGACCATCCAGGCTGTCCTGGGCTGGATCCCTGCTTCCTTCTGCTATTTTGTGGGTTCTGCAGTTCTAGAATTTGTTCAGAGCCATTTTTTATAGGTTTTTGGAAGAACCTGGCAGGGAGCTCACACAAGTCCCTGCTTTCCAGCCGCCATCTTGGTTCTGCCCACCTGTGTCGAGTTATAATGTGTTTTAAAAAATCGTATTCTATATGATCACTACCAGAAAAAAAGCCATTTTTGTCATCTTGTCTCAAGGATGATAACGTCAGTTCTTTTTGAAAGTTCATCTAAAAATCAAAACGTTTTTTCTCAACAAAACCTTGAAAAAAAGCTTTAAAATGGTTGTGGAAGATCATGAAAATACAGTGGATGTGTGTGATGGATATTGTCGTTCAGTCGTTTCAGCCATATATGACTCTTGGTGACTCTATTTGAACATTTCTTGGCAGAGATACTGGAGTGCTTTACCATTTCCTTCTCCAGATCATTTTACAGATGAGGAAACCAAGGCAAACAGGATTAAGTGACTTGCCCAGGGTCACACAGCTAGTAAGTCTCTGAGGCCAGATTTGAACTCAGGAATGTGTGTCTTCCTGACTACATGCCTGGTACTGTGCCTCCTGGCATCACAAAACCTTAATTTAGCTTTTTTGTAAAAATGCATCTGTAGTTTTGTTTTGCATATAGATCAGAACATGTTGCTTACTCTCTTCCCCACTCCAGTTTCTCCTGATTTTAAGAATTTTTTTCACATATTTTCTTGCCTCCCCTGAAGAAATAAATGAGCTGGTAATAGAGTTGCTCAGCCTGTCATCTTTGACTGGTCCTCTTTACGCTATGTGGTCCCTTAGACCAGAGTCACATAGGTAGACTTGAGTTGGACTAACTAAGGCTGCCTGCTTTCTTTGCATTAGAGAGCCAGCAGAAGCAGCTAAGTGGCTCAGCGGTTAGCATGCTGGGCCTCGAGTCAGGAAAACTCGTCTTCTCTAGTTCAGATCTGGCCTCGGACGCTTACTAGCTGTGTGAACCTGGACAAGTTACTTAACCTTGTTTGCCTCAGTTTCCTCATCTATAAAACAAGCTGGAAAAGGAAATGGCAAAGTACTCCAGTATCTTCAACAATAAAACCCCATGGGGTCTTGAAGAGTTGCACACAACTGAAAAATGACCCAGCCATAACAACAGATTTCTAGGGGAATTGTGGCCTGGTAGAAACCACAGTCTGCTCCATCATTTACTTAGGATAAAATCAGTTTCCTTAGGTTCAAGCCCATTGAAATAGTCAAGTCAAGATAAAATGATTATTAGTGAGTTAACTGAAAAGCCTTTCTAAGTATTTACTAAGAAAGTGGCAAACATTGTGCAAAGCACAAATGTTACAAATATAAAAAAAAAATGCCATAATAGTTGCCCTCCAGGAGATTATATTTTAATGGGAGAAGGAGACCTATGCAGGTGAATGATGGCCGGGGAAGTATTAAGATTCATGGGGATATTTTGTGGATCCCTGGAGTAGTCAGGTGAAATGCCCTTTCTAGAAGTAACGGAAATATTGCTTTGATTCCTGGGTCCAAAATAACAGGTTCAGAGCGGTGAGGAGGAGACCCCCTGTGGCTGCAGGAAGAAGAACTGGTTAAATGGATGGATGGAACGTGAAGGTGAAGCATGGCCTCAGGTTTGGGGCCAGGTGGATCAATATAGTCATCAGAGGAAGAACACTTACCAAAGGGAAGCAGATAGCTTGAGGGATATGAGTAAAAGTGTGTGAGGGAGATTTAATTCATCAAACATTCAATAACCATTTTTCAGTAGCTTGCTATGTACAGCATACTATACAGGAGAAATAAAAACGAGTAAGACACAATGTCTTCCTTCAGGAAACTTATAGTTTTGTAGGAGCGATTATTCAGTTCAATTTAATAAGCATTTATTAAGCTCTTACTATATGTGAGACATTATACCAGGCACTAGGTGTAGAATTTTTGTTGTTCAGCCATTTTAAGACATGTCTGACACTTTGTGACTCCATTTGGGGTTTTCTTGACAAAGATACTGGAGTGGTTTGCCATTTCCTTCTCCAGCTCATTTTACAGATGATGAAACTGAGGCAAACAGGATTTAAGTGACTTGCCCAGGGTCACACAGCTAGTAAGTGTCTAAGGCTACATTTGAACTTGTGTCTTCCTGACTCCAGGCCTGCTCCTCTGTCTACTGTGCCACCTAGCTGCCTCTAGGGGTAGAAAGATCAACATAAAAACCAGTCCATAATCTCAAGGAGCTTATATTATATTGGTGGAATGAAATAAGTACATTGATAATTAAATACGAATATGTGTATTGATAATCAAATTTGTTTGCCTCTGAGGAGGAAGAGATTCCAGATATCTAGGGGGAAACAGGAAAGGCTTCCCTCAGGAGATCCCACCTTAGCAGAACCTACAAAGAAGCTAAGACTTTTAAGGGGCAGAGGTGATAAAAGTGAATTCCAGGGAAAGGGGACAGTCTGTAGAAAGGTAGAGAGGCAAGAGATGTAATGCTCAGGTTGGGCATTGGCACACAGATACATTTGACTGGAAAACAGTGTATGATGAAGTGAAGACTGGAAAGGAGGCCTGGTGCTAGACTGAGAAGGGTTATAAACGGCAAGCCGAAGAGTTTCCGTTTTATCCTGGAAGCAGTAGGGAACCACTTCTTTTTCAATGGAGTAACATAATGATAGGCCACTAAATGGCACAGTGTATAGAGCGTGGGCCTAAAGTCAGGAAGACTCATCTTCATGAGTTCAAATCTGGCCTCAGACACTTAGGACACGTTGGCTGTGTGATTCTGAGCAAGTCACTTAATCCTGTTTACCTCAGTTTTCTCATCTGTAAAATACTCTGGAAAAGGAAATGGCAAAGCGCTCTACAATCTTTGCCAAGAAGGCCTCAAATGGGGTCACCAAGAGTCAGATGTGTTTGAACAACAACAGCGTGACGTATACTGTAGGCCTGTGTTAGGTCAGTTCTTTATAGGTAGGTTATGTATAGGTAGGATATTTTGCTATTGTATGGAAGAAGGATTAGAAAAGAGAGCATAATAAAACTGTCAATCAATAACTAACCTACTAGACAAAGTGGAATTCACTTTGCCTTGATGATGGTAGCACTTTAGGAGCTTTCTGTGTATTTAGTGCATACTATGTGATACATACATGTATGTATATTGATTTCCAGCCTCTTAAAGGAGAATGTGCCTCTCCTCTATCTCTCTAAAAGCTTGCTCCCATCATTGCCCCAGCACTGGTCTCTCCAAACATAGGATACTAGGACATAACTTTGACTTGCTACCCTAGGACTGCCTCTTCCATGCAGACTACCCAGTGTTACGGTAATGGAGTGAGAAATGTACTTTGTTTCCATTGGGCTGAAGGGACTAACAATCCATTCCATCTCCCATTAATGGGAATCTTTGGAGCCTTCCCTGGACAGTCAGTAGCCTACTTGTGGGATGGGGGGGGGTGAGGGGGGAAGGAAATGTTTTGGCTCAGAGATGACTATAGCCCAAACATAGAAGACTAAAGACATTCAATGTAGCTTGGGTATGATATTCCTATTTTTACTAATTGACTGGGAACTGTTTTAGAGAGCGCACTGTAATTATAGTATCTGACCTTTAATTATAATTTTCACTGCCCATGTGTTTGTGTTATATAATTGTGATGATTAAATTATGGTAACTTCTGGGAGAAAATTAAAAATCATGGTGGTGGTGGGGAGAAGAAAGCCTTTCAACTAGTTAAGAGTAAAATTCACCTAAAAGGTGTGCCATTGAGTACTAATTTCCTTGAAATTCTGTGCCTGTTGTGAAGATTAATAACAGGTGGCCTTTTAGGGAGCTCCCAGCCTGAGTCTAATGTTCTGGTTGTTCTTTTATTATCCCAAACCTCCATAACTAAAGCATTTTTTTCACCCTGCCCTTTGTTCACAATATGGGACTGTAATTGAGTTCATATTTCTCACCCAACCTTTCAGCTGTAATTAATATTTTATTATACCAGATTTTATCACTAAATAGCAGAGCAGCAGGGTATTGAGCTGCATGCACACACGCATGCGCGCGCGCACACACACACACACACACACACACACACACACACACACACACACAAAGAGCAGTAGTGACTTATTGGTGCCAAGAAAGTTCCTTGTAATGAGTTGTGGTTGAGAGAACACAAAATGCATTTATAGTGCCCAGCAAATATTCCAAAGTAATTTATGACCGATCATATGTTGATAAGACCAGGACAAAAAGAAATCAAAGTTTCTAAAATAAAATATTTAATTCCCAGATCTATTTATGATATGCAGTATATGTTGCCCATTGCCCATTGTCCCAGTTTTCATAATGTCATTTTATGAACAAGACTGGGTTAGGTCGGCTGCTTTGGGTGCTGAGAATCACATGAAAGTGTCTTAGGACTGTTCACTGAATATTCTGGATGGTGACAGAGACATCGAATCTTCCCATTAGAGCTGTCTTTGAGCTAGTGTCAGTTCGAAAGCTTTCATTCCACGGAACTTCACTGAGTTTAAATTTGTTGTGATTTTATTAGGCCATTTTGAACAATGGAGTGTAATCTCAGTAAAGAATCTTGAAAAGATTCATATAAATGGTATCTCTGAGTGATAGGGTAAAATAGCAGATAAAGTGAAGTGTATTTTATTGCTTAAAGTGTAACAACTTGGTATTAAGCTGTCTTCATTATGAAGCCATCTTTCATGGTTTGAAATTTATTTAGATTTTCAATCCAGCAAAGAGATTTTAACAAATTAGTATTACTATCTCTTATGTCTTCTTTTTCTCTTCCTTAACATGGAATCTCTGCATTACTCCAAAAACTTAAATCAAGGTAGAAGTCATAACTAGGAGCTCTGGACTTGAAAACATTGTTAAATCTTTGAAATTTTCACCAATAATACTCCAAAATGGGTTGGAATCAGGCTACCACATGAGTTAAAAGTAAGAATGTCACGTATAGATGAATGAGTAGATCATGTAATATAGTTGTATACCTAAAAGAGAACTCGGATAATATCAACTAGCATCCTCTCAGTTTAACATTGAGGCACCTGAGGATCAAGAACACAAAGGGACCTACAAGAGACCAAGTAGGAGATAAGTGTGGGAGGTGACATCTGAACCCAAGACCTCTCACTCCAGAGCAAGTGCCTCTCAGGGAAATTAAAAATAAAACAAACCAACAGCAAGTTTCATCTCAGAGTTAGGAAGGACTGAACACTTTATCACATATTCGAACTCCCAACTTTCAGAAATCATATGAAAGATTTTCAGATGTTCTTTCCTGGGCTTTACTTCATATGCCATTCTATATAAATGCAGATTTCCTGTTTTCCTTGTAAAGGCCTTAGAGTTTTGTTGCAGCCTAGCATAAATTAAACTTTAAATTAAATTTCATTCCACAAGAAAGTTCTGTTGTAGTTATGTCCTATTTCTGGCAGATTTGTCCTCAGTGTGGATTGTATTTTAATATTGCAGGTGCTGTAGGAAGATTTTATATTAGTTGAAATACTGAAATAGTGATGGAAAAGGAAGAGTACAACTTTAAACAAAGGAACTATGAGTAATACATTAGAAGAATAATTGAATTTTAATTCAAGACTTGCTCAGCTCACTAAGCAAGACACTCCTGTTCAGTTTTCGGTACTGAAAAATTTGCTGTTTTATTGTCTTTAAAGAAAAGACATTCACATGATGAGATTTTGGAAGCAGGGTTTGAGGTTATAATTGCAGTTGGAAAGGTTTCATGAAATTAATTAGTGAGATGATCTCATTTTTATAAATGAAAAACACATCAGTCATAAAGTTCTGTCAGATTACCATTGACCTAAGTGCTAATAATGTGTTAATTTACATTAAGGCGACAGCAGTGTGTAGCAATTGGGCGGCAGATAGGATTTAGCTATTTTTCATTAGCACTTGGACTTTGATAAAGGGGAACAGAAAAGAGCTGCTTGACCTTTCAGTGCTTAAATTATTAAAGAGCAAATAGATTTGAGGTCTGGATGCTTGCAAATCTAATTTGTCTTGTGGAGCAAGGATGAAAAGACATTTTGGGTTTGAAATTGCTCCAGTCAACTTAGTTCTCTCTTTAATGTATCTGAAGATGAATAGATGGGAGCCATTTGAAATGTAATATACATGGAGTAGTGTATGTAGTAGAACTAATATCAGCTTCCTGGGACAAGGGCACATTTAAAGGATAATTTTATCCCCAAAATATATATGAATTCTTAAAATTATTGCTCTTTAGAAAATAAGGGAGTTTTTATTTTCACAAGTATCCACTTGATTGAAATAATATTGCTTGTGCTTTTTTTCTTCATTTCATAAGAAAGTCCAAGTTGTCCTAGTTATAATTTTGTCTTTGAAACAGCACCAACAGTCATGTTTTTTTGTTTTTTGTTTTTTTCTAGTTCTATTTCTAAAATATCTAGACTTTGGATTATCTGTGGCAAATTCAAAACCTCACACTCTCACACAGATCCTTTCATGATTCAATATATGCCTGTCCTCTTAATCATAAGATCAAAGGATTTAAAAATAGAAAGTCACCTTAAATCAATTCGTTAATCAAAAATCATTTATTAAAGCACCTTCTTTGTGCTTGCCAAGGTTGGGCAACCTGTGGCCTCAAGGCCATATGTGGATCTCTAGGTCCTCAAGTGGGGCCTTTTGAGTGAATCCAAACTTCACAGAACAAATCCTTTTATTAAGGGGATTTGTTGCTGCAGCAGCTAGGCACTGTACTAGACACTGGGAATATGGAAATAAAAGGGTAAAATGGCAAGCAAAATGGCACTTCTGTTGTCTTTTGTTTTGCAGTGCTTCTCAGCACTAAGGCAATCAAGTACCTTTGATTGAGTTTGTTTGTAGGAAGGCCCATACTCTTTTGCTAATTAAGTCACAAAAGGTGTGAAAGCCTCAAGAGGTGTGGAAACCCTTGAGAGATGTGAAGCACTCTGACTCTGAAGAAGTGTATATATACTCTGAGGTCAGCATTTTGTTTAGGGCTCACTCATTGGAAGAGTGTTGGTGTGGAGACTCTAGGTAGCCATTAAGGAGCCCTCTGGCTTTGAAAACCCAGATGTTGGTGCTTCTCCCTCTGGTAACTATGTATGTGTATCTTTGGTCAGACAGCTAGAAGCCTGTCTGTTGATTTGTGCTATTTGCTCTATTTATATTTTCTCTGTTTATAATTTCTGTTTGTATTTGCTCTGAAGTTCAGGGTACTGGCTTTTCCCCCTGAATTAAGTAAATGATATATGTATGTTTGATTAAAGTGAGATTGTAAACCCCTTAAAGTTGCTTTCCTTAGAAAAGCAGATTAAAGAGCCTGTGCTAGCAGCCCTCCTGTGTGCTGGTGTTGTTGATCTTACACCTCCACAGTAGCTGCAAGCAACATTGTTGTTACAAAGGAAAAGAGCCTCTGCCACCAAAGAACTTACATTCTGTTGGGGAGAGGCAACATTTACATGTACAGGTATATAGTTATAGATATATAGGTATAATAGGTATATAAAACAGAAGATGATATTGTTGGTGAGGGTACTGGTAGTTGTGGATAATCAGGAAGACTTCTTGTGCATTTTAGGCATGGAATATGGTGAGTGCAAATGGAAATGGAATTATTATGTGAGGAACAATAAGAATGCCACTAGGGTGCAGGAGGGAGTATAATGTGTAAGAAAGCTTGAAAGGTACTTGGTTTCAGGTTGTGAAGGACTTTAAATACCAAAGGTGTTTATATATGGGCCATCCTGAAAGTCTTAATGCAATTTTAAGCCACTAGAATTTATTGAGTAGAGGAGTGATATGGTTATACCCGTGCCTTAGAAAATCACTTTGACAGCTCCACTGAGGATGGATTGAAGCAGGGAGAACCTTTAGGCAGCCAAATAGATTAGAAGGCTAATATATTAGTCCAGGTAAAAGATGATGAGGGCCTGAACTGGAGTGCTAGCTTTGTGACTGAAGACAAGGTGGATGAATGTGTGAGGTATTTTGGAGGTAGAAACAACAGGGTTGTGAGGTGGGGAGGGGGAGGGGGGAGACGGGGATCAATTAATTCTCACTCTATTTTATAAATGAGGAAATTAAAGGTAGAAAGCTCAAGAATTTGCCCAATATGATACAGGTCGTACGATAATAGAATTTAGAGCTAGAAGGAAGTTTAGAATTCATATTATCCAAAGCTCTCATTTTACAGATGAACCAGTTAGCCTAAAGAGATGATATGGCTTGCTTCATGTGACACAGATAGTAGATACCAGAGCTAGCATTGTGAAACAAATTAACACAAGAGAAAATAGAATTTAAATAACACTATCTTAGAAAAAGTAATTGAACAAGCCATAAATAAACTGCCTAAGAAAAAATCCCCAGGATGAGATGGATTTACAAGTGAATTCAACCAAACATTTAAAGAATGATTAATCCCAATACTATATAAACTATTTGAAAAATAAAAAGTTAAAAAAGGAGTTATGCCAATTTCCTTTATGACACAAAGATAGTTTTCATCCCTAAGCCAGGGAGGTCAAAAAACAGAGAAAAACTATGGATAATTATCCTTAATGAATATCAATGCAAAAATTTTAAATAAAATGCTAGGAAGGAGATTACAGCTGTCTCTCACAAAGATCATACACTATGACCAAGTGGAATTTATACCTGGAATGCAGGGCTGGTTCAATATTAGGAAAACCATTAGCATAATTAGCTAATTCAAAAACAATGAAAATCATAACGTTATATCAATACATGCATAAAAAGCCTTTGACATAATATAACACCCATTCCTGTTTAAAAACACTAGAAAGCATAAGGATCAATGGAGCCTTTCTCAAAATGATAAATGGTATCCATCTAAAACCATCAGCAAGCTTTATCTGTAATGGGGATAAGCTAGAAGCCTTCCCAGTAAGATCAGGGGTTCAATAAGGATGCCCATTATCACCATTATTATTCAATATTGTACTAGAAATGCTAGCTATAGCAATAACACAAGAAAAAGAAATTGAAGGAACAAAAATAGGCATTGAGGGAACAAAACTATCTGTCTTTGCAGATGATATAAAGGCATATTTAGAGGACCCCAGAGAATCAATTAAAAAAACAGTTGAAACAATTTACTTCAGTAAAGTTGCACGATATAAAATAAACTGACATAAATCATTAGCATTTCTATATATTACCAATGATAGAGACATTCCATTTAAAATAACTACAGACCATAAGAAATACTTGGGAGTCTACTTGCCAAGACAAACCCAGGGACAATTAAAAAACATTTTTTCATACAAATAAAGAAAGATCTAAGCAACTGCAGAAATATTCATTGCTCATGAGTAGACCATGCCAATATAATAAAAATAACAACTTTACCTAGTTAATTTACTTATTCAATGTCATATAACTCGAACTAAGAAAAAAATTTAGAGCTAGAAAAATGAGTAACAAAATTCATTTAGAAAAACAAAAGATCGAGAATATCAAAGGAATCTATGAAAAAAATTGTTAAGGAAGGTAAACAAACAGTATCAGATTTCAAACTATATTACAAAGTGGTAATCATCAAAGCAGTCTGGTACTGGCTAAGAAATAGAGTCATTGATCAGTAGAATAGATTAGGTGCATAATAAATAGTTGTAAATAACCATAGTAACCTAATGATTGATAATCCCAAACATCCAAACTTTTAGGGTAAGAGCTCACTATTTGACAAAAGTTGCTAGGAAAACTAGAAAGTAGTTTGGCAGAAACTAGCCACAGACCAACATCTTACACCATATACAAAGTTAAGGTCAAAGTAGATAAATGATTTAGACATAAAGGATAAAACCATAAATAAATTAGTGGAGCACTAAAAAATATACCTGTCAGATTTATGGATGAGGGAAGAGTTTATGACCAAACAAGAGAAAGAGAAGATTATAGGAAACAAAATAGATAATTTTGGCTACATGAAATTAGAAAAAACAAGCATACTTTTGTACAAAAAAAAGTTAATGCAGCCAAAATTGGAAGGAAATTGGGAAAAAATTTACGGCAAGTTTCTCTGGTAATGGCCTCATTTCCCAAATATATAAGACAATTGATCCAAATTATATAAATAAGAACCATTCTTCAGTTGATAAATGGTCAAAGGACATGAATGGACAGTTTTCAGAAAAACAAAAAAAGCAAAGCTCTTAATAATCACATGGAAAAATGCTCTAAATCACCATTGATTTGAGAAATGTAGTTTAAGACAACTGAGATACCACCTCACACCTTTCAGATTGTCTAATGTGACAGACAAGAAAAATGACAAATTCTTGAGGGGATATGGAAAAATAGGGACACTAATGAACTATTTTTGGAGTTGTGAACTTGTCTGGCCATTCTGGAAAACAATGTGGAAAATGCCCAAAGAGTTATAAAACTGTGTAAAACCTTTGACCTAGTAATACTACTATCTGTATCTCAAAGAGATAAAAGGAAAGGAAAAATGGACTTATTTGTACAAAAATATTTTGAGAGGATGTTCATCAGTTGGGGAATGGCTGAATAAGTTGTGGTTTATGATTGCGATAGAATACTATTATGCTATAAGAAATGATGAACAGGATGGTTTCAGGAAAACCTGGGAAGACTTATATGAACTCATGCAAACTGAAGTGAGCAGAACCAGGAAAACATTGTACACAGTAATCACAGTGTTGTAAGAATGATCAGCTGTGAACGATTTAGCTACTTTGATCAAGACAGTGATAAGAGAGAGAGAATTTGGAACTCAAAATTTTAAAAAATGAATGTTAAAATATTTTACATGTATTTGGGAAATACTTAACAATAAAGATATATTTTAAAAGATTATGTGCTAGTTTATACAAAATTTTAAAAATTTTCATCATTTTATTTTCCCAATTGTTGCACTACTTTTCAGCTTATTTAAAGAGGTTAGCTCAGAGGAATTGGAATCTTGAATCTGCAGCCTCAAGATCTAATGAGTCAGCATCTTCCTTCTTTACATTACACTAGGGCTAATCCTTTCCTTCTCTTTCTCCTCTTTTTTTGGAAGGGGAGACATATAGAGGAACATATTTGGATTTTTTGCTATTTTCTAGTGCTTTTCTTTTCTAGATTAATGGATTGCATGTTGCCCAGCTGTGCCTGGGCTTATTAATTCATTGATTTTTTTTTTAATGTTAGAAAGTATCCATACTCAGGGGAGTTATCTCTAGCTAGATCTTAAACTATAGTGGGAGATTTTAGGAGAATAAAGATTGAGCCCCTTTCCATTCTCATGATATCTTATTGATGGGCTCCTATCATCATCATCACCTTAATCTTCATCCTCATCCTCATCATCATAGCTAGCATTCCCATAGGAACCACTATTTGCCAGCCACTGTGCTAAGTAGCTTACAAATATTTTCTCATTTGTTCCTCACAACCACTCTAGGAGGTAGGTGTTATTATCATCCCCATTTTACAGTTGAGAAATCTGAGGTAAAGAATGGTTAGGTGACTTGCCCGAGGTTTCACAGTTAGTAAGTGTCTGAGGCCATATTTGAACTAAGATCTTCCTGACTCAGGGGGCCCAGTGTTCTATCCTCTGTGCCACCTTTCAGTTCTAAGTCCTGTGTCACATTATTGTTAGATCCTTCCTATTAGTCCTCAAGGCAAACTTCTTGTCACTTTCTCCTTCTCTCAATATGAGGTCGTCAGCAAAGCTCAGGGGCCCCTAGGATAACTTCATGTGTATGGTCTCCACATCTGTAAGCAGCTCTCTCCAGTCTTCCCAGTTATGCCATCAACTCTTTGTTAAGACACTGATCTTAAGATTTTGTAACCTGAATTTTGGCCCTCCCAGAATGCATTTTCCATCCAGCTGCCCCTTGAAACATTGAATGGTAGCAGATCTACACATATTTTGAACTCCGCAAGGTTTAAACCCTTTGTTTTCAGTGGGGCTTCTGGGCATGAAGTTGTATGCCAAATATGACCACTAGATATATTGGCATATTAATTATTTCATCCAAATTTCCTCCAGAAGTCCCACAATTAGGGCATTATGATATATTTTCAATGATTGTTCTTGGCATTGTGGGGACACTACACAGTCTCAACTGGCCTCCTAATCTCTTAGCGTGATTGCACAAAATCCAAGCAAATGTTTCTATGTTTTGACCCTTCCAACAACAACAGTTGCCTGTAAGTCTATACTCTAGGGCAAAGCTTCCCCCAGTATTTTTGATCCTTGGTAGATGAATTGTCTGGAAGAAAAAGCACAGGAGAGCAAGCACCAAGTGGGCGTGATGCCTAGATGATAAGATGTGCACATGCTTCTTTTAATATACAAAATGTGTATGATTAGTGAGACTCCGATATGCCCTCCAGGTAAATCTGCCATTTTTCTAGGACCATCTTAGTTACCAATAATTACATATCCATCTCTTTGTAATTTCTTTTCATGGGTGTTAACTGTCATGAACAGAAGTTATTAAAAAACAGTAATAGTTTCAGGTAGTGTAATGGTAATCAGGGCAGGACTTTTTTGTTGTTCTTCTCTTTTCAGATGCCAAGGCTATCAAGTGCCTTTAATGAGTTTTGCCATTGTTTGAATGGGGCAGATAAAATGGACCCCTTTTTGTTTTGGAGTATTTCTGAGCACTAAAGCAATCAGGAGTCATTGATTTGTATATAACATGGTGCTAGAGGTTGAAGAACTTTCCTACACCCTTGTGCTGGTGGTTGAAGAACTTTCCCACAGCCTGGATGGTGAGCCCCAAGCTCTCAGGGTACTGAGCAGCATATATGTACTGGAAGGTTAGCGTCTGACTTTTGGGGGAACACTCATTGAAAGAGTGTGTGTGATGAGACTCTGGGCAAGCCGTTGAAGCAGCTTCCCGGCTTTGAAAACCCAGATGTTGGTGCTTCTCTGGTAACTATGTATTGCTATCGATAGACTGGTTTGTGTTATTTCTTGGTTTTCCATGGTTCTCCTCATGGCATAAAAATATCAAAATGCCAGTGAGGTAAGGGAGGACATTGTTAATTTAGTCCTGAAATTTTATAAATAAAACCAATGTAGCCAAGATTAGAAGGAAACCAGAAAATTGGGGGAGGGGACTTTTTTTGCAAGGAGGAAGGCAGGGCAATTGGGGTTAAGTGACTTGCCCAAGGTCACACAACTAGTCAGTGTGTCTAGTGTCTGAGGCTAGATTTGAACTGAGATCCTCCTGACTCTCCAGTGCTCTACTTACTGTGCCACCTAGTTGCCCCATGGGAGGGACTTTCATAGATAATTTCTCATTTCTCAAATATATGGAGAACTTTGTCAAATTTATAAGAATATGATTCATACCCATGTTGAAGAATGGTCAAGGGATATGAACAGGCAGTTCTTGGATGAAGAAATGAAGATTATATATAACCACATGAGAAGATGCTTTAAATCATTATTGATTAGAGGAATGCAAATTTAAAAAAATTTAAATTATCATCTTATACCTATCAGATTGGCTAAAATGATAGATGCTGTTCAGTTGGGGAATGGCTAGACAAGCTGTGGTGTATGATTGTGATAGAATACTGCTATGATATAAGAAATGATGAACTGGTCGATTTAGAAAAATATGGAAAGACTTGGACATATGAAGGAAGATGCTATCTACCTCCAGAGAAAGGACCGACAAATAGAATATGCATAGTATGGTCTTAGATGTATGTATATGTGTATATGTATGTTTATAGATATGTATATGCTTATAGATATGTATATATGTACATACATATATGTATATAGATATGTATATATATGCATATATGTATATAGATGTTTATAGATATGTATGTGTGTATATATGTACATTATATATATATACATTATATATATTCACTTTTAATTGTAGCCTTCTCTAGAGTGGTGATGGGAGAGGAAGGGAAGAAAAAAAAGTGCACAGCAGAGAACAAAAGAAAACCTAGAAGGAAGCACAGAAAAGCTGGCTAGCTTTGAAAACAATGTGTAGAATTTTGTGAAATGGAATTTTACTGTTTTATATTGAATCCTCCCTTGTGTTCTGCTGTATAAATGGAAATAGTTTTTTTTGTTGTTGTTCTTTTCTCATTTTGTATTTAAGTTTAAAATGAAAAAAATTTTAGAAAGATAATCATATACCAGTGTTAATTACACCATTAAGTTAGCTCGATAGATAGAGAACCACCTCACAAAGTAAAAATGACCTGGGTTCATATCCTACTCCCGACACATTTATTGCACATCCAAAGCAAATCCTTTAACTTCTCTGGGCTCTATAAAGCTCTAAGTTGCATATGCTGATATGCCTTGATAAAGGGAGATTCATTGCTGGGATTTTCCTATCCCAATGAAATCAGCCCGGGTCTAGTCCCACAACAACAAAACAAGAAGAAACTGCAAAGGCATCAACAGAACTCATTTATGTAGCACCTTAAGTTGGTAGAGCACTTTTCTCATCTTGTGTGGCCCCTATGAAGTGTATGTGCTACCCTCTACAGCCAGTCTCTTTATATTCACTGATACTTTCACTGTCAAATCTTGTACCTGAGTATTATGACTTGTGATTTGCTAACACATACCATGTTTCACTGCATATGGTTTTGGAGAATATAATACATTTTATGTTGTTATTTTTAAATTAAAATTTTATTCTATTATCTCATTTGAATCAAGTAGACACATTGGGGTGACTGAGTCTGTAAATTCATATCCAAATATATGGAAAACAGCATTTGTTTAATTTGTTTTCATAAATATTAACAAGCTCTTGATCATTTGAAAGAAAGATGGTAACTAATAGAAGTTCCATTTTCTTTAAGCAAAGGACATGTTTTATTTGGGCATTTTTTTCAGTGGCAGAAAGAGAGAGAAAGATCTACAAGGCTTAAATTCGAATGGGGCTCTGATACCTATTAACTATGTGATCATGAACAAACCTCTCGTCCCAGTCTGTTTCTTCATCTATACTTTTCTCTGACACTTAGTTTGATTCATGATATCACTGATAGACCTTCTCTTCATTGCTTTGGATTACAACATATCTGATATAGATTACAACTCATTCTTGCCCTCGTATCCTGAGTAATTCTTATCCATAACTTTTCCATAGGTCCCCCATAGAGCATCAGCATGATGGGATGGTGGCCTTGAAAAGGTCTTATAGGGAGAGTTGGAAGACACTCCATCCCTCTCATTTTTAAATTAAGGAAATTAAAGCAGAGAGAGATTTACTTGGAGTCAGGAAGACCAACATTCATGTCTGGCCTCACACATTTACTATCTTTGTGACCCTGGGCAAATCACTTAATCTCTATCTGGTTCAGGCTTTTTTTAATCTATAAATTGGGATCACAATAGCATCTTTCTTCTAAGGTTGTTGTAGGGTTAAATGAGATAACATTCGTAAAGCACTTTACAAACCTTGTAGCCCTATATGAATGCTGTCATCACCATGAAAGTTTTTCAACATAACCAGTCTATTTTTTTAAGGTGACTAAGGTCCTTTACAAGGTCTGTCATGCAACTCCTCAAGCAATCTGTTGTCATTGGGGGTAATGCTGCAGCCTACTTGTTCTCATCCCTTAAACTAGCAATGATCTTTGGGGTTATTTGCTATTTTGATCCTCCTGAGATTATGATAGGACCCTATAACTTCACTCCATCTGGATGATCAGGATAATAACTCTTGCACTACTTATCTCAAAGGATTGTTGTGAGGAAAGCAAGTTGTAAATCTTAGGACACTATAGGAATGCATGGATATAATTTTTTCCTTCGCTAACTTCCCGGACTTCAATACTTAAGTGCCTTTGTCTAGTTTTGCTGTGATTTGCATGTCCCAGTATACCGTGCAGTGAAGAATGGAGTCATCATTCAGATGTCATCAAAAAAACAATAAATACACCCTCAGTATTACAGATTTAGGATATGAGAACTCACTGCCTTTATTTTTCTCTTCTCTGTTAGTGTTTACCAAATAGTGGTTGAAGAAGAAAGCCCTCGTAGAACTAAAAAGACGACGGAAATCCTGAAATGCTACCCTGTGCCAATTCACTTCCAGAATGCTTCGATCCTCAACTCTCCATACTATTTTGCTGCCGAGTTTCCAGCAAACAGCCTCCAGGCTGCTCAGCCCTTTACAATTGGTGACAATAGAACATACAATGGCTACTGGAACACTCCTCTTCTCCCTCACAAAAGCTACAGAATTTATTTTCAAGCTGCTAGTAGAGCTAATGGGGTAAGTGTTACCTGTGGCTAATCACTCAATATTTATTAAGCCCCTACTATGTCCCATACTAAGCACTGGGCATGCAAAAAAAGAGGTAAAAGGATAATCCCTGTCCTCAAGGACCTTACAAGCTATGGGGGAGACAAACATGCAAACAGATATATACAGAGCAAGATATGTGTATATGTATGTGTGCACGCATGCATGTGTGCATATGTATATACACATATTATATATGGGGCATATATAATATATGCCACACATTTCACATATGTGATAGATGTATCATATATGTATGTATGCTATATAGTATGCATATACATATACATACGTGCATACATATATATGTATATATATTTTTATATATATAATAGGAAATGACAAAGGGAAGGCATTGGAATTAAGAGAGGTTGGGGAAAGCTTCTTGTAGAAGATGTGAATTTAGTTGTGATTTAAAGGAAACCGGGGAGGTCGGTAGTCTGAATGGAGGAGGGATTGCGTTCCAGGCGTGGAGGGGAGTCAGAAACAAGGTCCAGAGCTGAGAGATGGAGTGTTGATCGTGGAACAGCTTTGAGGCCAGTGTCCCTGGATTGAAGAGTATGTGTTGGGGAGCAAAATATAAGAAGACCGGAAAGCTAGGAAGGGGGCCGGGTTATGAAGGGCTTTGAACGCCCGTCAGAGCGCTTCGTATTTGCTCTTGGAGACAGTAGTCTACCACGCCATTTTTGTCATATTCGCAACGTTCAGATTGCTTAGATGGTAATTAAGTTCTGGTTATTAGAAAGTAGTAGTCTTCTTCCATGGCTTTGAACTAAATGTGAGCTAAGACATATAGGTTAATCTTTGAGGGAGGGGTGCTGTCATTATGGCGCTTCAGTTTCTTTCATTCGGTAAGTGTTAATCAGGTGTCTACTTTGAGCAGATATTTGAGACTAAGCTTTTGTTGCTCTTGGGTTGTTTTTTAATCATGTCTGACTCTTCATGACCCTATTTGGGGTTTTCTTGGCAAAAATAATGGAATCGTTAGTCGTTTCTTCCTCTAACTCACTTGACGGAAGAGGAAACTGAGGCTAGCAAGGTGAAGTGACTTGTCCAAAGTTACACAACCAGTAAGTGTCCGAGGCCAGATTTGAACAATTGTAAGCCTAGTGCTCCATTCGCTGGGCCACCTAGCTGTCTGAGATCAAGCCACTCTTTTACAAGGCCCTTCCCAGTGCCCCTTACTACTTGCTAGTAGCGCCTTCTCTCTGAAATCTCCTCCTTTGTACATGCCTTGTAGGCGCATGGTTGTTTTGCGTGTTGCCTCACCCATTAGAACGTGAGCTTCTTGTGGCCTGGGCTTTGTTTTTTTGCCTTTCTTTGTGTCTCTGACACTTAACAATGTGCCTGCCACATAGTAAATGCTTATTAAACACCTGGTGACTGACACTGTTTCTTGACTGCTCTTCCTTATGAGGAGAAGTTCTCTGTTCTCAAAGTATTTATAGTCTGTTAGGACTATATACACACACACTATATATACACACAAACGCCGGATTCCATCCAAACTATTTTGCTCTTCTTTTAAATTAGCTTTCTATCTCCCACCCCCATGTTTTGCACAGGCTGTCCCCTGCTCATCCCACCCCCTACTACCTTCATTCACTGCTTCCTTACCTCTACTTCTTAGAATCCTTAGTGTTTTAAAGATTCCTGCCATTCCCAACCTTCCACACACCCTCCCCCTAAGTTGTTACGCTCCTTTTCTCCTAAATTATCATGTATAAACTCATGTATTTACATGTTTAATGGAAGAGGTGGGAGCCTTTTCCAGTCTCCTCCACCATCGTAGAAGTAAGCTCACAAATGGCAGAGATTGCTTCATAGATTGTTTCTGTCTCCCCAAAGCTGATCCAACAGCACCTGTGAGCACATAGTAGGAATTTGATAAACGCATGTGGAAGGAATAAATGAATGAATGTTGCTTAGCCTACATATGAAATACAACACACAACTCATTTTTATTTTGATCATAGTATCTTTCAATTCAGCATATTTTATCCTAACTCCTTGGTTCTAAAGCTAGTGAAGTTTCCTTTTGCCGTGATTGAATTAGGATTCTTTTTTAAAGTGAAAATAGTATCAGTAAGATGGGTTTGGAATTGAAATAAAAACTTTCACAGGGCTCTTGCTGGGCCCATTTTATTCAGTTATTTCTTCTTCAGTTTTCTCCCTCCAACAAAAAAAGTCCTGAGCAGATGGATAAGATTTGCCTGCCTCTCTCAACGGCCTGGAAATTGTTTCTGGCCATCGTAATGGCTCCACTTTGGCAATGCACCAAGACTGCAGAATTGTGACAAAAAAAGTCAGATATAGTTTTTTGAGCTGAGCTGTGTTCTCTTCTCCAGCCTCGTTTGCATAGGAAGGGGGTAAGAATAGTTAGAGGTCAGTAAAGCTGCTGAAAGATGACCACCCTTTTTATTTGTTACTCTTCTTTCATCTTTTGGGCCAGAGTTAGGTGAGGTATTTTTTTGTTGCATATCCTACTATGTTGCATTTTTAGCCAGGAAGTGTAACTCAGTGTATGTTCTGGAGCCTTCATCCAGTAATCAAAACTTCTCCAGAAACAAGGGCTTGCCTCATCAATAGATTTAGACTCCAGCTACAGATGGTTTTCTTAGTGAGCTTCTGAGTAGTGACCCTTTTTTCCTCTTTATTTGACACAGGAAACCAAGATTGATTGCGTCAGGGTGGCCACCAAAGGTAGGTTGAAATTCTGAGGTGCTTTTCTGTCTCATAGAAGCTTTTTTATGGAGTATTCTTAAGCCACTGGAGATAACAATATTGTGTCATTTAAAAATATTTGATAATACATAGGGATAGTATAATGGAGAGTCTGGGAATTTTTCTGTGGAAGCATCAGTATTGTTTTTATACCTTGTTTCTTATTTGGGGGAGGCTTTCAAAAAATTACCGATTTCTCTTGTTTGTGTATCACCTTCATTTCTGAATACCCTTCCTTTCCTAACCGGCCATCTCTTGTATCACAAAATCAAAAAGAAAAAAAGGGGAAGAGCAGTTAAGCCAAAAAAAAAAACCCCAAACACCAACAAACAAACAAAAAAAACCCCCAAGTACATCAGCTTATTCTGACAATATAAACATGTAGGCTCTCACATCTGCAAAGAAGAGAAGGTAGTGAGTCTATTTTCTCGTTAATCATTTTAAAGCTTACCTTATGATCTCACTATACTTATTTCTCATATGTTTTTAGAATCATAGAGGTATATCTGGATGCAGCTCATATGCAAGGTAGTAAAAATTATCCACTATTTATGAGCAGTTATCCAACTGTAATTATTCTTAACAGAGAATAAGTAGAATGTTTATTTTGGTGAAGTCGATGTTCCTGGAGACCCTGAAATTCCAGGGCATTATAGTATAGAGTTCATGAACTGGACCTGAGATAACCAATGTCTAGAATAGCAGATGAAATAATATTATTGAGATAGTAACTTTAGGACTGTTTGGGGTATGTATCTGTAACAGCTCTCCCTTAAATTCTACAAAGTGTTGATAGTGGACCATACTAGAAATAATTCAGCTGATCATTCAGACATAAAAAATGTGATTTTTTTTTGTTTTATATGTCAAGTAAGTGGCTACGTATTAACGTATCATTCAATGCAGTGGAAGTACTAGGATCCTTATGAGCCATTTTATAAATACGTAGTATACTTCTAGAATCTTCATTGAATACCTTAATTTTCAAAGTCATTGACTATGATGATGTATAGTTTATTTTTTTAAATTAATTTTTAATTCTTTCTCTTAGTATGAAATCAGCTCTTAAGCCAGCCATCACACTATATGTTATAAGCACTGTTCCCTGTATCTAACGTAGGCCCTTGGCTGATGTGCTGACCCTTTTAGGCCTCTAACTTATCTCTGCTATGAAACAGAAATTTGTAGATATTCCTTTATTACTCTCTATATCATCCTGTCTGAAAGAATGAAAGTACCTCCTAAAGTGCCAAGTGTAGAATAATAAAACCACCTTACATTTGAATATTTTTCCTGTTGTGTTTTTTTTCCCAAAACATTTATATTTCTGCTTTCACTTTTGATTCTTGCAACAGTCCTGCTAGGCAGGCAGCACAGGTGTTATTATCAGCCCTGTTTTAAAGATGGGGAAACTGATTCACTGAGAAGTTACCCAAGGTCACACAGCTAGTAATGATGGGAATAAGGAACTGAACCCAGTCCAGTGTTCTTTCCTTTCTAAATGTGCTAGTTTTTGCCTACCTGATTATGGTATTTCTGTGTTTTACTTATTAAGCCTAGTTCCTGCCATATTTACCATGATAATAACAAACTTTCTGACATAGTTTTCATTTTGAGAGTGATCTAGCATTGTGAGTAACATTATGAGGAGGAAAATCTGATAGCTTGGCTATTTGCACAACAGATTGCGATAGTGTTTTTCTCCCATCATCTAGTTTGATCAATATTGTGGTTTGTTTTATACATCACTAAGGGATGGCTGGATAATCAGTTGACCTCATCAATTAGATAATCCCCCCTCACATTTTGAAGTGATTTGTGAACCTTTACATAGTAACGGACAGTTCTGGTAGCTTCTGTTTGTGAAAGAGGAAGTAAAAAATTAGAATGATCATTCCATTAAGCTATTTGTTGGTTATCTTTTCATGAACCCATAGAGCTGGAAACAGCCTTGAGAGAGGTCTTATCTCTAGGCAAAACAAGTATGCTCTTTAAAATCCTCAGAAAAAGATGGAAAGGGCTCCTTCTACACTGTAATTTTTAACAACTCTTAGAATCATGAAAGTCCTTCATGGTTTTTACTTAAATTCATCTTACTTCAGTGTTAGTTATTCCATCATGACTTGTACTAAAGAGAAACAGGGCCTAGGATAAGAAGGTAGAAAGGCTTTTGAGTCCTCTTAGACTTAAGCTCCTTAACACTGAGAACATATTTCTAGACTGCATCATAACTTTGGACTAAATCACCCCAGTTGTTTTTGCTTCACAATGCTGGTGTTTAATTAAATTTTCAGCTAACAAAAACCACTTTTTCCAAGACATGCATTGTATTTCCAAAGATTTCATTGTTCTTCAGAAATAACTGTTGTCAAGTATCTTTACGGAGATAGTCCGGAGGTGGTTTTGTTTTCACCAAGAGCTCAATTTGTAATTTCCAGGAAAGGGATATGTCTCTTTAAAATATATTTTCATGCTATTTATACCTTTACTGTTTTGATTGTTTTAATCACATGCACAGGGTCTGTTGTGACACTAATCATATCACATATTAAACTCATAAAAATTAGACACAGAAAAGACCTAACATGTTTTCCTGTACATCTTCATATCAGAGGAAAACAAAAACAGCTCTGGACTATGTCTCTTTAAAATATATTTCCATGCTATTTATACCTTTAATGTTTTGATTACTTTAATCATATGCACAGGGTCTGTTAAACATCATAAAAATTAAATGCAGAAAAGACCTAGCATGTTTCCCTGTACATCTCCATATCAGAGGAGAGCTCCTTTAAAAAGGCGTACAATCTGTGTAGCTTCCTGCTCTGCAGATGTGAAAGTACTTATTAACTGTGGGCTGGCTGATCATTGAACCTCCTATTTCTTAAGTGCTAAGAATCTCATTTAATTCTATAAACATTTATTAAGCACCTACTATATACAAAGCACTGTGCTTAGTGCTGGGGATAGAAAGATAAAGCAAACAAAAAAGGCTCTTACATTCTACTAGGGAGATACATAATTTAAGGAGCTAAATGAGTCAGTAAAGCGGTATCATTAGCTAGAATGCCCCTTAACTTTGGATGTACCTTCAAAGTTCTGTACTGGGATCTCGTCTATTCTCCCTCTACTCAGCTCCCGTGAGTTTAATTATAGTCCTATCATCGCTTTGCAGATGACTCCTGTATCTATAGACAGCTCTACTCTTTCTTCCAACCTTGAGTCCTTGCATCACCATTTGCCTTTTGGACATTTTGAACTAGATTTCCCCAAGACATCTTAAACTCTAAATGTCCAAAACAGAACTCATGATCTTTTCCCCAGAACCTGCCTCCCTGCAAGGCTTCACTATTTCTGCAGAAGACACCACCATTAGTTGAGTTCCTCAAGTGTGTAACCTTGATTTATGCTCATCTCCTCACTCTTTCACCTCACGTAAGCAATCATATGCTAAATCTCAGCATCTCTCTTCCTCTCCACAGCATCTCATAGGTGAATCCTTCTCTCTAATCACACAGCCACCATCCCAGCTTATCCTTTTGTCACTCTTCCTGGTCTGTTGCAACAGCCAACTTACTTGTCTCCCTTACTCAGATCTTTCCCCACTGCTGTCCGTTCTCCACATAGCTATCAAAGAAATTTTCCTTAAGCACACATCTGAACATACCACTCCACTACTCAATCAATTCTAGTCACCTTTTATTGCATCTAGGATCAAATATAAACTCCACTCTTTGACTTTTAAAACCCTTTATGACCTGGCTCCAAATGGTGTTTCCGGCATCATTAAACGTTAGTCCTCCTCCTGCCTGCACTCTTGAGATCTAGCCCAAATGGCCTTGTCCCATGGAAGATTCAACTTCCCACATCCATGCCTTTGTACTGTATGCCCCCTGTGCCTAGAATGCCCTATGTCCTCACCTTCTCCTCATAGAATCCCTCACTTTCTTCAAGGCATAGTTCAAGTGCCTCACCTACTACATGCAGTTACCAGATCTCCCTAACTACCTTGTGTTTATTTTATATCCTTTAGATTTAATGCAATTTATATCCTTTACAGTTAGTTAAGTGTATGTACATACAAATATATTATATTCTATGTAATACGTGAATACAGGACCATATAATGCCACTTATAATCTATAAAATATGCAGAATAATACATTATATATGTGTGCTGTCTCTTCCACTAGAATGTAAGCTCTTTTGGAGCAGGGATTTTTCAATTTTAACATATATATGATAAGTGATATTTTATATATACATATATCTATGTCTACATATATCGATATCTGTATCTATCTATCTGGGTTCTAGCACAGTACCTGGGACATAGTAGGTGTTTAATAAATCCTTGCTGATTAATTGATTGGTGAGTAAGTGTAAGAAATTTGAGGATAAAAAAATGGGAATCAGGAAAGACTTCCTGTAGGAAGTGGCACCAGGATGCTTTGAAGAAGGTAAAGATAAAGAGGAAAGAATGGCAAATTACCCTATTATGCAACAGAATTGAAATGCCATTTAGATATATACTTTTTCTAATCTGCTTCACTTTTTTTTTCTATGCTGTGTAATCAAGGGAACAACTTTTGTCTGCTTTAAGGAAATATAACTTATAGCGTTGTTTGCTTTTTTATACACCTTTACTTTTTTCCAGTTGGATTGTTTTTCTAGATCAATGGACTTAGCTCTTTTAGTTGTTAGAGTTTCTCATTTCTATATGCTTCACTGCTGCCTTATAATAGATGGTTCTGAAGAAGTTCTTTATAATGCTGGTTTGGGAGGCTTCAATCATACTGAATAACAAATGACAATATCTTACTTTGGTAAAAAATCTTATTCTGTTAATAAATTCTTGCAAAAAGGTGGTATATTCAAATATAATTAATAATTATACACTATACAACTATCTTGAGTAAGCATATTAAATAAAAAAGTTGAAAATCTCTGCCCACAATATGACTGGTGTCTTTACTATCTCTTTGTAGGATTTTCTCGGAAGTTGTTAGAGACAAATATCTTGAATATAGATTCATTTAGATTTGCAAAGATTAACTCAGTTTTGAAAAGTAGTTTATATATATTCCTTAAATATCGTGGTAGCTAAATTTTTTAAATGTATTTATGCAAATAAATTTGTGGAATATATTATATATATAAAAACATGCATTCACACATGCATACATAAAATATACATATGCATCATTTCAAAGAGATTCCATATCAGGGCTGCATCCTATTTGAGTGTTGGAAAGCTATGTTTGAACCACTATGTTAACTTTTCTTGTAAGCCATAGGATTTATCAACCTATTCCTCCCCCATCATGAGTTTTATTACAGACAGAACAGTAGAATATTTTTTAAAAGAAAGGAAAACTCAGAAAATATATCCCCAATACTCTTACCTGCAAGCTACATTTAAAAGTCAGACTTTCAAAGTGTGACTTCTAACGCGTTAGCATCATCAAAACTTGCAAATTTTTTATCTCAACTTTCCCCTACCTTACACTGATGATAGTTGCTATGGCAAATGTGAGCTGCAATTTACAAATGTTTTGAGGGAAGAAATTGTTGCAAAACATTAGGAAACAGTGGAAATATTTTCATTGTTGATCTGATAAGTACCAGTTAACTTCCCTACCTTAGTGGAAGTTGAAAATATTTAAAGCTCCACTCTCCACTTGAAAATGTGCTTAGTCTTCTTGTTTATTCTATCATTATAAGAAACACCTTATTTTATTTCCACAATACCACTGGGGATATTTCTAGAACAAAGAAATATGTTGCTAAAAGAATGAGAGTATCTGCTAAAAGATACAAATCAGGAAGAGTCTTTGTTGTATAAATAAGTAAAATCTAGGATGTCTTAAGATCACTGAGATATAAAAGTGATTTGTTTTTTTTTATTTTGGCAGTTGAACTAACATAACAAGTACAATAAATTTCTATTCAGAATGTTCACAATGAAGTTTTCTCTCCTTGATTCCATTAAAGATAAGTCTAATTAAGCTGCGTATTACAGCACCAAATTTGGACATTTTAGTGTTCAGTATACCCTAATTGCCCTCTATCTCTTTATTGAAAATATCGTGAATATCAGAAATGACTAGTTTCAGCTGAGTGCCACTTTGTAATTTCAGAATTTGACCTCCAGAGTAATAGTAAATTCTAGGTTTTAATACATTTCAGATTGATTTAAAAAACTATTCTAAAACACTTGCATATATTCTTTGCAACATTGGGTTATAATGTAACAAAACAACAAAAATTTCTACTGAATAGAACTGGGCTATCATAAAAATATAAGCTGATATTTATAATATATAGCCAGGATGGCAAAAAGAAGTTGAGATGAAGTGATAGAAGTTTCGAATAAATGTCATTACTTTCAGCAGATCTGAAATTTTTTTTTATCTATATCTATGTGAGACAGGTGCACATACTTCTAGGGGAGATAAAGTATAGCATGTCAAATATTCATGTCAATAACATAATATTTTAATAATATAATAGCATTTTAGATGTTGCCTTGAATGTTAACTACATACTAACAATACATCAACACACATGCACGTGTGCACAGACATACACCCATTAAGGTTGAAAAGCAGATACTTTGTAGCAGTTCTGGTTTCTATTCCAAATTCAAGTCTATTCAGTACAGCTTGTCCTACAGCTTGTTTATTCCCTACTTAAAGGACCATGCAAGCGTCTTTAGGGATTTAGTTCTCTGATCAAAATGCTAGATTATTAATCAACTCTAGCAACACTGGGATTCTTTCATTAATAATGAGTGAAAGACTATTGTAACATTTTAAACTCAGTCTCTGCTTCATTCCGGCTACTAGAAGCAACGCTCTGTTTGAATGTTGCAGAGGGATGTTTCAAAATATTATGCAGCAGCAGTTTTGAGTTTAATTGTCTGCAGATGGTAGATGATCTATTTTCCTCACTCGCTGCCACATTTCTAATAGCACCCAGGCTGTTCCATGTAAATTAGTAATCTTTCATCTAAGCCTATCCTTAATTTTCCAATATTTTTTCTTTGCATCATTTTCCAGCTGCATCATGTTAGATTTGACCTTTTAATTTGTATATTTTTTTCAATATATGTATGTCACAACTCCTTTAACTACTTAAAGACAGCTGTTGAACTATGCTGGCAAATCAAAAAACACAAGCGGTCATATCCAGGAACCCTAATTCTTTCTTAGACAACAATTAACTGTTACAGCTTTCGAAATGGCAACCAGAAAAAAAAAATGAGTTTATGTGTGTTCTTGCACTTAATCTTCTGGGGAAATTTTGAACTTGCATTGGGGTTGGAACATTTCTAAATGGAAAGTTATAGATGGATTAGAGTTTAATTCTGGAAGTAAAGATTACAATTTTTTGTTCATGGGGCATTCTATTTGTTGACCACTTTAAGAGGCCCAAAACAATTTTGACTTATATGGGCAACCAAATCCTAATAACCTAGAAGGAAGGAAGAAGTAGAAAAAATTATCTCATTGGGAGACAACCTGCCATAGTAGCTTGAGTGGTGCACTCAGAATCAGCATGAATCAGAGAGAATCGGAGAATCAGAATCAGAAAACCTGGGTTCAGCTCCCACTTCTGATACTTCCTAGCTGTGTGACCATAGACAAAATGCTTGTTGTCTATATCCAGTGGAAGAAATTAAATCATAGGTCTCTGATTTATCTGAATTAGCAGTAAATTTTGACAGATGCACATTCAGAATCAGATGGAACCAGTACTTATTTCAGATTAATGGATTTTTTTTTAATTCCTTCCATCGGTCTTACCTGAACCACAGCCAGAGTCAAAGTGATTGGTAACTAACAATCTGATGGCCTCCGAAGACTCTGCATGAAAGAAATAGAGTGAGGGAAAACCAAATCTTCCTATGTTTTCTCTTTTTTTTTGTTATGGTTATTGGAAAGAAATTGAGACAACTTGATATATTGACCAAGAATTCTTCTTGCTAGCCTAGCTTCAGTCTGGCTTTTTTTTCCCTCATGCATGCTGACCTGGGAATCTTCCTTTGCCTTAGCTGCGATACTCGTGACTCAGCTTACAACACCATACATTCGCATCGCCCCTGCTGCAGGCGACGAGCAACTAACAGGTCAGACATTCAAGTATAGATGAGTCATCTTGCCCATTTCCTTTTCATTTTCTTCAACTTTGTTTCCCCTTCATATCTCCTTCTTTGCTTATGGATTGTTTATTCCATTTTTAGATCTCTGATTTGGTCACATACCTTAATTCTGTCATATGCTTGGCACTCTTCTATGTGTACATTTATATCCATGCATATTTAAAGTTCAATTCCACTGCATGTTTTCATTGTGTACCTTGTCTGTGGATATGTTCCTTCTGGCCTAATGTGTTAGAGAAATGAAATTATTCTCAACTTGCAGCATTCACAACATGGAATAGGGTTTTAGTTCAAATACATGAAGATGTGTTCCTCATTTTCCAGATGAACATAATAAGACTTTGTAGTTTAAGGGTGAAGGAGGTTTCCTGTTACTATGCCAAGTTTAGGGTTGCATGTGCATTTACAAATGTGTTAACTTTACACAACTCTTGTCTAACCAGTATTAGCAAATGAAGCCATTCTAAGTCATTCAAACATAATTTCATGTGCATAAAATTAGAATAGCAGTGATTGTATCATTTATAAGTCCTTTCTCAAAAAAAAAAAGTACTTGTATATCTATGTCTAGATCATCTATATAGTGCTTATGTAGGAATAGCACATCTGCAATCCAAAGCCATTAATCACTTAGGAAAGTTCTTAAGATGTAAGTGGCTTCAAGTTCAGTTCAGGTAGAAGAACCTGAGCTTACAACCTCTTAGTCAGCTTGGGAAATGAGTTTGTTCATTCCTTATAGCTTGAAGGGATACGGTATTACCAGTAGCCTCATGTAGAAGAAAATACAGTAAAATTCTTCAAACCAAAGGTGAGTGAATGGAGTACATGAAAGATGTCTTAAGCTTAAAGATTGTAAAACAACCCAGAGGTGCATCCCTGTCTGCTAGCCCTAAGTACCCAGGCAGGATCCAGATCCTGTTTTCAGGAGTGATAGCATTTCAGCTTGTTGTTCTTTTATAACCAAGCAGAGACCTAATGTTCATTAAATATAAACCTGAGTAAGCATCTCCACCAACGCATCCTTTTTCTATTATTGCTTTTTTAAAGGAATATCATGCCTGAAAATAAGTCTTTGCTAAAAATGATGAAACAGATACTAGGAACACACCCCAAATATTTTCTATGAAGCTTATTCTATAAGTAAAGCAAGAGAACTCAGGGGAATTATAGAGTGACAAAACAGAGTAAGGAAATTAAAATTCCCTATCACTTTAAGACTAAAATTCTGCATATATTGCTGTATGTCCCCTCAAAGCTCTCAGGTCATTCTTCTAGAAGATATATCCAAAGCTATCAAAACATAGTTCTGTTCTTGCTCTCAGCTACAACTCTGAGTTTTTGCTGTCCCATTGATCATCCGAGATAACTTTCATATTTATCCACTAGGGCGCTCTTCCTACTCTGAAAGCTACCTATCCCTTTCTTTACCTTACCAGCAGGGATTCCTTCATTTTTAGAGAAATATTTCTATCTAAAAGAAGTGACTAAATGTGACTTTAGGTGTCAGTCCTGAAGATGATCTTGATGGTGGAATCCTTAAGGAAGGCCAAACCACCAGTGCTATTTGAACCATCAATATTTTCATGGCCTGGCAGCATGCTGTTACGCAAATAAAGGGACACTCTTTTTAAAAAATGGTGTCTGTGTATTATGTAATTGGGCCTTCACCAATGAAAAGCAGAATGAAATACAACCTTTTTGGTTTATTTCTATCATTAGCCAACTTAGAATGTAACATATAATTTATTGGACATTAAGTAAACAAAAAATTGTCTTGTTGCATTTTCCATAACTATTTCATAACTATTATAGCCCAGTGACTCCCTTACATGTGGACTCTGCAAATGCTATCCCAGGTTGAAGGCGTATTTTGGTTTCATATTTACTCAAAACCACAGCTCAGGAATACTTTTATGCTTTTATCAAGCCAGAAGACAGTTTAAAGCAAATGACATTTACTAAGCAGTATAGTAAATCACAAAGAAAATTTCCCCCCATGCACACAGGAAAATACACTTCCACACATTTCCAGACCACTGGTAGAAGAGACGTGGTTGATGAGTATTTATGATAGAGACCACATGATAGCTAAGGCAGCTGATATTTCTGGGATTCTGTAGAATCTCCCTAGAATAGCCTCTCTATGACCCTGCCAGTTTGCCCCTTGTTCCTTTGTGGAGCTGTTAATGTCTCCTCCTGGGCATGTGGTGATGTTAAACTTTGGGTTGCCATACTACGGTTTGTGGTTATTCTACTCTCTCTTTGCATTCATTGGTTCACCGCAGTTGCCCTATTTCCTATGCTGCTCTCTGCTGCCATTTTCTAGGCTTCGCTTGCTATATGCTATTGTTACCTGTAGGCAAAGGAATAGATTGCCTTTTAGATCATAACACTATGGCTCTCCCATCTCTTCGAGATTGAGACCCAGGCTATAGTCAGTCAAAGAAGCTCTTAAATGGGGCAGCTGGGTGGTGCAGTGAGTAGAATAGAGCACCAGCCCTGAAGTCAGGAGGACCGGAGTTCAAATCTGGCCTCGGACACTTAACACACTTCCTAGCTGTGTAACCTTGGTCAAGTCACTTAACCCCAATTGCCCTGCCTTCACTCCTCCAAATAAAAAAAAGAAAGAAAGAAAACAAAGAAACTTTTAAACACTCAGTATTTGGCATTCCTTTGCTTCTGTATTAGCTATGTTTTAGCCCTCATTGTACTATCTGACTTGGTGTTAGAAAATTCCTTTCTAATCCATCTACTTCTGTTTTGTCAGTCATGGACTATTCCTACATACTTTGGGGGAAAAAATTCTAAGAGTAGCAGGGCAGAGATGGAAACTTTTTTTCCTGTTTACTAATCAGTAAAAAAAACCTGCTGTTTCCTATGCTAACAGTTAACTAAGCACCTGTTTGTTCAATATACCATCTTAATTCCCTGGAATGTAAAGATGAAACGTGACATGGTTCTTCCCATCAAGGAAATTATTATCTACTAGGGAAGATACAGAATGGACAAAGGTATCTAGAATAGAATGTGATAAGGGAAGTAAACTCTAGGAAAAAATTAAGTTGGGAGAAAATAACTAGGGAAGGCTTCAAAGAGGAGAAAGTATCTGAACTGAGCCTTGAATGAAGATTTTAGCAGGTAGAGATGAGGTGGGACTATATTCCAGGCATGGTGAATAGCTTGTGTGAATGTGCGAAGGCAGGAGATAACAGATCAGATGGGGAGAAAGCCAGTTTGCTAAGGGGGGGGAAATGCACGAATGAGAATAACGTGAAGCAAGGCTAAAAAACTCAGGTTCTAGTAAGATTTTGGAGGACTTGAATCCGAGAGACATTTGATCAGTTGTTTCAGTCATGTCCAACTCTTTCTGACCTCATTTGGGTTTTCTTGGCAAAGATACTGGAGAGGTTTGCCATTTCCTTCTCCAGCTCATTTTATAGATGAGGAAACTGAGGCAAAGAGGGTGAAGTAACTTGCCCCAGGGTCACACAGATAGTTGGTATCTGAGCCTGTATTTGAACTCAGGTATTCCTGACTCCAGGTCTGCTATTCTACCCACTTAGCTGCCCACAAGAGGCAGTAGTGAACTACTAGAGGTTTTTCAGCTTTTTAGTGACTTGGTCAAACCTGGCCATTAGGAAGATTGTTTAGAAAGTTTTGTGAAGGGTGGCAGGATGTAGTCAGACACTAAACTAGGATTGTAGCAGTGAGAGCAGACAGGTCTCTAGAAGGAAAAGAGGACAAATGTGAGGAATATTATAGTAGATTAGATTCAATGATATTTGGCAGCTACTAAGAAAGAAAAGAGTTAAAACCATAGGATTCCAGGAGTGGGAAGTCTGAGATCTTTACCCTCATCAGAAATAAAGAAGTTAGGAGAAAGGTCAAGTTCATGAGATGTTTCAAGAGTCAGTGAGACACATCCAGGTGGAGATTACAACAAGTTGGATATGGGAGATGTGAGCCCAAGGGAGAGAGAAGGATTTGGTATCAAGATTTGGGAGTCTTTTGCATAGGGATAAAGATTGTAAATTAATTTGGTCATCAATGAAAATAGTGTTTGAAGAGAAGCAGGCCCAACATAAAGTATTGTTTGATGCCCATCCCTTCGAGGATGAAAGGAGGAGGATGAAGGAATGAAAGAGACAGAATGAGTGCTCTGCTTTGGAGGAGGAAAACCAGAAGAAAGCAGGGTCACAGAAGCCAAGCAAATATTGGATATCCAGGTGAAAGTGAAAGTCAGCAATGCTGAATGCTGCACAGAGTTCAGCTTCAATGAAGACAGAATCACATAGACCTAGGGAGAAGAAAACTTGAATTCAAATCTGGCTTTAGAAGCCTGCTAAATGTGAGATCCCAGGCAAGATCCTCTGGATCAATTTTCTCATCTGTAAAATGGAGATAATAATAACCTATCTTAACCTAACCTACCTAACCCCCCACCAGGATTCTTCAGAGGACAAAATGAGAAAAGGTTTTGCAACATGTTTTGTAATAAAATACTTTGCAAACTTTAAAGCACTACAAATACTAGCTATTTAAAGGTCATTGGTAATGTGCAAGTATGAAATTTCAAAAAATAGTGTGGTCAAATCCCAGACTGAAATGGGCTAATGAGAAAATTGGTAGTAAGTGTGGTCTACTCTGGGAATTTTGGAATGAAAGAGAGCAGAGCTACGGGATATTATCCCGAGTATAACAAGGTCAAATAAGTTTTGTTTTGTTTTGTTTTAAGGATAGAGAAGCTTTCATAATATTTGCAAGTAGAAGGAAGAAGGCAGTAGAAAGAGAGAGATACCGAAGTTGCAGGGTCAGAGTCCAGAATGTTCAAATGGGCAAGTTTCTGAAGGTGATTAGAATGTGGGATCAAAGTACAAATAGAGAAGTCAGCTTAGTCAAGGAGAAAAGCCATCTCTTGATAAATCACAATTCATACATTTATTCATTCAATGGCCTGGTGCATTAGCAAGATCCCTGAAGGTAGACTATTGGATTTGAATTCTTAGGACCTGAGTTCCAGTTCTCCCTCTGAAGCCTGCTATCTATATGATCTTGGCAAGCCATTGAACTTCTTTGGAATTCAACTTCATCCTATGAATAATGGAGTGGACTGGAGCAGGAGTTCTTAAACTGGGTTCCCTGATTTTAAAATATATTTTATATATAACACATTGCTTTTGTAATCCCTCGCATTTTATGTTATGCATTTAAAAACATTATTCTGAGAAGGCATCCACAGGCTTCACCTGATTATAGCAGAGGTCCATGATGTACACAAAAAAATTAAGACCTCAGACTAGAGGAATCATTGAGATTACTAGGCGGTGGTGATCCTAAGACAAAAATTAAATGGCCTTTGCCCTCAAAGAGCTTCCATTCTATTTAAGAGCTTACAATATAGTATTCCATATTAGCCTTTTCAAATTTTTAACAGTATTTTGAGTGGAGTACATAAAGTTCAACAACAAAATACATGGCTGCCAAATTGCTGATGCATTTATAGTACTGTGTATCATTTGTTTTGATCCATTGAGGAGTTGCAATGCCTTGAAAACCCAAGTTCCGAATGACTTCTTCTTATCACATTACCTCTATCCTGCTTTTGGTCACAGTATTAGTCTACAGACATATCTCAAATGTGATTTTATTTCTGTTGTCCTTTCCATTTGTATTAGCCATTAATCTTTTTTTTTTTTAAGCAATGGTGCTAATTTTGTCATTTTTGCTGTTTCCCCATACTGCAGAACTGATTGCTAGAATGACTACCCAGATTTTGCACAGAGGTTTTGTTTATATGGTTGCCCAGATGTTTTGGAATTGGATAACTTTAAAAAAAAAACCATTAAAAACACAAAACACACACATACACTCACACATCCTTGTGCTTGAGCAGTTTGTATCACCATCGTCTAGGGAGGTTAAGAGAGCACAGCAACCATGGGAAGTGATCAAAGAAGTATGTTTCATGACCTTTTACATCTGGTTCCATTGTTTAGAATGCGCTCAAGAAAACATCTTTGGTTATTTAATATGTGGGACTCATCAAGGAGTTACAGTTCACATTTGTTCCCTGGTCCAGCATTGTCCCAAAACTTAATTGAGACTGTATCATGAGGAAGTTGAGTCTAAAAGAAAAATACCTCTACATTTGTCTTTTGTTCTAATTGGGCTAATGTATTTCTGCTACAAATTATACACTGGCTACATTTGGTAATCATAGCATGATACTACAGAAAAAAGTGCTCAATTTGGAGTCTGAGACCTTGGTTTGAATCCCAATCTTGCCACTTATTCCCTATGTAACTTAGCCTCTCTAAACTTCAGCTTTATCTGTTTATTGAGGTAATTTGACTGGAGAACTACTTTTCTACCTCTAATTTTCTCATTCTAGTATATTCCTCCAGGATGGTATAAGCACTCAACTTGAAATCTGAATGCCTAAGTTTCAGTGCTGGGTCTATAACTTGCTAGCTGTGCTACAGTGGGAGTTATTTCACTACTCTGGACGTCAGTTTTCCCATCTGTGGAATGAGAGGGTTAAGTTAAATTATCTTTACCCTTCCAGCTCCATATGGAGAAGATAGCTAGGATAATTAGTGGCCTAGAGATCAATTGGAAAAAAAAAACTTGGAATGTTTCCTTGCAGAGGAAATATCTTGGGTGAGGTGGGGAGGGGAAGAAGTGAGATGGCTGTCTTCAGAGTTTTATAGGGCTATCATCTTGAAAAGGAGCTAGACTTATTTTGCCTGGATCCCTAAACACAAAACCAGGAGAATTTACAAATAGAACAGTTTAGGCTTGCCTTACTCTAGCAAACGTATAACAAACAGAGCTGTAATCCTCATTTACAATAAGTGCACTGAATTAGATAGCATTCTGAACCTAGGTGGGGTAGAGTAGTGGATAGAGCCCTGGGACTGGAGTCAGGGAAGATCTGGATGCAAATGCAGTCTCAAACACTCACTAAGCTATATGATCCTGGGCAAGTCACTTAAACTTTATCTACCTCAGCTTCCTCAACTCTAAAATGGGGATTGTAACAATACCTACCCTCCAGGGTTGCTGTGAGGATCAAATGAGATAATATTTATAAAAGTTCTTAACACAGTGTCTGGGCTACAATAGGTAGTTAATAAATGCTTCTTCCCTTCCCCCTTCTGAAGACTCTTCCAGAGGTAAATCTTCGAGACTATGATCCCAATTACCTAACCAATAGAGCCATCCAATAGTATTGAAGGAAGACCCCAATGATGGCTACCTTCAAACAGAGAATGGATGATGATTATCGGTAATGTAGAAGGAAGAGTTCATCAGGAACGAAAGTCCCAACTGTCATGCTGAGCTTACATTATTTCATTACACAACACTGCAGTGCTAGGCTGGTTCTAGTGGCTTCCTCTAGCATCTAGTCTGCCTCCAAATTAGGGTCTTCTGGCTCTTCAGATTGCAAGTGGTGGGAGTGTGACTCGATTGATTTACCCAAACAGCACACACAATCTGTCTGCATTGAAGATCTTTGCCACTTCATTCTGAGGATTCCTGTCAGTCCCGACACATTATTACCCTGTAAACTGACCTGGTGCACTAAGACAGGGTCTCCAACTCAGTGAAACAACTGGGTTCAGATTTGATTTAGTCTTTTAATATTCTAGGCTGTTCGTTTTAAAAAATATTTGATTCATATATTCTAAGGTTTCAGGGGGTGGAAAGAAGAATGGTTTTTTTTTTCCTTTTTTTCTTTTGTTCTTACATTTTTAAGGTTTGGGATTGTTATTGAGAAGGGCCTTTCATTTGCTTTGTGCTTCAGGTTTTTTTGTTTGTTTGTTTAAAGAAAAGGAGTTAAAGTTTAGGAATTCACAGAACTACTACAGTTTTCCCACCATGGGTATCTTGAATTTCACCTGACTGCTCCCAGGCCTAAGCCTGAGAGAAACTGGTCAAAGATTTTCATAGTTTTTTTGAACAAAGCTCAAAGGTGCAGGCACTACTGTAATACTCACAGAAATCAGGTCATGTAGTGCCCCCCAATTCTGGTAGCTCAATAAGACAGTGTATAACCAAAATATTATTAATAAAAGAAGATTAGAGTTTGGAGCTAACCTTAAAAGGTGAGAAAAATGTGTGTTATTTAAATAATGTTCTTATCTATATCATATTTCCTCACAATAAAAGAAACTACATTTAGAAAGATCAATGAATTAAAGATAGTTTTACCTCACTGTAGCATAGTAGATATGCTGAACTTAGAGTTCGAAAGGCCTGTATTCATATCCTGCTTTTGATACTTCCCAGCTTTGTGACCATGGGAAAGTCATTTAGTCTCTCCAGTTCTGTTTCCTCATCTGTAAATTGATGATACCTACCTGTAGGAAATTGGTGACAACCTCACTGAGTACAAATTTGGGTAAAAATTCATAAAGTGCCTTACAAACCTTAAGTGCTATTTAATATCAGATATTATGACTATCTTCCTTTGACTTCTATAAAATTTAATATTCTAGTGAAAAACACTAAACATACTGACAGATTCTGTGTATTTCTCTTAGTTAGAAAATATGTCTCAGCCACTTTGTTGTATATTAAGTTGTTTTGGTTCATGATTTAATAACCCAGTCAGCAACCAGATGCTAAGAATGATTCCTGTAAACATACTTTTTATTAACTGGATGGGTTAGCACATGCACCTGGAAGGATAAGGTCTATGTCCTGAAGTGTTTATAAATAAAGGCCCTCTTAGCATGCAGGTTCGAAATATACCATATTTTAAAGAAGTTTTTGCTAGATAAAAATTAATACTTAAAAAAGAGCATTAACCTGTGCTTAACACAAGCAAAATTTACCATTTCAAAGAAAAAGTACATTTGTATTTATGTATATTACATATTCTTCCTTGGAGGAATGCTCATTCCTCTTCGTCTTATAAAAATACTAAGAGTTTCTTTAATTGTAAAACGTAATCATTGAATTTGCTGAACTAGTTGGCACCTAACAACAGTCACTCAAGTGTGCGAGTGATGATTTTCCATTTCTCCATCAAATGGCCATCAGTAGTGTTATATGGTGGTGTGGAAAAGTGCTGTTGGGGTGAACAAAACGCCATGAAGTAGGGCTGGGGCAGGTATTTTATATACATACATACATACATACATACATATATTCATACATATATATGAAGTGCCCCATGATGCAGCCTTTTGTTGCTCTTCATGGGACACATGCAAGTCAAATGCTGCACAAAAGATTGTGTAGTGAATTGTAAGTTCATTTTTTCCATAGCTGAAATAATTAACTTTACCGCAATATACAATGACCTAGTGAAAGCATAAACATCCTCCTGTACGTTTCTCGTTAGTATGATTCATTCAGTCAGTATTTAGTGGGGAGGTACTATCCCCATGGTGTAGTCCTGAGGGAGATACAAAGAAATTTAAAACAAATTCACTGTCCTTAGAAAGCTTATACTATTTGGAGACATAGAAAGAGTGAAACTTTACTAGCGTTACGAAATAAAATAGAGATATAACTAGCACAATTTGTAATAAAAACAAATGTGGTGTCATGAAATAGTTTTTTAAAAGTCCATTTTAGATTAAATTATATAGCCTGTATTATGACAAAATAGCTAATTTTCTGAGGTCTTGTTGGGCCCCTTAGATTCACATATAACTTGCTTTGACATCTGAAGAAACTTCAGAAAAAATATCAAAATAAAGTTAAATACCTCTTTTAGAGTTCTTTGCACATAAATACAGATCAGCAAAAACTACATTTAAACTACAAATTAGTTAATTGAAAATGTTATAATCATCAGGGCCACTATTATTTTCCAAATGACTAGCTGCGTCATAATTTTTTTTAGGAAAAATAATTTGTATAATACTGAAATACTTAAATGGAGATCTCGTCTCATAGCAACCTACCACATCCTCCCATCTTATATGACTCTTGTTCGTATGTTCCCATAAGTTTGCGACAGGAGGTCCACTCCACATACTGGAAGCCTTTCCTGTATTATCCTGACTTTGTGACGATACCATTGGAGCACTTGGACTGTCCACTTGCGTTCTCCTTCATCCTGTGCACAGCCCGTTTTCATTTTCTAGCATTCATTTTTCTAATTATATCTTCCACTCTTGCTCTTCTTCTAAGTACAGCATTTGTTATAGATCATAGTCATATCACATCCACTCTGGCATTCTCTTTTGCATGGTGGGTAATACTAATTTTAATTTCCATTGTGACTGTTGCATACCATATCTCATAGCTATGTAACAACATTAGTGCAATATAAGTATTGAAAATATGAATCTTTGTTGTAAAAGAAATTTTAATTCAAGAAAAGAATTTTTCAAATCCTTGAAGGCACTCCACCTTGCTCTCTTCCTGTTATTTAACTCTGAACTCATCTCATTGACTATTGTACTGTCCCAGATCTGTCTGCTCATAGACAAGGAACGTCCACCCAACTACATTGATTAATCTGAATAGTAAACATTTTTTCATGTACTTCAGCTTTTCTTTTACGGTTGATGAGGCCCAACTCTTTTGACTAGTTACAGATCTCTTCTAATAGATTCTGAAGCATCCCTGATCTTGATGATAAACAATACAACGTCATTCAGAAGCAGGAGCCTTTGAAAGATCCTTGTCATTCACAAAGAATTTCCTTTTCAACTTAAACTTTCTGTTGGATCTGCCTCTTCACAATGGCAAACATCCTTGTCAAGCATGTGTTTCCCAGTTTTATCAGAGAGTCACTGATCAAAATAATCTTTTAATAAACTAAATGATTTTAATGTATTTATGGAAGATATTTTACCGGAAGAGAGTCTTTAAAACGTCTTCTAACAAACAAATGCTTTTTTAATCAACAAGCAATAAGCATACTGGAATTTTGTGTTATCTCTATATTTTTTCACTCAATTCCATGATGATAAAGCTGTGGTCCACTGTGGCATACCACTTATGAAAGCCTGTGTGTTCCCAATTAATAGTATCATCTAGGATGCACTTGATGTATGTGCAGATGATTCTCATAAAAATTTTTGCATGGATAAGAAAATAGTCAGTGGGTGTTGATATTCTCTATCTTAATGAGGTTTGAGGGTTTTTGTTTGGTATTTCTTGACTGTACTATCTTTCCCTCCTTTTGATACCTTATAAATCAATCTCTTGGTGTCCTCACAATTATGGTGCCTCCAGAATGGATCATCTCTGTGTGCACTTGGTCCAATCCAACTGCTTTTCCTGTCTTTGGTCATTTGGTGCCATTTCTGCCTTTATAAGCAAATCAAGATTATAATGTAAAAAGTCTAAAGAACTAGCTAAATAGCTGGTATTTATGTAGTCCTTTGAGATAGGCAGAATGCCATACAAATATTATCTCATTTTATCTTCATAATAACCCTAGGAGGTAAGTGCTATTCTTATCCTCATTTTACAGATGAGGGAACTGGGAGCAGATGTAGAAGTTAAATGACTTGCCTAGAATCACACAGCTAATAAGTATCTGAGGCAGAATTTTAACTCAGGTCTTCTTGCCTCCAAATTCAGAATTCTACTCACTAGTTGCTTCTTAGTCCAAGTGTTGTGGCTTATTTATTTCTCATTGTGAAAATAGTTTAAGTTTTTAAGATAATTTTTACAGATCTTTTCCATTTTTTCTCTGTTGCCCTCCTTTCATTTTTATCCTTGAATTCCCTCAGGTTAACTTTGCTTAGTAAGGTCTCCTACCAACCTTTTTGAAAAAAAATTTTAACTCCACTTTGTCTCTCTGCTTTATGAGGCAATACTGTTAAAAATCAAACATCTTCTTTCTTCATAAAATTTTTCTAATGAATTTTTATTCCAAACCAGTGTTGCTCTTGGCTGACTTCTCTCTTTCTCTCTCTGTCTCTTTCTGTTTCAAATCAAGAGACTATTGACTAAACTATTTTGATTTCCTGTTACGGCAATTGAATTATATTGGTTAACTTCCAGTATAAAATTGTTTTAATTATTTGTTATTGTCATTTGTGCTGTCTGTTACCTATTTGTTTTAATTGCAGCCATAATTATTCTAAATTATAATTTTTTTTGGCTTTTTTGCTAATTCTGATCTCTGCTCTAACAAGCAAGTGGTCTTACTGAGCAATGACTTGCCACATCAATAACAAGTCTTTTCCTACCAAAATGTAATCAATTTCCCTTTCTTATGGGATTATTCACTATGCCTACATACTGTTTCTTCTCTTAAAGAAATTATTCATCATGTGGAGATGTGAGGCTTCTGTGTAGTCTATAAGTCTTCAGCTTTGTGCTCATAACTTCTCTGGGGCCCATGCTTTCTTATATATTCCTCTCTATCCTCATCTATTCCTAGCTTTGCATTGAAATTAGAGCATCAGTGTGAATGTTGATTTATTTTGGAGGATCTTTCCTAGTTTTTTTGTAGAATTTCTTTACATCATCTGCAACCAATGTTAGTACATAAACTACAATTAATATGCAAATACTTAAGAGGATTAAAATGTGAGATGACCAAATATCCTATGAAATGATGATTCTTTTTGCCTTTGGGTATTTGAGGAAAACCAGCTCTTATTACACTTCTCTTTCTTTTTCCAAAAAAAAAAAAAATGCTTATAAGCCATCCTTTCACTTAGCTATGATTTCCTTCTTCTGGTTTTGTTTTTAACAAGAATGTCAAAATAAATTTTGTTCAGTTCATTCAGTGCAATGTCCCCTAGTGTTGTATAATCCACATGTAGTTATTCAAGGGCTATTCTCCTCCCTAACCTGCTTTAATCCTTTTTGTTTCTAATTAACAAATTAGTTACTATGATTCACAAAAGGGAACCACAAAACAGTTTTAGATATTAAAAAAAAAACCACTGAAAAGCCAGGGGAATTTCAATGAACAAAAGGTTCTGATGTCAGCAGCCATTTTGCTGTGTCTGAATATTGGCCTTCAAAATCAGACATGGTGACCCCTTCTGTTGGATCACTGGAGGTAGAGGCCAATGTCAAAACTGCATGAATGGAGAATTTTGTTGTGCTTGTTATATTGGAATTTCAGAATCTCTTACAAAGGTTGTTTAAGGATTCTAAAATTTCCTGTTCAGGCAGAAAGAACATAAAGAAAAGGTGGGGTGAGGGGAGGATTTTACTTTCTGCAACACCAGCTGAATGAATTTTAATGGGCTCTGGTGTCACTGGTGATTTATTGCCCCTTTTTGTTCTTTTATGTGTTATATTTGTCATTTTGCTATGGCAGTTTTCATCTATAAAACAGTATAGTTACAAGGAAATGGTGAGAGGATACAGGAATGCCATGGGAGATGGAAGGTCTTTTTTCCTTGCTTTTTGGTGTGAGATACTGAGTCAGATGTCAGATATTTGATTTTAAGAACAATATAACAAAAACATGCAGTTATTTTTCAGTCCCAGTGAAATTTTAAGGCACAAAATGTAAAATTTGCCATTCTAGTGCCACTGATTTCTTCTGTGCAAAAGAACCATTTACTCTCTCAAAAATAATTTGTTCCTACTTTGAGTTCCTATCAACAGAAATCTCAAATAATACAAGAAAGCAAAACTTGCTGTCTACATAATCCTTCCTTTTAAGAGCTGAGACTTTTCCTTTTTAAAGCACAAATGACAACAACTTTATAGCCAATTTGCCATTTCTAGTTTTATTCAAGTGGTGTACTACAGATGTGTGAAAGGAAATGTCAGAATTAAGTTTCCGAATTGAAAATGAACAAGCTTTGCTTTGGGCAAAAGATATAAAAATACTGTTAAGGCAATGTTCAAGAACATTTTAAATGTTTCTTCATACATACATTAGTGTATTTATCTTTGAAAGATTTCATATTAACATATGAAACCATTTTTGCCTTCTTTAACAAAACATGTTGGTCTAATTTCAAATTTCATATTTAATTAGTATATTATTGATATTAATACTTAACAAGTCTTTAAAGTCTTACTCCAAAGACTCAATATTATTTGGAAGAGATAATTTTGTTTTCTAAAAAGGTTGTGTCAGCAAATTGTTAACCTTTGACACGTATTTCCAACAAGACGAGTTTGAAAATCTTTGAGTATGGTCAGAGCAACATATCTATCACACAAGGGGTAGCCTAGCTAAATCCGTTAACCACCTAGCCATAATGGAATGATGAACTTTTTTTGGCCATAACAGCTCACAAAGAGTGAGGAACTGAAACCTTGTGTTCTGCATCTGTGGAGAGAGTAGTTGTACCAATGAAATCATGGCTCATTAATGTCTTAATAAGAAAAATAGAAACCAGTGTAGATAATGTATTAAGGTAAATCAGTGAAAATAATTAATCCCATACATTTTAATTTACATCACACAATACTTAGCACATTGCAGTAGTACATACTTATGAAATACTTGTTCATTATTTGACCCTGGGTTTGAGGTATTTTGTTTAATCTTGTTATTTCACTAAAGAAATTAGAATTAGTGACTCTTTGAACTTAAGGAACAATCTGGAAGAAAAGCTCATATATGTTGCTCTACTGTGGAATTTTTTGATAACCATGACTTGATTGTCCTCTTGTTTTTCTTGCTTTCAAAATTAATAGATTTTGTGCATATTAAAGTTGGCTGATAAGTGGAAACAAAAAAAAATTGAAAGTTGAAAGAAAAAAATTATCATTTGGTCCTTTAGTGGAGTATTTGTGGAGTTGTACTCTGTCTCACTTGCTGAATCAAATGGAAATTTAGTGTACCTATGCTATATTATAGCCTCACTTGAAGACTACAATTCATAAAGATGTCTCATTTGCAAAGGAAATTAAGAATCTGTCTGTTATTGTTTCACTTGTCTTATACCGAAAAACAAGCTCTTTGTTATGTGATAATTTTTAAAAGCACAGAGTAAAGTTTATTCCAAGATCATGGACGCAAGGCCCTTGGCAGTCACTGAGGCACTCTCCAGATGTGTCCCACTACAGCTATATAACAGTCATATATTTTCTCATTATCTTACTTGAGCAGCAGACCCAAATCCCTCTCTTCATTTTCCCCAGTTCTCAGGACCATACACTTGAGATGAGTGATTTTCATTTATCTTCCTATTTTTTATCTCCCTATTTTTTATCTCAGTAAACCTGCGTGATTCCCATCTGTGACATAGTTTTCCACATGTAAGCAATTGTAAAAATAGACCAGTATCCATTATTCTTGCAGAGTTAATGATGAAAGAACTGGTTTTCCAGTTGTCTGCCAGAAACTTTGGACAGCTCGCCTGGTGGCCAAAGTGTGGTGTTTTGTGTGCCAGGACACTCCCTTTGATAGTGTGGATGCAATTATTAGTTTCTGTGCTATTTTTAGTGTGTTTTTGCTGTTGTTAGTGTTGTTTGGTGGGGGGACAGGGAGGAGAGGGAGAGTACTAGTAATTAGTCTGTAACCATTTTTACTCTTCCTTAGCCCTTTTTTAAATTGATTGTTTTCTAAGTCCAGTTAGAGTCATAGAATTCTACCGGAGACCTTAAAATAGTCACCTAGTCCTAATCTCTTTGACTGAGTGCCAGTATGGTAAAAATGTAGAAACAGAGACTTAAAATCAAAGCTCCTTCACTCCTGGTCTTACATTCCTCTCTACTCTACCATAATATACTGCCTGCCTTAGTAATACCCAGTACTGCTACAGCAATTTCCTATGCATTAGGTGGGAGCCAGGGCCCAGTAATCCTCTGAAGTTCTGTCCTATTCAGCTATGGCCTTTTAACTACACAACCCGTTGGCTTTCAGGATTAGTTAAATGGCATCTACCTGCTTTTCTTGGTAGCAGTTAATTTGCAAGGTGAAAGAAAGGTAATTACTTGGGGCTGTTTCCTAATTCAGAACTGTCCAGTTGACCTAAGATGTTATAAATTGAAGTTAAAGGAAAATGGATGGACTTGGTCTCAAATATGAGCTACTGGGTGGTACGTGTTATATGTAAGGCATTAGTTGCATACACTTGCATATGCACACACATACACGCAGACATACTTTGACTGACATGAGTCCTAAAGAGCACTCAAGTATACATGTAGCATTGATTTTCTATCATGTTAGGACCTGTAGTGATTCTTCCCTCCCCATCCTCCAACTGATGTCATTTTCCACTTGTATGTCTTTTGGATGGAAACAGTGTTAGTATAACCTAAGCTATTATCTTGCTACCAGCAATGATTACCCTGATGGTAAAGATAAAAAGAAGTAATCAAGTTTTCAAAATTAAAAAAAAAGTCACTTTGCTTTATTTGAAGCAGCCATTGCCCAAAGCATTATGCAGAAGATTCTACGCCTCCCAGTAGCCTGTTGTTCTGAGTAAAACCCAGGATTGACTCGATTGTACTGTTCCTTTGGGTTCCTTTTGTTCTTCAGTGTCCTTGCTTAAACATCGACTTGACTCTCTTTTTGACAGTGCTTCTGCAATGTACCTTCTCCAGAGAGCGCATGAAAACACACTGCAATAAAATACAATCAAAATGGATTGCAAATCTCCTTGCGTAATAACTTTTCTTAGACTCTAGGGCCTGATGCTGGAAAACACAGAATAAGAGAGGTTGGGTAATGGGAGAAGAGACCATACTTAAAAACAGGACTTAGCTGCAAGTCTGTTTTACCTTATGATTTTCATTTGGAAGAGTAAATTACTTTCTCCTAGAAATAGCCAGTGAAAAGAAGGTTGATACCCTCCATGGAATTAATAAATGTTATCCACTCAGCACCCCTACCATGATCTCTGATGTGTTTTTTCCTTTCATGATAGTAAGTCCTCAAACAATACAACATCTTAATAATATAATTTATCTACTTTGCAGCCTGGGACCATAACTTACCTGGTCATCATGCCAAATTTTCGTCTAGAATCTAGATTCTGTCCTTCAAGTTAGTACTTTTATGCGTGTACTCAAGATAATCTGATCCACATTTGTGTACTCCCATTTTAGGAGGACCAGTGTCATAGGAGTCAGATCTAGATTCAAATTCCAGTTTAGTTAGTTAACTTCTAAATTTTCTTGTCTTCATCTATAAAGTCGGGGAATTGGACTAGATATTTTAAAAGGCCCTTCTAACTCTAATGTTCTGTGAATCTATGATTGTATTATATAGTTTTTTGCCACTTCTTGTTTGTTGTGCTTGCTTTCTATGTTTTTGCCTACTATTATTCTACATTTAATCATTAGAACGCAGTGATCTTTTCAGTATGATTTCATGTATGTCTTGGTTTCTATTAAGAGTTTTTATCTGTGGTAGCATTACAGATCTACTCCCTTATTTTGCTGGGTGAGAAAGACTACAGGAAGTACCTCTGTGACTGAAATACAAGATTAAGAGATCCATAACTCCTTTAACAATTAAAACAAAACTCACATTATTTGTTTTCAGCACGAATTTGTTTCCCAACAAATCCAAAGCCAAAATATTGAAATTAGTTTTAAGGTTTAGGTATCAAATGAAATACCTTCATCAGATGTCTTGGATATTTTAAAAGTTTTGCAGATTTTTCCATTTATATGTAATAACAACTTTTAACATTCATTTTGTTTTAAATTCTGAGTTCCAAATTCTTTCTCTCTTCAACTCCTGCTTGAGAAGGCAAACAATTTGATAATTATACATGTAAAGTCATGTAAAAAAATATTTCCATGTTAGCTATGTTGCCAAAGAAAACACAGACACTTCCCCTCCCCACCAAAGAAAGAGAAATAAAGGAAAAAAATTATGTTTCAATTTACATTTAGACTCCATCAGTTCTTTCTCTGGAGGTGGATAGCATTTTTCATCATAAGGCCTTCAAAATTGTCTTGGATCATTGTATTACTGATAGTAGCTAAGTCATTATCCTTACAATATTTCTGTTACTGTGTACAATGTTTTCCTGGTTTTGCTCACTTCACATTGTATCAGTTAATATAAGTCTTCCCAGAGTTTTCTGAAACAATCTTGCTCATCATTTCTTATAGCACAATACTATTCCATCACAATCATATACCACAATTTGTTCAGCCATTCCCCAAATGATGGGCTTCCTCTCAATTTCCAGTTCTTTGCCACCACAAGAAGAGTTGCTATAAATATTTTTGTACACAGAAGTCTTTTTCCTTTTTGAAATGTCTTTGGGATACAGGTATATTAGTGGTATTGCTGGATTAAAGGATATGTGCCATTTTATAACCCTTCGCGCATAGTTCCAAATTGTTCTCCAGAGTGGTTGGATCAGTTCACAACTCCACCAGTGGCACTTTAGTGTCCCAATTTTCCCACATCCTCTCCAACATTTGTCATTTTCTTCTTCTTTCATATTAGCCAATCCGATAAGTGTGAGGTAGGTTGTACCTCAGAGTTGTTTTAATTTGGATTTCTCTGATCAATAGTGTTTGGATTTCTCTGATCAATAGTGATTTAGAACATTTTATGTGATTATAGATAGCTTTGATTTCTTCTTCCGAAAATTGCCTGTTCATATTCTTTGACCATTTATCAATTGGGGAATGATTCATTTTCTTATAAATTTGACTCCGTCCTCCTTATGTTTGAGAAATGAGGCCTTTATCTGAGAAACAATATGAAAATTTCTTTCACAGTTTTCTGCTTACCTTCTAATCTTAACTCTATTGGTTTTGTTTGTGTAAAAACTCTCTAATTTAATGTAATCTAAATAATCTATTTTACTTTCCATAATGCTCTCTATTTCTTGTTTGCTCACAAATCCTTCCCTTATCCTTAGATCTGACAGGTAAAATATTCCATGTTCTCCTAATTTGCTTAAGATATCACCTTTATGTCTAAATTATATGCCTATTTTGACCTCTTGGCATACAGTGTGAGATGTTGGTCTATACCTAGTTTCTGCTAAACTGCTTTCCAATTTTCCCAGAAGTTTTTGTCAAATAATTTGTCCCAAGTTGTCCCAAAACCTTATATCTTTGCATTTACAATGGTCATTTACTACTGTGTATTCTGTACCTAATCTATCGCACAATCCACTACTCTATTTCTTAGCCAGTACCACATTGTTTTAGTGATTACCACTTTATAATACAGTGTCAGATCTGAAACTGCAGGTCAGCCCTCTTCCTTCACATTTTTTTTCATTGATTCTCTTGATATTCTTGATCTTTTGTTCTTCCAGATGAATTTTATTATTTTTAATAGCTCTATAAAATAATTTTTGGTAGTTTAATTGGTATGGCACTGAATAAGTAAGTTAATTTAGGTATAATTCATTTTTATTATATGTGAGCCCAGCCATGAGCAATTATTATTTCTCCAATTGTTTGGATCTGATTTTATTTGTATAAGAAGTATTTTGTAATTGTGATCATATAATTGCTGGGTTTGTCTTGGCTGGTGGACTCCCAACTATTGTATATTGTCTGCAGTTATTTTAACTGCAGTTTCTCTTTCAATCTCTTGTTGTTGGATTTTGTTGTGAATATATAGAAATAGTGAGGATTTGTGCGAGTTTATTTTACATCCTTCAGCTTTGCTAGTTTTTAATTATTTCAATTTTTTAGTTGATTCTCTAGGATTCTCTTAGTATACCATCATACCTCTGCAAAGAGTGATAGTTTTGTTTTATCATTGCTTATTCTAATTCTTTAGTTCCTTTTTCTTGTCTTACTGCTATGGTGCCATTTCTAGAATAATATTGAATAATAGTGGTAATAAATGAGCATCACTGTTGGGATGATTTAAAGACTTCTCTAATAAATTATACTGATATTATCATGAAAAAATGGTTTATGTTCACTTAATTCACTGTTTAGTGATTGAGTTTTTGCCATTTTGCTCTTGATAGATAAGCCTTTCTTGTCTCCCTGATGTGTAACTAGTTGACTTTCTTATCATTGACATATGCTTCATTACTTTTGAACACTGAGGTTGTAACTTTAAGGCATTAATATTTATTCCTTCTTCTTATTTCTCCTCTGCATTATATTTTATAATTGATGTAAGTTTGGTCACTGAGTGCTCTGGTCAGGCTTTTTATCTGGTGTGAATTTTCTGGAAAGTCCAATTTGTTTTCCTGGTATCTCCTCGCATCCTCAGCGGGGTTATGATGTATACAATTCTGTCTGCTCAAAATAGTGATTTTTGTTACAAGTTTGGTTAGCAGTGATAGTCTGCCAAGCTAAGGCTGTTTGTAAGCTGCAAGCACTGTATATCATCTTACCTGACCTCACCTAAAATATTTGGAAATTAATACAGAAAGGCAAAAATAATAGAATTCATTGGTCTTAGAGTTCCCATTTCTCATTTTCTCCTGGATTCCTCGAGTGCATACTTCTGTGAAAATCTTAATGTAAACTGAAAAAGAAATGTGCTATAAAAAGTATCAGGGGATTATTAATCGGAGAGAAGAGGAACTATACAGAGAGAAAAAAAATAAAAGAAATGTTAATGGAAATTTTTTGATACTTCAAAAGATCTGTGACTTCAATGATATTAGTATGCCTACTAATGTAAAACACAATGCCTTCCAGTATTACTTATGGTCTTTATTTGTTTATATGTACAAGAAAAAAATCATCACTTGATGGCCAGTTTTTTGATGATGGACGTCAAGTCTATATTAATTTTTTGCTGGGCAAATTCTCAGATAGTGGGTGTATGGTCTATTGCTCGGCTTATATTTATTGCCTTTCTATTTTGAAAGGACTTGCCAAAACTTATGCCTGCTAATATCATCTTTAAAAATCCAGGACCTCTCTTAGCCATGATTAGGTATGAAAGTAGGATTTTACTGGAGGTGTGAAGATTATACTATTAAAAATTATCGTCCGGCAATCAGACAATACAGCTAGAACTGAGAGGCAAAAGATATGTTGGTTAAGGCTAGATGTCTCTAATTGGAGATAGATTTTACTTGTGTTAAGGAAACCAAAATGCAGAATGAAAAAGATAGAACAAAATAATGAATATGTGATTATTTGACAACCAAACTAAATGAAATGGTAAGAGAACACAGCTTCCCTCAGACTTTCCCAGGTCTGAACAAACTATATGTCAGGGTACTAAAATAATTTGCAGCTGTTGTTGAATGTTGATTGTCTATCAGTGGTCTTTAAAGAATCTTAATGAATGGAAGGTTTATATATAAATAGAGCAGGGCAAACAATCCATATTTTCATAAAGGAAGAGAGATTTCCATATGCAGCAAAATAAGAATGAGTAGTAGTGTGATATAGTGTAAAGTGAATCTGGAGTCAGAAGAGAACTGGTCTCAGACACACTTCTGCCACTTCACCAGTGACAAATAGACAAGTTACTTGATTTTTCTGAGCCTGTATTTCCTCATCTGTAAAATGGTTATGACAATACTTGTATAAAATATGCAAATACATTTTAAATTATATTGCAGTAAACATGACACTATGGATATGTAAGTAACATTTATATGCAAAAGACGTAGAGATTATAGAGGACTATGCCCAACATGAGTTAGCATTGTGATGTGTCAATCGAGATGTAATGATTTCTTAGGACATTTCTTAGGTTATGCACTTGGGTACATGGGACTTTGAAGATGGATAATCCTGGAACACCAGCCACAGCCTTAAAATGAGGTAAATTAAGATGAACATTACAGAATGGCTCAGACCAAGTAAACCAACAAGCCATGTGGATTCAGCAGTGTCTACTCTTTCTTATCTATGTTCCTAATTATCCTATTCCAAATTCTCCATATTCTGATCATGAAAATTCTTCACCCAAGTCTTGTGTACAGATTTATCATGTATTAACTTCTAGTTATTACTTATTGAACTAAAAATTATATTCTCACTTCAGGCCTTGTTAATGATCCTTCCAAGGTCTGGTTTGTAATGTGCTCTTCACCCTTTGTTTACTTGGTTGATAATTGATTAAAACCTTTATGGTTAGTAAGGAATTCAGACTCTGGGCTTTGACAATGAGAATGTTTAGCATTTTGAAGTCAGGGCACATACTACCTGTCTTCAGATAACTGAAGGTTGGTTGACATGTGAAAGAGCAGTGTTCGACTTGTCCTAGAAGAACAGAAGAAGAGCAACCAGGGTGGAAATTACAGAGGGGCAAATTTTGAATTCATAGAATTTAAAAACAAAACAGAACAACAACAACAAAACAAAACAAAAAAACAAACAAATAAAATGCCTCCTAACCACTTCAGTTGTTCATAAATTCATTTGGGCTACTTTGGTAGGCAGCGAATTTTCATCAGCACTGGCGGTCTTTAAGATTTTGTAAATGGGAAATCATGCTTTGGGTAAATCTTTAATTTGATCATCTTTACAAACTTTATAGGTCTATACATCTAAATTACAGAGGGAAGGAAGAGAAAAGTATTGACTAGAGAAAAGATGATGGACATTGTAAGGATTTATGGAAGATTGATTATACCAGGAAATAAAAGAAGGATAAAAGTAGAAATATTAGAATATAAGAAAATCTTTTTTTAAAAAATTCAAGTTAGTAAAGGTGACATCATTTGTAAATGGAAAGATACAATGGAACAAAGAAACAGGAGATCTGAGTCTAGCTAAGCTATGACAACTACTAATTGCATGCCCATAGACAATCCATGAAATCTTTCTGTGCCTCAGTGTTTCCATCTGCAGCAAAATGAGACATAGCAGTGAGATAAAGTGGAAAGTGGATTTGAACCTACTTCTGCCACTTAATGAGTGACAAATGTTATTTGATTTCTCTGAGCCCCTCTGTCCTCATATGTAAAAATGGCATTAAAATAACTATTTCACAAGGTTGTTATAAGGATTAAGTAAATTAAATAAAGTAAATCCTCAATGTCTACTATTGTTGTTATCTATATTTTTATTATTTTCTGCCATACCTAGCTCACAGGGATCTTACTATGGCAAAAAAAAAGAGAATAGCTTAGAAGCACTTTAGAAGAAAAGTCTAATATAAATTGAATGAAATATATCAAAACCAAATCAGAAATTTTCTGAAATATACAAGAAGGGAAGGAATTGCTTCTTATAAATAAAAGGACTATGAAAAATATAAGGATCTATAGAAAAAAGGAAAAAGTTGAATTAAATATATTTATAACTCATATGTATCTAATAATTTCTAAATACTCATCATAACAACTGGGAAACTTCAGCGTAATACCCAAAGAACAGTGATAATCATTATTGTTGTGTTGTTATTTTTATTTTTATTTTTGGCCAAGAGAAAAGACAAAGTTTATTAGGGATTCACCATAATGGGTTGTCTTAAGAAATCCCACCCTTTGTGATGCCTGTTTTCACAAGCGGGCCAGATTATGAACTATAAATTATAAACTGAGCTAGATTGAATCTGAGCACCTTCATGGAGGCAAGATGGAGATTATATACACAAAGATTGTAGGAGGGATTGAGGGGTGGTCTGGGGTGACTAGAGGAGGAGGTTCAGGGAGGGTCTTGAGGAGGAGTCTAAGGAGGACAAGATGAGGTCAGAGTCCAGGAGCCAAGAGAATGGGATTAAGGGTGGGAAGCAGCTGAAGGCATGGATAACAATAGTATCAAGGGTGGGAAGTAGCAGGACAATAAAGGGAGAGGCTAGGTAGAGATTTGGGCTTAGTGATAATGTAAATCTTATGGCCTTAGGGGAAGGCCGATCTAGTTGGAAGATCCAAGGACAATTCAAGGGGGCTCTCAGAGACTGTATTCCAGATTCAAGGGGGTTCCCAAAGACTGTGCCCTTGTCATTTCCCCCTCAAACAAATGGGGCCCAAATTCTTTTGGGGTCAGGGAGGAAGGTCTCAGCTTCTGAAACTGCTTCCTCCTGGCAAGGGGCACAGAGCTGTCCCTGCCTTGATGGGTCCAGTTCAGGGGGTACATAGTCTGATTATAATTATTAATAAAGTACACATAACTTTCAGGAGGAATACTTGTAAAGAAACCCAGGACAGAAATTCCATAGTTCACTTCTATAATCTAGCCTCTTGTTTTTTCATCTTGCTTGTCAAGAAAATATTTAACAAAAGATATTTCCTGTTTTAATTTAAATCCATTTAACCTTCTGCATAAAAGAGATGTGGCTATCCATTCTTTGTATAATTAACCAAGTACCCATCCTTACTTTCTAGAAAGCCTTTATATTCTGTCTTTATTAGACTGTAAACTCCTTGAGAGCAGAGATTGTCTTAATATTTATATGCTCAGAACTTTGTAAAACTCTATGGGATGATGCTATGATCATTTCCATCTGGAGAGTATAAAAGAGGGAGACATAGTCTCACCAAAAATATTTCAGCTGCTATGAAGGATGTCCTGGGCAGAGCTCAAGGGGCAGAAAAATTTGTTATTGATTCTGATATCCTCCAGATGTTCCTGTTTATGGATGTCTGTGTGCTAATTGAATCAGGTCCCCACAACACATAAGTAGACATAAGAACATAAGTAGAGAAAGTGTCCTTTACTTTTATCTTGTCCCAGATAAGTCAATATTGGCTTAATCTCCAAGTGATCCCTTAGTCAAATCAAGAAGGATCAGAAGCTTATGTGTCCCTGTATCCTTCTGTGCATTTCCTCAGTTGTCAAACACTCCCAGATTGCCAAGGGACCCTCCTTATGGGTCCATATCTAGGCTTGCCCTTACAGAAAAGATCTGTTCCTTCTTTAACTTTTCTTCCCTTCAACCCTGCTCCTTTCCTAAATGTCTATGGTCCATTCCCCCAGGCCATCACTAGCTAATATGATTCATCTGTTGTTGTTCAGTAGGGTCCACCTCTTTATGACCCTTTTTGGAGTTTTCTTGGCAAAGATACTTGGAGTGGTTTGCCATTTCCTTCTCTGTCTCATTTTATAGATGAGGAAACAGAGGCAAACAGGGTTAAGTGACTTGCCCAGGGTCACATAGCTAGGCAGGATTTGAAGTCAGTTCTTCCTGACTCTAGAATTGCCACTCTATCTACTGACCACCTAGCTGTCTCAATTTACTTGGATTCAGCTGGGATATTAATAGGTCATATGATTTAAAGGTTCCTCTTCCAAACTACACATCCGAGCTAGTTAACAACTTTTTTATCTTAATACAGCTAATCAGCAGCTTAGCACAAAGGATTGACTTATTTGGGAATCTCTGAATCTTCTTGGAATTTGTACTGAAAGTATTTGGGGAGGAGGGGTGAAGACATCCTTAAAATGCACAATGTAGGCAGCTAATCTTAGTTTTCTACTAAGCATTTGCTATTTTTGGTAGATGCATGCTGATTTATATGATTGTATTTATGACCTGCTTAGGATCACACAATTAGTTAATGGTTGAGTCTAATGTAGACTCCATCATTTCCCAAACTTCCACATTGTTACATGAAGTCCACTGAATTCTATGCTGCTCAACATTTATGGGAAGAAGTTCTGTGTTAGAGAAAAAATGGAGATAGTATTTAGATACATCCTGTTTTAATATGTTTTAGTACATTATTACATGTTTTATATGCATTTATTTGGGATGATTTTCTCCTCTTTTGTATATTCAAGATTGAATAGTAATATAAAGTAAAATATCTCTCATTCCTCTAGTGTAAAGCTTACATTTTTTTTTCCTCAAAAAAGACATTTGAAGTAGGTAACACAAATGTTATTATCCCATTTTTGTGGATGAGAATCAGGCTCATAGACACTAATTGCTCTGCTTATTCATATAGTTAATGTTTTCAGATCTGGATTCAAATTCTGACCTCTTGACTTGATACCTGAACCAATGCCCTTTCCATCGCCTGATGCTGCTGCCTAAATATATTAAATAGGCCATAAAATTAAATTCCTCACATTGGATCCTAGATAGAAAATGGGAACACTGACCATCAGTAATGAGCATTTCACACATCTATAAATGTTAAAATACAGAAAAAAAAAACCAGCAATCAAATATGATGAATGAATACTTTCTTTCCAAAACTACTGGTTTCAAATTAGTTTGTTTGCAATTAAAATGTTAATAATTTTTTAATGAATTCACTTTTTCCCAGCCTTTGTTAAATTCTTTAGAAAGACTAAGTTTTTACAAACTATGCTATCTGGCAAATGTATATTAAGCAGATTTTAATATTTTAGTGGGGCATTGCTTTGTGAAATAAGGATTATGTTAAAATTTTCATAATACAAACTAAAGTCTTAATTTTTAAAAACTTGCTACACAGAGAAAAATGTATCTGATTTGAACTGAAGTACATAGTGTCTTGTATCATGAATTTGGAGACAGTGGATGTATCTTACATTATGTAGAACTTATAGAAAAAATATTTACTTTATAGTGGTTGTGGTAATGGCATAATGTCCAATGATTCCATATATAGAAAGATAAAGCATTTATTAAGTGCTTATTGTATGCCAAGCATTGTGCAAAATTCTGAGGATACAAATACAAATAAGTAAGACAGTCCCTGTCCTCAAAGAGCAGAAGCTTCAAAGGCTTTCTAGAAACTGAGGATGGTACTTGGTAAAATGATCTGAAGATGGCATAAAATTGAGATGAAGATCTAGATCCAGATTATAGGAGCCCGAGGTGGTCTCAAGGGTAGAATATAAATATTTAGTGTGGAGGAGGTAGGGATGAAGGTCAGAGTGAACGAAATATTAGAAAGAATTTTTATTTTAACATGAGTGATGGTAGTGGTAGAATGTTTTATGACCTGGGTAGCTGGGTGGTACAGTGAATAGAGTACTGGCCCTGGAGTCAGGAGGACCTGAGTTCAAATGTGATCTCAGATACTTGACACATGTACTAGCTGTGTGACCTTGGGCAAGTCACTTAATCCCAATTGCCCTGCCTTCCCCCCTTCAAAAAAAAGAAAAAAAAAGAATGTTTTATGACCTATTATCCAATGGTTACATTTTAAATATTTTTATCTCACTACCTCATTAAAAATTCTGTTTTACCTACAACCCATCTTTTTAAAGACTAAAGCATGGAGCTTTAAATTATAGTAACAGAATTGGATTGTGGCCTGTGTCTCCTTCCCATTCACTATTTTGGTTATTCCTCTCTATGATGTAGATTAGGGAAAAGGGCCATTTCATTTTATATTCAAGGTAGAAAAAAGGGGTCTAGGTTGGAAGGATGTATTTGTGTATATTTTAGAAGTTGGGAGACCAAGAGTATATATGCTTAGGTTTTTATCTTTTGTGGATTGTATAGGTGTTTTTTGTCCATTTTCTTTTTAGATATCTCATCTTTTTAATAGTTAGGGAGCACAACATAGTAATTGAGGTCCAGCTCAGGCTCAGGAAGACCTGGGTATGGATCCTGCCTAAGACCTATACTAGCTGTCCAAGCGTGGCCAAATCTCTTTAAATGTCCCAGGCAAATCTAAGATTCTAATACTGTTTTGAGTCACTTTTCTAAATTTTCAGGGGGAGATTCCAAACCAGGAGCTCCCCTATTTCAGTGAAATCAGAGGTCTAGATATAAAAAAGAAAACCTTTATAATAATAACAGCTCAGATTTCATAGCACTTTAAGGTTTAAAGTGTTTTGAGGCAAGTAATGCAAGTGTTACATTATACCATCTTTCCAGATGAAGGAATGAAAGCTCAGAGAGGTTAAGTGACTTTTCCAGCTAATAATGGCAAGGACAGGACTACTTCCCATACTTCTGATTCCAAGACCTCTGCCCTTTCCTCAAGGCTTTGGGAAACATATTGTAGTCATGGGAACCCTGATGTATAGCTCCTGAGAACATGGGAAAATGGGAGGAAGGAGGAAAAGGGAAAGAGGTAAAGGAAAGCAAATGTCACGTAAAAGAAATATTTGATAAATAAATCAAAAGGATACAAATACAAATAAGTAAAAGTTGCAAAAACTTTTTAAAGAATATCGATTGACCAGGAAAAACTTAGAGGGTTGGTGGATGGGATAATTAATCAAGGATTCTGTTGAGTAAGCTAAAGTATTTAACGGCCTAAGTTACTTTGCAGTAATATCTTTATGACTTTCATATAATAGGGAATCTATATAAGTGAATTATCATAGTGTGATTTTGCCCTCTTGCCTGAGAATAGCATTTTTGCCTGCATTTCTGGCTTTTTTGTTTCAAGAAGCAGTTATAGAAAGTGTCTTGAACTTGATCAGACTTTCTCAGTTTCATTCCTGCCTCTGACTTTGCCTAGCTGGGTGACGGTAGGCAGATTATTGAAACTTTTAAGACCTCAGTTTTCTCATTTGTAAAATGAGTCATGTGTACAAAATAGGTCCTTCACAGTGTTATTGTGAAGAAAGCATTATATAAACTTTTGTATCACATAAAAACAATATTATCGATAGTGACAGAACAATGTCCTGGTTTGTGTTGAATTTTTTCTTCATGACAGCTTCTTACAGCGGGCACCCTTTTAGTTGTTACAAGGTAAGAACAAACTTTATTCCACCTCAACAAAATACATCAGCTTAGAACAGAGCCAAAGTTTTTTTTTTAATTTCATATCATTGTTTTATGAATGCAGAGTCAATTACTACCCCCAAAACAATCTGAATTCATACCTTATTTGTTATTTGTAACCTGATTATATATATGTATTTTGAATTTCTCACTCTTCCCTTGACTATCTTTAATTTTCCACTGCAGTGCATATAGAGCATGTTCAGCTTTTGCAAGTAATAATAAGAAACATAATTTTTCATATAGAACTGAAATTGTAGATGATTTGATACATTCACCTTCTCTGAGATATTAATTTACTTTTTTATTCTTTGTTCTTATTTTCCTACCTTTTACTGCTCTCATTTATTGATGTAGCTGACACAGTTGGATAAGATAGTATATCAAGCCCTTATCTCTTGCCAGATAGATACTAAAGCTCCTAGGAAATTATTAGTAACATTATGACCCTGATGAAATAACTTCATTTTTCCATTTGCATTTCCATAGTCATAAGCAAGTAGTAAAAGGAAGAAACAATTTCTTTGTCAATAAGAAGTTCCCAATTGAATCATTCTTTTCTTGGTAGCAGCTCATTAAGTGTATCACTGATGATGTCTGCAAGAAATTTTTTTCCCCTTTGTTGTCAGCAGTATGGGGTGGTCCTATGAGAGGTTATTTTTTAAACCTATTTAAAATTAAACTGAATCAACTAAGGTCAAAGTTTATTTTCTTCAAGATCTGCCTATGAATTTTGTATTTGAGCATCTCATTCATTATTGCCATAACCCTTACTCTAGACAATATAGTATGGAGGAAACAGCACTGAATTCCCAGTACAGAGAGATCTCTTCTTTGATGCTACCTGACCATAAACAAGTCACTTTTCATTTGTAAGACAGGTAAAATAATGTCTGTAGTACCTACCTCCCAATGCTGTTGGGAGGGTCAAATGAAATAATGTATGTTTAAAGAATTAGGTCAATTTTAACTGTTATTGTTAATAATGGTGATGACAGTTACAAAAACAATGGAATAAAACCTCCTCAGAAGGCAAAAAACACCATGGTCTTCATAATTTTTCTTTGCATCTCTAGACACTAACAAGGCAAGTTAAATCAAATTGAATTATTGTTATTCTCTATTCTCACAGCAAGAGAATCCTCCCTTGCCACTCATATTTATGGTAGTATTCTGAATGAAATGTGGCATATTAATGCTAATCTTGTCTTCTCCCTTCTGTACTCATAATAGTCCTTAGTCCTGTCCTATCCCTCTTTAAAATCTGAACCTGTTATTATTTATTTTTAAAATTTCTTCTTTATTTTTAATTTACAACACTCAGTTCCACAAGTTTCTGAGTTCCAAATTTTCTCCTTCTTCTCCTCCTCCCTTCCCCCCAAGATGGCATGCAATTGATATAGGTTCTACCCATACTTTCTCATTAAACTTATTTACACAATAGTCAAGTTGTAAAGAA
>CM053622.1:198407163-198440594 GCA_028646595.1 Phalanger gymnotis | reverse complement strand
GTGAAATAATTTACCCCATTCTATCTCTCCCTTTCTCAATATATTCCTCTCTCACCCCTTAAATTTATTTCAGTTTTTTAGATATCATCCCTTCATATTCAATTCATCCTGTGCCCTCTGTCTATATTCTCTTCAAGTCCCCTAATACTAAGAAAGGTCTCCTGAATTACACACTTCATCTTTCCATGTAGGAATGTAAACATAACAGTTCAACTTTAGTAAGTCCCATATGAATTCTCTTTCTTGTTTACCTTTTCATGCTTCTCTTGATTCTTGTGTTTGAAAGTCAAATTTTCAATTCAGCTCTGGTCTTTTCACTGAGAAAGCTTGAAAGTCCTCTATTTTATTGAAAGTCCCTATTTTGCCTTGGAGCATGATACTCAGTTTTGCTTTGGTTTTAATCCTAGCTCCTTTGACCTCCAGAATATCATATTCCAAGCCCTTCAATCTCTTAATGTAGAAGCTGCTAGATCTTGTGTTATTCTGATTGTTTTTCCACAATATTCAAATTGTTTCTTTCTGGCTGCTTGCAGCATTTTCTCCTTGATCTGGAAACTCTGGAATTTGGTGACAATGTTCCTAGGAGTTTTCTCCTAGGAGTTTTCTTTTTGGTATCTTTTTCAAGAGGCGATTCGTGGATTCTTTCAATTTCTATTTTACCCTCTGGTTCTAGAATATCAGGGCAGTTCTCCTTGGTAATTTCTTGAAAGATGATATCTAGGCTCTTTTTTTGATCATGGCTTTCAGGTAGTCCAATAATTTTTAAATTCTCTCTCCTGGATCTATTTTCCAGGTCAGTGGTTTTTCCAATGAGATATTTCACATTGTCTTCCATTTTTCATCTCTTTGGTTCTGTTTTATAATATCTTGATTTCTCATCAAGTCACTAGCTTCCACTTGCTCCAATCAGTTTTTAAGGTGGTATTTTCTTCAGTGGTCTTTTGGACCTCCTTTTCCATTTGGCTAATTCTGCTTTTCAAGGCATTCTTCTCCTCATTGACTTTTTGGAGTTCTTTTGCCATTTGTGTTAGACTATTCTTTAAGGTGTTATTTTTTTTTAGTATTTTTTGGGTCCCCGTTAGTCAGTCATTGACTTGTTTTTCATGATTTTCTTTCATCACTCTCATTTCTCTTCCCAGTTTTTCCTCTACTTCTCTTACTTAATTTTCCAAATGCTTTTTGAGCTTTTCCATGGCCGGAACCCAATTCATATTTTTCTTCGAGGCTTTTTATGTAGGCCTTTTGACTTTATTGACTTCTTTTGGCTGTATGATTTGATCTTCTTTGTCACCAAAAAATGAATCTGGAGTTTGAGTTTGAGTATGAGTTCATTTTTGCTTGCCTGTTCATGTTCCCAGCCTACTACTTGACCCTTGAACTTTTTGTCAGGATATGACTGCTTGTAGAGTAGAGAGTACTTTATCCCAAGCTTTAGGGTCCATGCACTGCTGTTTTCAGAGCTACTTCTACTACTCTACTGTCACCCCAGGCTCACAGCAGCACTCCTCCTCCCCCAACAACCGCCAACCAGGACTGCAATTCAGATCCAAGCAGGGCACAGCAAGAGAATCTGCCTTTGTGCCCACAAAGCACTCCTTGCATTCCCACTCTGATCTGCTCCTAGGTTCCTCCCACCGTGTGAGCCAGGGACTCAGGAATCTGCTGATGCTGGCACTCTGGAGGCAGCCTCAGGAGCTTCCTGCTGCTGCTACTGCCATGCTGCATGACCTCCTTCACCCCCAGAACTGGCAGCAGGACTGCTCTGAACTTGATCTTGCAGTTTACCCCAACCTGCTCTTTGGCATTTGTGGGTTGAGCAGTCTGGCAACTGCCACAGCTCACTGATTCATGGCCCTAAGGCCTCTTCCAGCTGGCTGTTTCCAGGTCTGGTCCATCCCGGCATGGCCCATGCTGGGCTGCCCTCCACTCTCAGCACGGTGTGATAGACCCCTCCTGGTGACCATCCAGGCTCTCCTGGCTGGAGATCTGTTTCCCTCTGCTATTTTGTGGGTTCCACAGCTCTAGAATTTGTTTGGAGCCATTTTTATAGGTGTTTGGAAGGATTTGGGGGGAGCTTAAGCAAGTCCCTGCTTTCCTCCTGCCATCTTGGTTCCACCCTCTATTTTTACTTTAGAATTCCATTTGACAGTGTCATGATTTCATTGATGTGACCATTGTCTGAACCTATAGAAGGCAATTTCATGAGTTATTCTTGCTGAAAAAAAAAAAACCCATCACTTGATAGTCAAACTTCTCGTGATAATTAAATCATATAGATAAATATAAAAACCATAAAACACATAGATAAATTCTGACCACAGAATTACCTAAGCTGGTCTTCAGAGAGTGAATGTGCAATTAGTTGCTGTTATGCCTATTTTAAGATGATGTCTATAGCTTAAATAATTTGTGAAAGGGGATGAAGTATTTTGGAGCTTGCCATTTGTGATGTGAGAAGATACTAAGTTCATTAAAAAGTTGTATATATTTGGCAATCAAGGTTCATAATAGTTATCCAAAGAATTTATTGATTTACTGTACAACACAGTAAAAGTTACTAGATCTCAGAATGGGGATTAGCAAACTGTAGACAGAGATGGAAAAAATTCCCACCACGCCCAACAAAATATCCCTTCCTGTTTGGAGTCCGTAGTTTAATTGATAAGGCAGAAATCCATGAAAAAGACTTAAATATATTTTAATTTATTTTAACTTGTTTCTTGGTAAATCCTTCTGTATGCATAATGTAGTTAGTGGTACATGAGGTGGTGTTAATAAGAGAACCATTTTTTCTTCCTTCTCAAAATCCAATTCACTATAGTAGGCCCATGCTATGGTCTGCCGGATTACTTCTGTTCTGTCAACTGTGCTTTGAAGAACACTTGCGATTTCCCACCCTAAGGAAATAGATTATCCTATTTTTCCAACCCCCTTACCTCCCCCTCGCTGCAAATACTGTATCTTGTTGCCTGCCGTTTGGGTCAGTGTTGTGTGAAGTAGTCTCAATCCCGAAATGTCTGTCTGACCAAGCAATCAGCAGCCTTTAGAAATGACAGGTGCCAGACTCTCATACCTAGGTGTTTCACAGGTTGTGGAGAAAGGAGAGGCAAGGACAATGCAAAGAAATTAGAAAATCATTGTTATGGGAAGGAAAAAGTCAAGACTCTTTCAAGGTGCATGAATCTTTGTCAAAACAAAGGTATTAATCACCTATTTTAAATCACAGTAGAAGTTGTTGGATTTTGTTTTTTGTTTTGTTTTGTTTTGCCTTGTTTTTTCCCCCTAGACCACACATGTTTAACTTTAGAAATGTCTTGTATATTGCTATTTGACAATATTGTTTAAACTTAAACCTGGGTTGCTTCTACAAAAGAGTAAAATATGTTCTTTAGGTAAGCACTATGGAAAAGTCTAACTGCAGCAAACCATAAATGCTGTACTCTTCCTCTCCTATACCCTTTCTTTTCTTTTCCTCATTCATTCTTCTCAATCTTACTCTTTTCCCCTTCCTTTTATTCCCTGATATTAACCTCTTAGTCTCTCTTCTTTTTTCTAACCTCTTTTCTATACTTCTCCCTCTTTTTTTGTATTGTTCTTCCTTAGTTCTTCCTTCACAGGATTGTTGTGGAAAATTTGGTTCCTGTGACCTTTCTTCCTTTTTTTATTTTTTTAACCATCCCTCATCTTTCCATCTCTATTCCTCTGTTTCCCTCAAATATTTTCTCCTCACTTATCCCTCCAAATCAATTTGACATACATATTATATCTTTGACATGAATTTTGACATAATACAAAGGCAAAGGGAATATATTTACAATTCCATTCATACATATATATGTATAGAAACACTAAAAAATCCTTATGAATTATATCACTTTTAAGGATGTTTGTGTGAGTTGGTATAAAGGATAGACAGAAACCACTGATCCAGTTGCCGTTATGACCTAAGCAAGCTAAATGTTAAACAGCCCTCCGGGGAGAAATTGTGGGTAGATTAATTCATTATTCTACATGTGTCTCATGGGCGGTCACTTAGGTTATGTTATAAATAATGCATTTGTAAAGAATTGCCTAAGGTAACATGTGGGCTTGGTATAACTTCAAAGTAAATACTAATAACTTGTATCAGTTTTGTGTGATTATTTGCCACATGATCATTTTTGATATCATACAAATGATATGCCACAATTTTTATTTGCCTTTGGTATATCCGAATATTGAACTATGATGTTGAAGAGATAAATCTCCCAGTTCAATATGTTATATAAATATCCATCTTTTTGGAAATCATCAATCACATGAAATACTTTTTCATTATAACCTTAATAATCATCAACAAAGACAAGCAGTCAAATAAAGACGCAGAAAGGGGCAAAATTTTATTACAATTTATCAACTTTCTGCGGGGAAGAATTACACAACTATAAGCGACAAACAGGCAAAAAATGTTTTTGTTCTATTTTCCCCTTCCAATGCCTTGCAGGCTTCTACCGCCTTTGGCCATGGTTTATTTCCTTCCTTCCTTCCTTTCTTCTTTCTTTTACATGTTCATAGTCACTGTGTAAAATTTTGGTTCTGCTAACTTTACTCTGTATTACTTCATTTAAGTCTTTAGATATTTCCTTGTGTGCTTCATCTATGTCATTTTTATGGCACTATAATATTCCAATTACACTAATAGACTGTAATTTGTTCAGACATTCTGCTGTTGTTGGGGATGGATATAGGTTGTTTCTAAGATTTGGATATTACAAATAAAACAGCTGTTAATATTTTTATACAGACAAATCATTTTCCATTTTGGGGATAAAGCACTAGCAAACAAAATGCTGGGTCAAAAACAATGTTAGGTGTTTTTTTACTCTGATGCATGCTACTGTCTAGGAAGGAAGGAAAGAAGTAAAGGAGGGAGGAAGGGAGGAAGGGCTCAAAATTATGCTCAGTTTTGTTTTTACTCTGATTATATATTACCATATGGAAGGGGGGGGAAGGGAAGAAGGAAAGAAAGAGCAGTTATTAATCATTCGCTGGGTGCCAGGCACTGTGTTCTCCAAAACATTTGCACTACTTTGCAGTCTTACCTGTGGTTTATGTCGTATTTTCCTATACTTTGGCCAACATTGAATTTTGTCATTTAGGAGTTATTTTTGCCATTCTACTCATTATGGTGTGCTGCTTTAAGATTGTCTTTCTTAGCATTTCTCTGAGCAGCTTTTCGTGAGATTATTAATACTTTGTATTTCATCTTTTGTTAATCATTCGTGTCCTTTGACCATGGGTCCCTTACAGACTGTGTAGATATGCACAAGTATGGGGTCATCTGGGTATTTATCACATCCTTATATATTCAGGATGTCAAAACATGTGCATTTATTTTAAAGTAATCATTTAAAACCAGATCAGTAGAAATAGCATTAAGCATGAAAACATTGCTTGAAGATTTGTTGATATTTAATTAGAGGCAATGTTGTGGAGTGAAAAAAAGCTAGAAGCCAGTGTAACAGTGTGTTAATTTTGGCTGTACTGCTAAACATGACTTTGACCTTTGGAGACACTGAACTTGCATCCTGGCATCAGTTTCCAAGAAGAGAAGATGTGAATGATCTCTAAGATTAGATACTTTCCAGCTCTATACTTCTGTTTTCTATGACATAGCAACAGCTAGTAGTACTGCCATGCCTTTTTATCTCTGGTCATTTAATAGCTGCCCCTACTTTGTTATTTAAGTAAAGGATCGTTTTTTATTGGTACACACGACTCTTAATGATGTTGGGTGCCTTTTATATAATAGGTTCATTTCCACCTTTACCAACTATTCATGTAAAAACTCTCAGTGCCTGCACACAGATAATATTAACTCAGCTAGGAAAGCTTGGTTTTAGAGACACTAATATTTTTCCTTTCATCACTGTTTATCACCCTTCCATGACATAGGTTGTACCTCCAAACTATGGTAGCCTCTTAAAAATGCATACTATTGATCACAAATAGGAACTATTACGACCCAATGCAGACCTACAAAAAAATTACACTCTCTAAAATAACAAGTAAATGCTTCTCCTACTGAAGAAGAGCCATTAGTGTTATATTCATATTTGTTAGTTGAAGGCCTACTGTATAGTTAGTGGAGAGTCATGAATTAAGGTTGCATTTGTAGTTTTATTATGAATCAGCATTCATTATTAACCTAAGCAACAGCCTGTATCTTCTAGAGAATTATCATTCCATAAAAATCGTAACTGAAGATAGGACATGCTGGAAAAAACTAAAACCTGTGCAACTGATACATCATCGTGTAATTCAAACCCATTATCACATAGATGGAGACAATATGAGGTACTTAGATTAAACAAAGGAATTGTTTTGTGGCCCCAATTGATGAATTCCCTGATGATCTTGCCATATTTATGTGTATCAAACCAATGTGGGCTCTAGTCTTAGATACAGTATTGAACGTCATCTTCTTTAACAGGTTCTGATTGTCTAATGCCTGTAGTTTATTATTGCTTTTTAGGGCTTGTTTATTCCATATGTAATTTGACTACTTAGATTTCTTTCCAAAATTAGTGAATTTTCACATTGGGTACATATGATAAACATTAACAGTATGTGTCAGATAAAAAAAGATGAAAATCACTTGGCTTTGTTTTAACATTAAGCCGTATAGTCTTAGATCCTTGAAATTCATATGCAGTATTTTTAGCATAAGACATTAGTTTTTTACCAATTTCTTCCAGGTGTAATTAAATATATTTATACAAATGAAAATACCTCAGTTTTCATACGGAACAATTTATCTCAATAACATATTTGACAGAACATAGTATGCAAACACTGGTGTTCATATGCTGATTAATTATATTTATTGTTGTTAAAATCATTCTATATCTTTTAGAAGTCTGAGGATATTTGTATTAATTACATTAATATTCTTGTCTCAAATTGCAGTAAATAGATAGTTCCAGAACTTGAAGTTTTAAAGAAAAAAAACCATAAAAGAGCAATTTTCAGCAGTGGGGGAAGGGAAGGGGGATATGAAAACCCCTCTACTAATGCACAGGCATGCATACAAATGCAATGGGGTATAATATAGGTAAATGAAACTACTTTAGTTCTAGCACTCTATAGTCCCTGATGATCTTTTTAAACACATTTTAAGAGCAATACATTCTTAAATTCAGCAAATGGGATTAAATATTAAATATTCTCTAGTGTTTAGACAATACTGTTAGCACCAGGCAAATGGCCATGAAAAATGGGAAATATTTCTAAAGGCATCTTGAAACAAAGAAGATAAGAGAGAAAATTTGATGAAAGCCCAGTTTTCAAAGAGATGTCAGCAGCATGTAGCTAGAGGCAACTCGGCATTAACTATAGCCCTTTGCAAGGTCTGTTTATATGGAGGGTGTGGAACTTTTTCTCCCATCTAGAGTGAAAGGTATATACTGTGAGAAAATTCCTTGGGTCAGTCTCTGTACAAAATTTCAATCATTGGTCTATTTCAAATTCTTTTTCTCTGAGACTAGCCAGAAAATGTTACATGGAGAGTCTTTTGAATTCAAATTAATCCTTAGAATGTATTCACTTAATATGCAGCAAGCAGCATACACAAAGCTTGGAAATGTCTATGAAGATTTATTCCCTTGATTTTATTCAATTCATTTCAATCTAATAAACAACGATTAAGTACCCTGAACATGAGAACACCTTAAGAACACAAAGATAGACAGATATACCAGAGATACTGATCTCATGGAGTTTACCATGAAATAAGCTTAGTAAACAAATATCTATGATATAAAGGACAATGGGATAAGTTCAAAGGAGAGGTTTAGGTGAATTACTATGACATTTGTGGAGAGAAACATTGTTTTCTCAGGGAGGATCTGATAGTGAAAAGAGGAAACTTTAGTAGTTCAAAGTGGTAGTGAGAAGGAACAAAGTTAGAGAGATGAAAAAAGACTGAATTATAAAAAGGGACAGAGTAATCTAATGTGGCTGGAACATATTTACTATGAGATAAGGCTGTTCTTAAGTCATCTTCTTGTTGTTGAATTTCTTGAATACATGCTTTCCATCCAGGTTGCCTTCATTTCTAGTTTCTCCCTATTAGCGAGAATCAGAACCAGAATAGAATTCATTCTTAGTGGTTCCTCCACTTTTTAAAAGATGAAATTATCATTAAAGCAAACCCTGCAAGTCCTCAACTCTTTTATTTTGGACATAGAGAGAGCTCTTGCAGATGCCTAAATGATTGAAGTCCCGTTCACTGCTTTATCATGTGTCTATACCAGTTTTGTCTGATCTCTTCATCATTTTCCTCTTTTTGACCACTATAGCTGTCTCTTGTATACTTCAAGGACAAAATTTTTGTGTGTCCCTCCATTGATTTTTATCTTAATACTGACCACCATAGTTATCTTTTGGTTCTTTGGTTTCCTGACATAAATCTGCTTCCTTAATGTCCACGGTTCATTACATCCCCCATTTCTCTTGAATAAGGAGTGTACAGCCAGGGCCACACTCTAGTTGTGGGTCTCATAACACAACATTTCAGTGATACCTACAAAGTCAAATTTGTTTCTTTTCATTAGGACATCTGATTCAGTTTTCTTGTTCCCTAAGCTGTGTTCAATCTAGAGGGTATCTTCAACAGGTTCCCTCCATTGAGGAGATCTCCATTTTCTGGGTGGCCCATTTGTAATAAAGCTGGAGGAGAGGGTTTAGAGTCATATACTTGGTTGAAATCTGAACCAATCTTATCTTGAACCCTATGGTGGCATGCTTAAAACAGAATGTATGCATGCACATGCGTGCACACAAATGTCATTAATCTGTCAACCAGTTATCCCTTGACTATCAGCTAAAGATGCCTCTATTCTCAGTTTACTAGCTTTCTTATTTCGCTAACTACTTACATTAACAGTTCCCTAAGAAAGTGTTCAAAGATTAGCTTTGGGAGCAAAGCAGTATGTCGAAGTACCTATTTATCACTTTTCCAAACTCTACAAACCACTTTTATCTGCTAACAACCCCTAAGGAAGATAGAAACCATCCATTAAATCAGCAGACCATTACTCCTCAGAAGTGTCAACATGAGCTCAATTTGCCAGTTTAATGATACTTGAAGGTCATTAGGTATGTTACATATACACACATGTGAGATATCTATCATGCTCATTATTCTTTGTTTATTTCTTTAATGACAGCAAATAGAAAAGGCAAATAAAATCGAACAAAGGGAGGATTACTTATGAACATTTTGAAATATTTCATTCCCAAGTCTTATTAGTGATCTAAAAGCAATCTATTCTCCTTCCCAAGCAATTACAGAGGGGGAAGTTAAGAGGTTAGTGGGCAGGAAGGTAGCTGGTGAAAAAGAAGCATGTCACTTTCAATTAATAATTGATGAACAAATTGTATATAGTTTTCGTTATATTAGGTAGATAATAAATTTCACGTGTAATACCTTGTATGTCTAAGTCATTTTCTTGCTTTCTCAATCACTTGTCATTTGTTATGCTATGTTCATGTCTCAGTTCTTTAAAAGTTTTCAGGCAATAATATCTGACTTTATTTTTTACTTCTTCTCTGTCACCACTGCCTAAATACTGCAGCTCTCATATCACAAGTAGTTCTCATACCTATACATTTTTCTTTCCTTTACTGGGATGTGCTTCCCACCATCTTTTATGATCCCAAAACAAAGTTAAAGCATTTGATGAACCTTGCTCTCTGAAAATTCTTGGGGAGAGAGTTGGGAACACAGCAATGTTGTCAGTTTCCTGAAAAACTGCCTCTTAGTTCTATATCTATTTGTACTTTCGGGTGCACTATTTTAAGTTCATGAATATGCTGGACATGCTACTTGATGCATTTTAGTTCTTTTTCTCAAAATGGATATCAATGGACAATAACTAATTTAAATATGTTTCCCTTACCTGTGAACAATGAAAGAGACTCAATAACATGTCAAAACAAGTATTTGTATGTTCATATATTTCCGTATGTATGCCATGCTCCTATTTATTAAAATCAAAAAGTGAATTAGTCACCTAAAATGCATTATATAATGTGAAAAAGCCAGGCTACAATGGCAAACAGAAAAAAAAATGGAACAAATGAATAAATGAAAAAATGGGATCAGATGTTTCAGCTCTTGAACTTTTTTGGGTAGTATTTAGATTGGACACAAGCCAGTGTGCCCCCAGCTTGATTAGGCATGAAATCTTGTCATTTTAAAGATGTTCACGGTTCTCATCCCTGAGTCAAAAAGAGCATTGTTTATATCCTTTGGGAACATTGTTTATATCCATAGTAAGAAAGTCAAGTTTCTTATACATAGTATATGAGGGATAAGTGATATCCGGCAGCTCAGTTGCATAGTAGATAGAGTGCTAGACCTAGAATCAGGAAGATCTAATTTCAGATCTCACCTCAGACACAATCTGTGTGGCCCTAGAAATGTCATGTAACCTCATCTGCCTCAGTTTCCTCATCTGAAAAGGGGAATAATAATAGCACCTTCTTCTCAGAGGTATTGTGAGTATAAAGTAAGATAATTTTGGTAAAGCACTAAGTAAATGCTAGTTGTTGGTAATAGTAGGAGGAGGAGAAGGAGGAGGAGGAAGAAGAAGAGGAGATGGGCAATCAGTGAACACATTTCCCTTTCTTTAAAGTGAAATCTGAACTCTCTTCTCACCTGTAATACCTCTATTGCAAAATATATGTAATATATTCCATAATATATACCTAGAACAGGAGCCTTTAATTGACCAGTGATAGACACCTGGCTTCTGGGTAAACCTTGAATACTGTAATTGCTAGCTATTTTCATGGGCTAACTTATTTCCACCATCCTACTTAGAATGCCAAAGTTGGAAGAAGCCTTAGAAAGTATCTCTTGCATTTATTCTACAGCAACATGAATAATGCTTAAGTATCTGTGGTGATGGAGAGGGAATCAGAGCAGCCCATTCCATTTTCCATTAGCTCTGAGTATTCATATTGCAGTTAGGCTCTTGCTTTGTATTGAGCTGAAGCTACCTTCCTGTAATTGCCACTTATTAGTTCTAGTTCTGCCTTCTGGGAACACACAGAATTAATCTAATCTTTCTTCTTCTTGATCTCCCTTCAAATACTTGAAGATTGGGGGCAGCATGATCTTTCTAAGTCACCACTAGGCTCAATATTCCCAATTCTTTCAGCTGTTACTCACAGGACCATGGCTTTAAGTTCCCTCACCTGGTCCTCCTCCCCTGGTTCTTCTCCTCTAGCCATGTGCCAATTTGTTGATGCTCGTCTTAAGGTATGGTTGCAGAAGTAAACAAAATACTCCCAATGTGGTTTGACTTGGGAAATGGGACCCTTATTCTAGATAAGGTACTGCCTTTAAGGCAGCCAAAATTACATTAGTTTTTTAATCAGTCATATTCAATTCAATTAAATAAGCATGTACCGTGTACTATCTACAGATCATTGGGCTAAGCAAATGAAAACATAGCTCCTGTCTTCTTTGAGTTTGCAATCTAGCAAAAGGTTGTATGTGGCTATTATGACAATAAATGCAATAAATAGGTACAAAATATTATGTGTAGTCTGAGGAGGGAAGGATTATTTCTAATTGGAAGAGATCAGAAGTTTGGGGAAGGGGTTGATATGGAGGTTGGACTTGAAATGTGGGTGGGATTTCAACAGAGACAAAGGAGAACATTCCTGATATCAGGAGTAGTATGAGCAATAATATAGAAATACCAGACATATCCAAGGGAGTAGTCCAGTTCATCTGGAACAGAGTACATATTTAGGGAGACAGAAAAAGATCGGGTGGTGCCAAATCATCAAAGTGACAATCCTGGATGCTAGGTTACATAATTTGGATTTTATTCAGTTTGCCAATAAGAAGTTGTTGATTAATTTTGAGCATACAAGTGACATGACAGATTTGGGTAGCTAGATGGTGCAGTGAATAGAGCAGTAGCCCTGTAGCCAGGAGAACTTAAGTTCAAATTTGGCCTCAGACACTTGACACTTACTAGCTGTGTGAGCTTGGGCAAGTCACTTAACCCCAATTTCCTTGCCTTCCTCCCTCTAAAAAACAAACAAAAAAAAAAAAACCAAAAATAGTGACATGATCAAGGCTATATAAAAAAAGAATAATGTGGAAATTATGTAAAATATGTATTGGAGGATGCAAAGACTGGAAGTAGAAAAATCCATTAGAATGCTATTATAGTAGTTCTTTGGGTGGTCAATAAGGGCCTGTTGTAGGTGGGTAGCAATGGAAATGGAAAGGAAAGGAATAAACAATATCAGGCAGGTCGGTGGCGTAATGGTTGGAGTGCTGGACCTGGAATTAGGAAGACCTGTGTTGAAATCTGGTCTCAGACACTAACTATGTGACTCTGAGCAAGTCATTTAACCTCCTCTGCCTCTTTTCTCATCTGTCAAAGGGGAATAATAATAAATAATGCCCACCCCCAGGGTTGTTTTGAGGATAAAGTGAGATAACATTTGTAAAGTTGGGCAGGTAGGTGGTGCAATGGATAGAGCGCTGGGCCCTAGAGTCAGGAAGAGTCATCTTCCTCAGTTCAAATCTTGCATCAGACACTATCTGTGTGACCCTGGGCACTTAACCTTGTTTGCCTCATTTTCTTCATCTGTAAAATGAGCTGGAGAAGAAAATGTCAAACTACTCCAGTATCTTTGCCAAGAAAACTCCAAATGGCATCATGAAACATGACTGAGAAATGACTAAAAATTTGTAAAATACTTTACAGACCTCAAAGCACTAAGTTAATCCTAGCTCCTCCTCCTCCTCCTCCTCCTCCTCCTCCTTCTTCTTCTTCTTCTTCTTCTTCTTCTTCTTCTTCTTCTTCTTCTTCTTCTTCTTCTTTTTCTTCTTCTCTCATTATTATTATTATTGTTCTTCTCATTATTATTATTGTTGTTGTTATTGATTAAGGAAATAGATCTGCCCCAAATCAACAACTTTCATCTGTATTGGCACAAGGCATCTTCTGCTTCCTGCTTCCAGCCCAGTTTCCCAGCTGGAAAGTTTAGAATCCCCACTGCAAAGAACAATCCTCCCATCCACTTCAGGTATCCCATCTCTTGCTACACCTATCATTTGAGAGTAGAGGAGTGCTACCCTCTACTGGGTGATGAACATTCTTACACCTGGTCATACCCTTCATACCCCAGTGACTCTGAACTCTTATAGATCATCATCCGAATCCCACTCCATATCCCTTACCAACTGATTCCTCATTCCCATCCCCCTCAATCCTCCCTCCCAAAGTTCCATCCTAACTCCACCCAGCCCTTCCTCTGTACCCTTTAGAGTGCTTGCTCCACAGGCAATAAACTTCACTTCATCTTAAATGTATTCCTTTTCCTCTTCTTCTCTCTACTAGTTCTTACGTATAACTGACTTTCCCCTGGTGATACGGCCTCCCTACTCAACTTTCCAGTAGTGGCTGCACCTTCACTCATTCTCTTTGACTCACTAGTTGAGGCAGGGAAGTTGGAATACTCCTTACTCTTCATTTCCATTTCCAGGTTCTCCCCCTTCGTCCTTCATTCAGTAACATCTTGTCCTTTGAAGTTCATGCTATTCATATATACCACCCAATCAAAATCCTGCTAACTGTTGTCTACAGCCCACCACGTCATTCCCCTTCCTTCCTCAATGAGTTTGATACATGGCTTATGATTTTTCTCTTCTCCCCAACTTCTGCTTTCATAGTAGGAGACTTTAATGGATATGTTGATTGTCCTTCAAATACCTTAACAATTCAGTTCTTTGCCTTATCTCCCATGAGCTACTCCTCCACCCCCACCTCAGCTGCACACAAAGATGATCATACCTCTCTCTTGCCCCCACCCACAAATGCACCATCCTCTTGGTCAAGAGCTCAGGTCTTCCTAATTCCAGCACTCTATCCACAAGGGAATTCTGAAATTTCCTTGTCCAGCTATGATCTATTGGTTTTTCACTTTCTCTCTGATTTCCTATATGTAGTACTACTCTTCATCCTATCCATGACCTCCAGTTCTTGATGCCTCAGTTTTTTCGCAGGCTGCTGCCCTGCAGTAGCCACTTTCTCCTTCCCCTTCTTGATTCATCATTTCCCTGATGTCATGGTCCTCTTCGAAAATGAAGGACAAACACAACCTGTGAGTAGTCTGAGCTGCTTGAATGGGGATCCAGTCAGTTGGGTAACTCAGCTCACCCTCTCCTCTACTTCTCCCTCTCCTTTTCCTTTCCAAAAGAAGGTAAATTTTGATGGCCAGAAACTTCCCACTTAACTTGGGGTTTACTGGCTAGATTCCTTCTTTCCTTCCTTCCTTCCTTCCTTCCTTCCTTCCTTCCATCTTTTTCATTTCTCCTTCTTTTTCAAAGAGGACTGTGACAACTTACAGCTGACTTTGACTTGAGCGAGGGAAGACTGTGCAAGGTCACCAGCCTATATTTAGCTTGCTTTGTCTATATTTGTTTGTATGTTGTCTGCCCCATTAGTTTGTGAGCTCCTTGAAGGCAGGGAGCTGTGTTTTGCCTCTTTTTGTATCCTCAGCATTTAGCACAGTGCCTGATAGTAAACACTTGTGTAGTATATTTTATTGTCTAGAATAAGCAAGATTTGACAACTGATTAGATGGGAAGGGTATTGCATATATTAGGAATGTTCTTCCCCATCTTTGTTTGTTGAGAAGATCACTACCTTCCCAATATTACTCTTACATGCTTCTTTCTCTCCTCTGACACTGTCACCACCCTGTTGCAAGTTGTAAATACTTCATACCTGGACAATTACAACAATCTGCTGGCTGGTCCCCCTACTTTAAGTCTCTCCCTACTACAATCAACCCATCCTCCACTTGGCTGCCTAATAGATCCTCCTACAGCATGGTTCTGGCCATGTCACTTTCCTTTTTACTCAATTCCAGATGCTCCCTGTTGTCTCTAGGATCTAAAATAAAATATACTCTTTGGCTTTTAAAGCCCTTCACAAGCTGGCCTCTTACTACCTATCCAGTCTTTTATACCTTACTCATAGCCTTCATGTATTCTGCAATCCAGTAGCTCTTTGCTGTTTCTCAAACATGATACTCCTAATAGGTGAGAAAAGAACTGAGTCATACAAAAAACTCAAGGAGGATAGAATATTCTAGATGGGAAGGAATGGTCAGCAGATGTATGTGCTGCAGAGAGATGAGAACTGAGAAAAGACAATAAAGCTGTAGTTGGTGACCTTGAGGAGATTAGTTTTGGTTCGGTGATGGGAAACAAAGATTGCTGGGCCTTGTAAAGTAAATGGGAGGTCAGAAAATGGAAATGACTGTAGGTAGCTTTTTTCTAAGAGTTGGGTTCCTAAGGAGAAGGAAAAAGACAGAAATGAAAAATTTTGGACATATTGAGTTTGTGGTTCTGGTGCTGGTGATTGGAAATGTGGGTCTGTAACTCAAAATAAAAGTGAAGGATGGAGATATTTGAACTTTGAGTATGAGTATGCATAGAAGTAACAGATGAGCAAGAGAACCAATGTAGAGGGAAAATGCAAGAAGACTAATGACAGAACCTTGGGACCACCATTACCAAAGGTTTGGGAAGAAGAATTAGCAATGGAGAAAGAAGGGTGCAGAATTAGGAGGGAAATCAGGAGAATGTGGTATCATGGAAACCAGGGGAGGAGAGAAGATTAAGAAAGGGGTGGTGAATGAAGGCACTAGGTGGCACAATTGATAGAGTGCTGGGTCAGGAAGACCCAAGTTCAAATCTGGCCTCAGACACTTACTAGCTGTGTGACTGTGGGCAATTCACTTAACACTGTTTGCCTCAGTTTGTTCATCTGTAAAATGAGTTGGAGAAGGAAAGGCAAGCTACCTTATCTTTGCTTAGAAAACTCCGAAAGGGGTTATGAAGAGTCAGACATTGCTGAAAAAAAACTAAACAACAACAAACTGTCAAACTATGCAGAAGTTAAAAAAAGGATAAGGCTTCAAAAAAGGCCACTGGTTTGAGTGATTGTGAAATCAGTGGTGATTTTCAAAAGAGCAATTACAGTGGAGTAATAAGGATGGAAGTCAGCTAGTAAGGGTTTGAGGACTGATTGCAGGGCAAGAGAGTAGGAGGTTAGGTGAAGACTATTTTCTTCCAAAAAAAATAATGAAAATTCACAATTGTCCAACATTTTAAAGCTTTCCAAGTTCTTCCTTTACAAAATCCCACGCTGTAATTAATGCATTTATTATCCATAGTGCAAATAATATTATCATCATTTTACAGATGAGGAAACTTACATTAAATGACCTGCATATGATCCCATGACAACCAGCTTTCAAAATCCGGCTTTTCTGAGGACAAGTCCAATACTTTTGTCACTTTGTCACACTCCCTTAACAGAAGTTTGGCAGTAAAATGGAAGGGTCAGAGGGGGTGATTGCTCCAAAGCACAGAAGGCTTGGGGGGAGGCAGTGAGGAAAAGATGGTGTGGGAAATAAAGAAGCCTAAAAATGTTTGAAGGTGAAAGGGACAGAACTGATAGCAAAGGAAAGAAAGAAGATGCAAAAAAGGTGGGGGCATGTTTAAAATATCAGAGTCCTAGAAGAAAGATGAGAGAATGGTTATCAGGTGGAAACCATTCATGGGTTTGCAGTCAAAAATCCAATTTTTTTTTCCTCTTGTGTCTTTATCTAGCCATATTCCTCCCCAATATCAGTCATCTACTTGTGGAGTTGATAATTTGAACCTAAATTCAGGACTTTATATCTATCCCAGTTAACCTTGATCTTGTTAGTCATCCCATTGTTCACACCTGTCAAGACATTTTTAAATCTTAAGTTTGACCTCCAGTAAGTTTGGATACTTTCCATCCATCTGGGAGGCATAGCTAGTATGTTGCATCATGTGGTCAGGATCCAAAAAGATTTCAACTGGCCATGAAGCTAGCTGCTGGTCTTACAAAGGTTATCATAATCTACTTATTCCTTCCTTGAGGCATTCTTGTTTACTGGGTGCTCTCCCTGGTGCTGATTAGATACTGCCCAAGAGCCTTCCTTCTCTTTTAATTTCTGTCTTGAGTGAGTTATGCTAAAAAGTTCAAATTTCCACTCTAATGTTCTTCTTTCTATTGTGTTTTTTCATCAACTCCAATTTGTCTGAACAAGGCTCTGATTTTAGTCCTGTCTGAAGCTGACTGACCTTGATTTATACGCAGTTCAGTTCTCAAGTCACTAGGCATCAGCTGCCATGATACTTGGCAGCTCCTTACCAAAACAGAATTCTATTGCCTTCTTAAGCCAAAGTAATTACCATGAACCCGATCAAATATTTATATCTAAATGTAGCAAAAATGGATTGTTACCTTTTATCCTTTGAGCACATGTAACCGTCTGACCAACATCAATAGCAACATCATAATAATAATGAGCCCTAGTTACATGATACTTTACAGCTTGTGAAGCAAATTGTGTACTTTTACTATGTTACTGTTTATTTTAGGTTTCAAAAACTTTCTTTTAAGGTATTGGACAGAGTATTTAAAGTAGAAGTGGGAAGATGTTTCAGTGGGGATTAAGGCTTCTACATATTAAAGTATCTTTGAAATGAGCCCTTTGAAAGGTATTCAATGTCTTTATCTTCTTTCTTTGACTTTTAAAGATGCATAAAACAAAGCTAAAAACAACTCTGAACATAAAGAAATAGAATATCCAGATATTGTGATAGGGCCCAATTCTTAGTTTATTAATATTAGAAAGATTCTTAGAATCCTGTAGTCATAGAATTCTACAGTTGGAAGGGATTCGTTTTTTAACTTGAATTCTAGGACTTTTGAAAGGCAGGGGAAGGGCTGTAGTTCTAAATCTGCTTATAGAAAAGTTACATAGAAATAGACAAAGGGAAAAGGGTAGACTAAATCCAGCTGATGCTGAGGATTTTCTTTTAAAATATAGTATGAAATTCCTCACATTTTTACCAATCTCTTTTTCTCATCAAATTGGTATTAAGAATACAAAGTAAAATAACAGATCTGTGACCTCATTGGGACAGAGAACTCCCAGTTAGGAAGCTCTCTCTACCAATACATATCCACACCTGCTATGGAATTTACAGTTTAAAAGATGCACCTGGAGGCAGAAAGACTCTGTCTGAACTAACACAATCAGTATGTCAGTGGTGACACTTGAACCCAAGTCTTCCTGACTCTCTCTATCCACTACACTACAGTTACTTTCACTAATGGTACTGAAAATTTTGAAGGCTTCTTATTCAACTTAAAACAATTTATAATATCACTACCACTGCCAGCAGCTATTATATTTTTGTACTATTTCCACATATGCTATATATCCTTACTGTTGCTTTGGTAGACCTATGTTGAGGGTATTTTTATGGGTCTTACTGTAAGAATAAATCCACTAATTATTAAATCACTGAACTGCTGTATTTTATTAAATGGCAAAAATCATTTCTGCCTTTCATAAGTAATTGAACATCTGTGTCTTGGAAATTGTAGTGATATAGTTTTTTGTTGTTCAGTTGTGTCCTACTCTTTATGACCCCATTTGGAGTTTTCTTGGTAAAGATACTGGGGCAGTTAACCATTTCCTTCTTCAGCTCATTTTACAGATGAGGAAACTGAAACAAACAGGGATAAGTGACTTGCCCAGGGTCACACAGCTAGGAAGTATCTGAGGCAGGATTTGAACTGAGGAACATGAATGTCCTTAACTCCAGTCCTGGGACTCTATCCACTGGTCCACCTAGCTGCCTAGTGATATGGTTCGTCTAAGCATTTTAGTGCATTGAGTTTTCCTATTGAACAGCTTCCACTCTCTATTAGATTCCTGAGATTTATATTTTGTAGTCATCACAAGTACCAAGAAATGTTTCCAATTTTTGCTCACCATAGTAGATATTTTAGTGTACAAATTACACTCTATCTGTATTGTTTAAATCAATTAGTGTGTTTAAGAAGCCGTTTGAAATAAGTTTCTCTTTTCTTAAATCAATATCTTATCCAAATTTCATTAATTTTAGCCAGTTTTACATTTTAATAGTGATATTCATTGCCTGTTTTAGACAGATACAAGATAAACCATCAATTAATATGTATTATTTAAAAAAATTAATAAATAGACATGCTTTCTCAGACAATATTTTTCTCTAATGAAACATCAACTTAAATGTCATTTTTACATCACTCTAATCAGAAGTCTTATAATGAAAAAGCCTTCAAATTTATTATAGCGGTAGATATGCCAGAGACCTCTGTAATTTGAGTCCCTGACTGAATTTATCAGTCAGCCATTCTCCTGGTAACAGCTTTGCTACTCCATTATTGTTTGGAATTGTTCCTTTCAGGTTTTACCTTATAAGAATGTGTGGTCGCTATTGGTTCTCAGTTCTTATATAGGAAAAGAGAACACTAATAGAATCAGACTTAGGAGAAAACCATTTAATAGAGGTTTGGTTGCTTTCTGAGATCACATCAGTTGACTTATCTGAAAACCTGGATTATGGATTTAGGGAGACTCTAGCCCAGTAGATGAAGAAATTTTTTCTTCAATGAGAATTGGTCAAATTTAGAAAAAATCATTCAGTCAATAAACATTTATTAAGCAACTACTATGTACCAGATTCTGTGCTAAGTGCTGGGGATACAAAGAAAGGAAGAAGACAGGTTGCCTATTCTTATTATCAGGATCGTTCTTTTCTGATTTTGAGAGAAGCATAGAACTAGCTTTAGTATATTTTCAGTTATCTCGCTCATAAATTTCACTAAAGATCCATCCAGTTTAAGCACAGACTAAAAATGAAGCCTATTTCAGTGACCACATTTGTCAATGATTTTGTTCTATGACTCATGCTAATGGGCTGGCTCTTCCATTATCCGTCTCCATCTTCCCTATATATAATCAGACAGTCAATATGTATTTATTAAGCACTTACTATGTTCCAGGCACAAAACTTCAGAGGGGACCAGAACAAAAGAAAACAAAACCTTAGGTTCCCCTTAATGAATAGATAAATTAAAAGTGGTACCCACTTGGAACATATAGATTTTTCTTTTTCACTTTATCTTGTATTGGTTACTGTTGTTAGGATTGGACACATCTTCCTCATTCAATAACAAAAATAACAGTAGTACACAAATTGGAGCCATTCTTCTTATTTTCTTGGAATTATCATTATATTCTGTGCCTTTTTTCAAGCCAGGTGGTGGATCGTTTGGACTCAGGATAAAAACACAGTGGTCACATTTGTCTGAGTGCTGTCACTTACAAAATTAGAGTTAAACTTCTTCATCTCTATTCATTTTGGACAACACCCTGGTCTATTTTTTTATAATGCTTTGCTCATTTCAAGAGAAAGTGAAATAGATCAAAGGCTGCTGTGGCTGCTGATCATTTATATAGCTGGTTTTCTCGGGATGGCTGCCAGCACTGACATTAGGCTGTTCTTTGGGAAGTGTTCTTTTGACGGACAGTGCCCCAGTGGCCTGGACAGAGGACCAATAACAGAGGTGGTAGCTAGCTATCTAATTCAGGCTTAGTTAATGAAGCAGAAAAACCTGTAGATCATGTAAAAATGAGTCCCATTGCTACCACCATGATGGTTAACTTTCTTTCCTGTGTTTCCTTTTTTATGCTTGGTTTGAGAGGGAAACAGAAAGTTAGAATAGGCTTCAGAAGACAGCAGTGAGCTGAGGAGAGAGGAGCAATGATTGTCCTTTGTATACTGTTGTCAGTATTATGTGAACATTTTATATTAGCGTTGCTTTAATAAAGAGGAGACTATGGGTTTATGCAATAGTTGCTCTTCATATCTGTCTTTAGGCTTCTTCTTGTTGTTATTGCTTTGGACACCATAGTTTCAGAATCTACCTTCATCAGACATGGCCAGTGTGGGAATTTGTTTTGCTTGACCATGTATATTTCTTATAAGGATTCTGTTTTTATTTATTTTTTCCAGTGGGCAGTGAGGAGTTGAGAGTGGGGAGCGAGGCATGGTAGAATTGTTAAGTGCAAGAAAAGATGGAATGAAGGAAGGGGTGATTGAAGCATCTTTAATTAATAGAAGAGAACAGAAGGAAGACAAGAAAGAAATGCAGAAAAGCAGGATAGCTTTGAAAGTTATGTTTCATTCATTTGGTACTTAAAATGAAAAGCAAGCTGAATGTAATAGAGATCAGTTTCCTCTACAGTCCTTTTTCTTTTTCTTTTTTCTTTTATTGTATATAGAAATGGTAGTTTTATTTGGTGTTTATTAAGTTGAGAAAAGAAAGATAAAGCAAGGAAGGAGGAAAGAAAGAGAAAAAAGCAAGGAGGAAAGAAAAGTTTTTACGATTATAACCCTTTCAGGCTTTTAAAAAAACCTACCTGTATTCATTTATTTAGCAAGCATTTCTTAAGAACTTACTATATTCCAATCACTATGCAATGTTATGGTGTGGGGATACAAATACAAAAAACCAAATAATCCTTGCCCCAAGGAATTTATCATTTACAAACAATACAAAGAGATAAACAACATGGACAGTAAATATAAATGATAAATAAATAGAAATAAAAATAAGTAAAACCACAGTAAATATAAATAACAAATGAACATAAATTGGATATAAAGTAAATAAAATGTAATTTCCATGATAACACTAATAACCAGAGGTATCAGCAAATACATTGTATAGGAAGTAGCCCTTAAGCTGAGCCATGGAGGAAGCTAGGTATTCTAAGAGGCAAGATACAAGAATATCCATTCCAAGAATGGGAGAAAGCCTTTGCAAAGTCAGGGAAGCAGGAGATAAAATTTATGGATAGTTGAGAGCACATGGGCCAATTTGACTAGAATGTAAAATCTATGAAGGAGAGTAATGGACAATAAGCCTGGAAAGAAATCTAGAGTGAGATTGTGAAGGGCTTTAAATACCAAATAGGAGAAAATGATACTTTTACCTAGAGACAGTAGGGAGCTCTTGCAGTGACATCACTTTTATCTTTTCATCAATCAATGTTAGAACCTACTTGCCAAAGACTGTGTTCAAAACCATTCAAAAATAGGTCATGTCATTGCCTAGTAGGGATCTCATTTAACATTGTCACTGACTGTATCATACCTTGTGAAGCTGAAATATATAGTAAATGCTCATCCGATATCCAAGCTATTGTCAAATACTCTTCTAGAGTCTGCCAGCTATATCACACCAGCCAAATATTTGAAGCAAAGATTAATTTTTAAAATACCTTTTTTCTGCCTCACTTTTCCTCTTTCCTTTCCTCTCTTTAAGTAGTAGCCACTGACTGACTCTGAATGGACTTCAAAAGTCTTCTCTCCATTACATTTTCCTCATCATCCCCAACTATGCCCCTTCCCCCCACTACAGTGGTGAGCCCCAGTTCTGAAGTCTTTAGGTTTAGTAGAACTCCTAAATCTGGGACTCAATGAAATCACATGTGCCTTAGATAGCAGAAATAAAGAGGATTTAGGCTGAATTCAGGCAGAATAGCTTATATGTTCCCTTTAGCTAAAAGACCCTCTTTCGCATAAAGACTGAGATTTTCTGGATTTAGTAACCCAAGATGTAGTGATTATGACTGTGGAAAAAGGTATTTAATGGCCTAGTGAGAGCACCCCAATTTTCTCAACTGTAAAAGCTGCTATTCTTCATCTATTACATAAAAGAGGACTGGTGATGGTGCTAGTCTGATCACCCCAACTGTCTGCCGTTCAGCTCACTAGACTAACTTGTGACTTGTGTAGACAAATAATCACTTCCCTGGATGTTCTTAGGAGTGTAAGATCATGGTATTAGATCTAAAAGGGACCTCAGAGTCGTCTAGCACAGTCCAAGAGTTGATGACTGAAAGTTTAGCAGGAAAAGTCAGAAGTCTTTTTTTTGTCACCAGAATAAAATTCTGTTTGTGCTGCAGTCTCCTTGACCAAAATACTTGAAAAAATCTTGTGAATGGGAGCCCTAACTTGTCTTCTCGTTCCCATTGTATGCTTATTAATACAATATTCCATTTCTCTGAAGCGTTCATTGTGTTTTTAAAATTAGTGCACCATCTATGGCACACCACCTTGAGGACTTTTAGCTTTCTCTCAATTTCAGTCTTATCACCTACACTCACCTTTATGCCTCTGACATCTGTAATTAGCCTCCTTGTTCCAATCTATACAAAGCAAACTTAAAATTCAAGCTGTGTTTTTATTGTCTTTTTACATCATTACTTCTTACAGTTTGAGAACAGAAGGCAGGGCTGCAGGTTTTGTTGATGTTGCATGAAGCAGGAGAGACTCCAGGTTTCTCTTTCATTACCACTCTGGCTCTGTGGGGTTAACGAGGGCTGGTAACTTCCCTTCTGTTGGTGGAAGCAGCTGTGAGTTATAGGTGGGGATCTGGTATCTTGAGTAAAAAGATGCCTTGCAGTGTGAGGTTAAGACCTTTGAGAAGCAGAGGAAAGCTCACACCATATGCTCACTAACCCTTGTCTGGTGAACAGAGATGGGGCTGGCATGTGTTTCTGAAGTGTGAAAAGTTACATGCCCCTAATATGATAGAATGGCTCTTATTCATCTGCCTCCTCCATCGGAATGGTGAATAATTCGACTACTGTGATAAATATTTGGGTTTGCCTATCATTGAAGTAAAGAGATGAATGAGCCTTTGAAGTTATTTCTGCTTTGCTTTTAATGCTAGCGTCAGGTGTCTGAACTGAAAAACTTACCTGCTCAGTCACCTGCTTCTATTGTTCCAACCGTGAATACATTTTTATAAATATTATTAACAACTAGCAGGGAATAGTATATTCCAGTCTATTTTGGGTACTATTGAACATATTTTTAATATTCCTGAATATAAATTAATAGCAGGAGCACGTACATATCTACCCTTTTCCTTAGAATTATCCTAATATATTAAGCCCAGTTAAGAAAACATAAAATTCTATTTGTTACACTGTATTGATCTCTACCAGTACTGAAAAATTCTTTAAAGCCCACTTTGCAAAGAAGATTTTTTTTCAAATGTTGGTTCTTTCTTAACTCTTCTTAGCAAATCTCACTGTTTTCCATGCTAAATTTCACACAGTCTTTCTCCAATTGTTGCAGCAAAGATTAAGAGAGGTCTTTTGTTACTCTGATTTCATTATTTTTATAAAATATGGTGTTGACTCGGATCATAAATAATTAAAAGTAAACTTAGCAAAACAAATGAAAAGGCTACATTTGGTGATATAGTACCCTTGGTTTTTTCTCAATAGCTAATTTTCTAAATTTAGTAATTCGTAGACTGTCTTCTTTTCATTAGTAAGAATAATAGGTTAGGATTATATTCATTTTTCTTATAATAATCATGCTTTCAAACCCTACTTTTTTCTAGGTACAGTCGACTCCTAGCTGACATTGGCTATTGAAAGGCTTGGCAAAGTAGATAAGTGCTGAATTTGAAATAGGGATGTCCTGGATTGAAACTTTGCTTTAGACCCTTACTAGAGGTGTGACCCTGAACACATCAGTAAAATTTGCTCAGCCTCAGTCTCTTCATCTGTAAAACTGGGATAATAACATTAATCATGGTCACCTACCTGTTGAAGTCAGTAAGAATCAAAACAAGATAATATATGAAGGCAAGAGAAGCATTTATTACGCAATTATTATATGTTTTGCACTGTGCTAAGTGCAAAGGATACAAATTCAAGCAAAAAGAATGACAGTACCTGCCTCCAAGGAGCTTACATTCTAATAGGGGAAGATAATACAGAAGGAAACTAAAAAGCTAAAAGATAAGGACAGGGTCACAGTGGTGGTAAAGACTGGAGAATCAGAGGCAGACTTGGGAGGGGAATGAAAGATGTCTAGTCTGGGCCCCTCCCCCAGAAAGGAGAGCTTAAGAGGAATCAAAGATGGGAGGAGGCCAGCATGGCATCAAGATTTTCTGGAGTATGAAAGCCCCATGTACTGAGGGAAGTTCTAGAGTAAGAAGGCAACTGAGGTATAATGTTGAAGTTTAGATGGTCACAAGCAGGGCCAGGAGACCCCTACCCAAAATGAAGGAAAGGTGCTTCACAAATATCAAAAAGGTATGATAATGATTGCTTGCTTTAGGAAGAAACATAAGGTACACATTTTTAAAATAGTAGATAACCACAGATCATTATATAGCTGAACTTCTTTTGAGACAGAATGGAAATAGTTATGTTGCAGACAAATCATCTGATAGGATCACAGGACCGTATATTGAACTTTTTTTCCCAAATTTGGTATAGCATCACTTGACAAAGTGTCATGGAAGCCCCATGGTGTAGTGAATGGCAAATTTGACTCCAAGTCAAAAAAAAGTTTGGGTCCAAGTCACATCAGTGCTACCCCATATTGACTTGGCAATCACTTAGGCTTCTAGTATCCCAGTCAGCTCTCTTAAGACTATAAATTACAGAGAAGACAGAGAAGATGCCCATCTACATGAGTAGAGACAGCCCTTATTCGGTATTGCCTGTGCCAAAGCAATCACAGCTCAAATTTATATATGTGTGTGTATGCATTTATATATGTATATATATATGCAATACACACATATAAATATGGACATACATAAACATATATTTGTATGTTTTGTGTGTGTATATGTTTGTATGTATGTCTTCCAGTCCTTTCAGTACCTATGATGTGTGGTTTTCCTGGGCTTGGAGGCTTGAACTTATGAGAAATAGCTAGGTACTCTCTTGCTGTCACTTTATTTATCTTGAGTTTAATTTCCTCTTACCCACCTAAGTCATATCTTTTTCAGTCCTAGATCATTCTGCTTGGCAGAGAAAACAGGAGCAAAATGTCACAATACAAATGTTGTTTTTTTCAGTCCTATTAATATACCTGTTTAAGTAACTGGATTGTCTTATGTAATTTTATTATGAAAGATTCCCAAAAGATGGCATGAAAAGGGAAAAGCAGCAGAGTTAGTATAAGTCAACACCTGCATGTTCCAGGTTTCTATTGTCATTGTTGGCACAATAACTTTTAGCTAGGTAGAAAAAATGTCAAATAGTACAAGAGAGCAATTTATTGAGCACCTGATAATGTACTTATTGTCCATCTCAAACTGTATGCCCCACAAACATCTTAGACTCAGCATGTCTAAAAATGAGCTCCTCTTTCCCCTAAAATCTTCCCTTTTTCCCAACTTCTGTCTTACTCTTAAGGGCGTTAACAGTCTTCCCAGTCAGCCAGGCTCACAATCTCAGTGTCATCCTTAATACCTCATTCTTATTCCCCCTATCCAGTCTGTTGACAAAAACTGCTGATCTTAAATACACTGCCGTCTCTCCTCTACCTGGTGCACACCTTCGTCGCCTCACCCTTTTGGCTGATGCAGTAACCTGCCACTTGGTCTCTGTGCTTTAAGTCTCTCCCACTATGGTCCATTCAGCTATCAAGCTGGCCTTCCTAAAGCACAGGTCAGACAATCTCATTCTGCAAGCCAGTAAATTCCAATGCCTCCCTATTGCCTCTAGAATCTAATATACAACCCTCTGTTTGACTTTTAAAGACCCCTATGCCCTGGGCCCCTCCCACATTTCCAGTCTTGTTATATCATGTATTCTCCAGTCTAGAGACAGCAACCTCCTCACCATTTCTCAAACAATACTCCATCTCCTCACCTTGTACATTTCCACTGACTGTCCATCATGACTGGAATGCCGTCCTTCCCCATCATCCCCTCCTGGCTTCCTTCCAATTCCAGCTAAACCCCCACCTTCTGCAGGAAAACTTTTAAGCTCCCATTTATACTAACTAAGCCATTCCTTCTGTGATTGCCTCTAGTTTACCTAGTATATACTTATTGGTATATAATTGCATATTCTCTCCCCATTAAAGCTCCTCAAAAGCACGGACTGTTGTTGCTTTTCTTTGTGTCCCTAGCACTTAGTATTATGCCTGACACATAGTAGGTGCTTAATAATTACTTGTCCACTTGGTTTGATGTTTTACATGTTGTTGGTCAGTCAGATTCTAGGCATGAATATTTATTGTAGTTTCAGCTTTACACAATTATATATACATATATATGTTTATATTTCTATATACACACACACATATATATGTACATATATACACACATATATACATATACACATACACACATACACACTCATGTATATATGTATATGTGTGTGTGTGTGCGTGTGTGTGTATCTGTATCACTATAATGGTCTGTTTGGGGTATTTCATGGCTGAAAATACAATTCCAAAAGCTCAATTGCTGCTTTGCCGCCATAGTCACAGGAGTGGCTGTTGCTTTTCCACAGATCCCCAGCATCAAAGAGTCCTGCTGAGTAACTTTATAGTATTACTTAAAAGGACAGTAACTTCTTTATTGTTAAGAATGCATTGGCTGAGTTCTTCCTGGAGGGGAAAAATCATCTTAACCTAGCTTTCCCAGTTAGTGAATTGTGCTGAATATCTAAAGTAACCATGCAGCTAATTACACATTCAAGGTCCAGAGAGTCAGTGAAACATCCCATTGAAATGGGAATTGACTGTGTGATGTATTTTCCTCTGTGAATGTGTGTGTGTGTGTGTTTGTGTGTATGCATGTACCATAAGCATTGACTGTCCATTTGACTAATTACTTACTGCAGATATTATGCACACACAAGGACACAAAGGCTGAATGTTAAGAAATACCAAGCAAATGTTGGTATTGCTAAGGTATTTTTCTTTTCTTTCTTTTTCTTTTTTTTTTTTTACATTTAATGCGGTTTTTTTTCCCCTGTGAAATGGTAATGGAAATAACTTGAAAACTTGATTTGATATTCAGGTATGCACTTTAACCAAGCCATTTTTCAGAAATGCATTTCATATACAAGATAACATCACACTGTGTAAACTAAATGAATCTCATCATTAGGGAATTTGAGAATTGAATGGGACCTAAGAGATCACTTAGTCTGATCACTTTATTCTATACATGGAGAAACTAAAGCCCAGAAGTGACTTACCCAAAGTCATTCAGCTATGAGTTGGCTCCCAATTCATGGTATTCTAACATATTGCTGCTTTAATGTGTGCACTGTTCCCAATAGCATTCTGAGAAAGAATGATTTCTCACAGTTCCAGAGATTGTTTAGCTATATGATCTTAGGGGTTCTAACTTCATAATATGTCACTGGCAATATATGTGCCACATTGCCATTTTTAGTGTAGTGGCATTTCTCTGATTATATTCGACAAACCTTGTTGCTGAATAAGAAACCTAGCATATAACAGAATCTCCCCTTTTTTTCTTTAAATGCCTAAATTAAGAAAACTCACTAGCTTTGATAGATTCTCATGGTGGTCATGGATTTGTATTTGGTTCTTCTGTGCCAGGCAGTTGCAGATAGGTTGAATTTTTCTTATAATCAAAGAATGACATTTCTGTGTGTAACTGATATTTTTGCATTGAGATCCCTTTCACAACAAACAACCCTCAAGTTCATAGATTTTGAGTTATAAGGTCACATAGTCCACTTTTACAGATAAAGAAGCTGAGATCCAAAGAAACTAAGTGACTTGCCAAGATTCAAACCCAAGTTCTCTGACTCCAAATCCAGTACTCTTTCAATAGTGCCACACTTCTAACAGCTCAGCTTCGTAGCTTTTGGAGACAATTTTATAGAGGTTTGAATAATATTCTGAAGTTTTATTATCGTGGTGGTTTGGACCATCCCTGTGATTTTATTGAGAAGAACCCTGATAAAGAAACAGATCTCTGCCACTTAGGGACTCAGGAAATGGTCTGGAGTACTGAGAAATAAAGTGATTTGCCCAGTCCACAGAGGCTTTACGGGCCAAGAGGTAAAAGCTGAATCTAGATTTTCCAGAGTTCTGGACATCTATCTATGCTTCCTCCTGGGCTTACCAACAGTAATTCGGCTGAGCTTTTAAAGACCAAAACATAGGACCTCATTATACTGCTTATTAAAAAGAATACATTCCATGAAACATCTTTCCTATAGTGTCTTGTTGCTTTTGGTCAGAGTTCCTATCCAGGTGATTTAATTGGGTCTAATCATTGAGTGCTCATCATAAAAAAACCTGTTAATGGGACAGATTTTCCTTCCTGGTTTTGGTCATGTCCGAGCTTTGAACTTGGATTACTATGAAATTTTACCCTGAATTTTTCACAAATGAGGTTCCGTTTTTTTTCAGATGGCGTGGTATGGATGGGTCACTCTTTCCATGCTTCTGAACTGCAGGAACTCAAAGATGCCTTACAGCAAAAATAGATTAGCTCTAAGGGTTGTGTTTTTTTTTCTTCTTGTTGTGGAACAGAGCCTTCAGATAGGGCCATAATGTGAATACTCTTCAGTCATTTTGCTGAGGGCTAAGAGAGGAGTGGAAAGACTCCCCAAACTAGGCAGGTAGTTAAAAATCTATATTCCCCAGAACAGATTCTACTTGAGATTCACTGATAATTAAAGCAAGCCATGAAAATCATTCATTTTAAACTGAAATAGCCTTTTTATTCCCAGGGAGAATTTTTGGTAAGTTTCAGTGTTTACTGTCTAAGGGAGAGGTGGGCTTAGAAGGCTATGCTTCCTGCATCCTGATTGTGCAAGCAACTCCATAGCTATGAATGTCTTAACGGCAAATGGGCTATGCTGCATGGTACAACCACAGCTTACTAGGTAATTTATGTTGCTTAGGGACTGTAGTTTTCTAATAGATTGAACTGTTAGTTTTCAGAGGGATTTAATGAAATATTGAACCAGATGCCACTGGTCTGCCATGGATGTAGGACTCTGAGAAATGAGGAAGTGTTGCTTTGTAAACAGCTCCTACCTCTGTGCAAAAAAGGAGGGAGAAGGGAGGACAAGAAATAGCCAAAACAAAGGGAAAAAATCATAAACTTTGTCTAATTGTGCCTTCTATAGGCTTCTATAATAAAACAACAGTGTATGGCCTATAGGATTTGAAACAGAAATTTTCTGTACTCCAGATGGTTGTTTAAATGTGAAGCTTCATTCTTTCAAACATTTGTGTGATGGAAAATTTTCTGAGTGATCATTTCGAGGGAGGCTTTAAGCCTCTGAATATCCCTGTAAGTCCACAAAAAGATTCTTTGGCTGGAAAACCTTGAATGGCACAGTCATAAGGTAATTGACAACAAGAAAAATCTCACTATGAAAAGCTTGTTCTCATCTGGGGAGATGTAATGGTTCTATTATTTCAATTGTCTTGAAACATCCTCCTCAGTTTCCATCAGTAAATTACAGGGGCTATTTCTCTGAAAATATATTTCAGGAATTGATAAAACTTACTTCTCTCTCCCTTCATGCATAGGTGGGGAACTATGGGTGTGAAATATTGCATATACTGTCAGATACTTTTGATGTGTTGGTTGGTTTTGATGAATTGCTCCTCTCCTTTCATATTGAGCTTTTTTTTCCCCAAGGCATGGCTTACTAGGGTGGGGGATGAGAGTAGGGGAAGTGAATATGTTCAGAAAGGAATAGGATGTGAAAACAAAATATAGGAATAAAAGCATTAACTTTTTAAAGAAAGGACATTTCAGCTTGTCCTGCCTGGGTACACAATTCACTTTTAGTTTCCATTTTCCTGATGGGTCAGCTAGTTTTCCCACTTTCTTGTTTCCTTTTCTTTCCCTAAAATCCTCTCTTGGTACTTCCCTTCACTTTGTCAGAATAATATTCTTTCGTTGCATTTTTTAAAAAAATGCCTTTCCAATCATAGAAGGCCTCCTTATGTTGGCTGACCAGCCTGTCCTACATGCCAAAGAGCAGTGAGTAGATGGCCACATGCCAGATCCCAGAAATGTGATTCTGACATTTCAATATCCACATCTGCCCTGAAGTGTGGAGCTGTCAGGGGCAGAGGGTGATCAGTGATATATTCACCAATTAAAATAGACCTTGTGTGAGTCTAATTATGAGACCACCAGGTGGGATAGGAAGGGCCTTTTAGATAAGTGGTTCTATGTCCAGATTAATTTAGCAACTGAAATAATCTAGGTTTCTTTTAACAACTGATTATGTTAATACTAATTATGACATTATATTACTGGAGGGAAAATAGCCAGCAAAGATTCTAATTGGAAAACTGTTTTACCTCAACAAGTCAACAAGCATTTATTAAATCTCTGTTAGTGTCAGGCACTGTACTAAGTGCAAAGAAAACAAAGGAAGGAAAAAAAAAACAGAACAAAAACCAAAAAAACCCAAAATGAAACAAAAAATCCCTGTCCCTGAAGGTATTTATTATTTGCTAGATGAGAGAATTTTCAAACAGCTATGTAAATTGGAAATAATCTCAGAGGAAAGACATTAAGATTAAAGGGGACAAGAAAAGGCTTCTTACAGAAGGCAGGATTTTAGCTAAGGCTTGAAGAAAGCCAGAGAAGCCAGCAGGTGGGAGAAGGTGAAGAAAACAGTTTCAGACATGGGAGACTGCCAATGAAAATGGCTACAAGGTAAGGCCAGCTAGGTAGCACAATGGATAGAGTTCTGGTCCTGGAGTCAGAAAGACATCTCTTCCTGAGTTCAGATCTGGCCTCAGACACTTACTTAGCTGTGTGACCTTGGGCAAGTCACATAACTCTGTTCGTCTCAGTTTCCTCATCTATAAAATTAGCTGGAGAAGGAATGGCAAACCACTCCAGAATCTTTGCCAAGAAAACCCCTAATGGGGTTACAAAAGGTTGGACCTGACTGAAAACAGTAACACCAATAAGGTGAAGAGACAAATGACTTGTACAAAGAAGAGCTAGGAATCTGGTGTCACTAGATGTGATGGGGGCAGGATCTGTGTCTGTGGTGGGGAAGGGTATAGGAAGTCTAGAAAGATGGTGTGTAGGGAAAGAACAGGTTATGAAGAATTTTAAAAACCAAACAGATTATTTTATGACTAATCTTAGAGATAATAAGGAGCCATTGGAGTTCATTGAACAGGGAAGTGGCACGGCTAGTCCTGTGCTTAAGGAATATCTGAATAGAGGATGTACAGAAGCAGGGAGAGACTGGAGGCAAGGAAACCAACCAGCAGAGGCTACTACAATAGTGCAGGCATGAAGAGACCAGGGCCTACACCTGGGTTCTAGCACTGTCACATGAGAGAAAAGAGTCTATACTAGAGAGGTTGGAAATATGGAATCAAAAGGACTTGATGGGGGGCATGGCCAGGATGGTGGCTGGAAAGCAGGGACTTGCATAAGCTCTCCCCCAGGTCCCTCCAAACACCTATACTAAATGTCTCTGAACAAATTCTAGAGCTGTAGAACCCACGAAATAGCAGAATGAGCAGGACTCCGGCCCAGGAGAGCCTGGATGGTCGCTGGGAAGGGTCTATCACACAGAGCTGGGAGTGGAGTGGAGCAGAGCCCAGCATGGGCTGTGCCAGGACCAACCAGACCGGGAGCCAGGCAGAACAGGCTGTATGACCCTGAATCATTGAGCTGTGGCAGTTACCAGACTTCTCAACCCACAAATGCCAAAGACAACAGAGCAGGTTAGTGGGAAAAACTTCTGGGACAGAGTAAAAAGGAGTTTGTGGTCGGCCCTAGCCCTGGGGGCAGCAGAAGTGGTGCAGCTCTGAGGCTGCATACAGAGCTACAGCTGCAGTTGCTTCTGGCCCCAGGCCAACCTGGTGGGAGGAATTAAGCAGAGGATTAGAGTGGAAGTGCAAAGCCTCCTTTGCCCTGCCTGGATCTGGGCCACAATCCTGGTTGGCGGTTCTTGGGGGAGGAGCGCTGGTGTGGCAGAGCTTGCTGTTTAGATGTAGCACTGAAAATGGCAGCACAGACCCTATAGCTTGGGACAAAGTACTCTCTACTCTACAAACAGTCATACCATGACAAAAAGCTCAAAGGTCAAGTAGTTGGCTGGGAACATGAACAGTCAGTGAAAATGGTCTCAAATTCAGACTCAGACTTTGGAATCATGTTTTTGGTGACAAAGAAGACCAAAACACATAGCCGGAAGTCAACAAAGTCAAAGAGCCTACATCAAAAGCCTCCAAGAAAAATATGAATTGTGCTCAGGTCACAGAAGAGCTCAGAAAGGATTTGGAAAAGCAAGTAAGAGAAGTAGAGGAAAAATTGGGAAGAGAAATGAGAGTGATACGAGAAAACCATGAAAAACAAGTCAATGACTTGCTAAAGGAGACCCAAAAAATACTGAAGAAAATAACACCTTAAAAAAAAGACTAACTCAAATGGCAAATGAGCTCCAAAAAGCCAATGAGGAGAAGAATACCTTGAAAGGCAGAATTAGCCAAATGGAAAAGGAGGTCCAAAAGACCACTGAAGAAAATACTACCTTAAAAATTAGATTGGAACAAGTAGAAGCTAGTGACTTTATGAGAAATCAAGATATTATGAAACAGAGCCAAAGGAATGAAAAAATGGAAGACAATGTGAAATTTTGCATTG
>CM053622.1:198374727-198406663 GCA_028646595.1 Phalanger gymnotis | reverse complement strand
TTTTTTTTTTTTCATGCAAGTAGAAAATAAGATGCACAGGCAATGGGGCATAGAGATTTATCTTGCCCTACAAGAAAGGAAGGGAAAGGGGGATGGGAGAGGAATGGGGTGACGCAGGGGAGGGCAGACTGGGGAACAGAGCAACCAGAGTGTATGCCGTCTTGGAGTGGGGCGGGGGAGGAAATGGGGAGAAAATTTGTAATTAAACCGCCTGTGAAAATCAATGCTGAAAACCAAACATATTAAAAATAAATTTAAAAAAATCATAGTAAAAAAAATTAGATTGGAACAAGTGGAAGCTAGTGACTTCATGAGAAATCAAGATATTATCAAACAGAACCAAAGGAATGAAAAAAATGGAAGACAATGTGAAATATCTTATTGGAAAAACCACTGACGTGGAAAATAGATCCAGGAGAGATAATTTAAAATTTTTTTTTTGGTATTGCTGTAAATGGCCAAGAGTGGTGGAGTGCATGGTATAATCTTCAAAGAATTGAAATTGAGGCTTACATAAAGCCCAGTGGAAAAGCAGGATGTGGACATGAGTAGGCTGCAACACATTTGTGTTGGTAAGCAAAATGGGCTCTTAGCACTTAGTTGGCCTTTTGTTTCCTTTTAGTAATTCAGTGTATTTCATTGAGCCTTACTAGATGCTAAGCCCCAGGCCCAAACCCCTATCAGGTGTAAAACCTTAGTGGGTGTGGATTGGCAACTAAGGTGGGGCCCAAGGTAGGGCTAACTCCAGGGAGGGCCTAGTTTACATGTCTGGGACAGCAGAGGCTCTTAGACCACATGGGTTTAAGTCGCCTCTTTGTGACGATTTTAGGTCACGTGGGTGAGTCGCATGTGTGACTCACCCCTGACACTGAAAAAGATATAAAACCAGGGGTTGGCCTCCTCTTCCTTGGAGCTCATTCCCGAAGCAGTGGTGGCACTCCTGACTCTGGGCCAGCCCTTGTTCTGAGCTCCCAGGCTGAACCTAGATGTTGGTAACTATGAATTGTATTGGGTCTGTCTGTTGATGTTTGTAATTTGTTTGTATTTTGCTCTGAAGTTCAGTGTCCTGGCTTTTTCCTCTGAACTAAGTGAATGATATTTGTATGCTGAATTAAAGTAAGCTTGCCAACCCCTTAATGTAGCTTTCTTTAGTTAAGCAGATCAAAAGAACCTGTGCTGTTGGCAGCTTTCTGGGTGCTGGCTATTGGTGGATCTTATACCCCTACAACAGCTGCTAGCGGAATTGCTGAAACAACATTATGAGTAAAAAAGATGGCCTCGTCAGTTGGTAAGAGCAAAGATGACGACCATGTGTGCTCCATTATGATCTTTGCAAAGCAAACCAAAATTAGAAAAGCCCTCAGCCCAGTGGGAGGAACCCCTTCTCCAAACCCTCCCAGGCAGAACATATGTGGATGGACTGTGATCATGCTTCGTGGAATACCTAGAGTGATCTAACCATAAAATGCACTTATGTATCTGAGTATGTATGGAATGGGTCCCCTAAACAGCTTGATGGTAAAGTTCAAGTATAGCATTAAATGAAGCCTGCAGCTGTGGATCTGTGGTCCCTAAAGCACACCCCATGATACATACTTTGCTTCTGGGCTTATAGCAGGAATTCTTTTAATCTTCCCTCCACACTACCCTTTCCCCTCTGGATTTCTCTGTTTAATTCTTATTCATTCTTATATCACAGAACCTCAGTGTTGGAAGGTGCTTTAGATGTCTGGTCCAGCCCACATCTGACCAAGCATCCCCCCTACTGCATCTTCATTTTACTTTTGGATAGACACATTTCTTTGCAAGACTTTATCTATCTGTCGTTCTCACTCATTGCTTCTAGTAGTGCCCTTTGGCAACAAGGAGAACAAATTGCATCCTTCTTCCAAACAACAGTCCTTGAGATACCTCACAGTAACTCTCCTATCCTTCAACCCCAGATCAGATGTCATCTCTTCTTCTAGGACGTTTTCCCTGATCCTCTCCAACTGTACCTAACCTCCCCCTTGTCTGAACCCTAATAACATATGACATCTTCAATCCTGCTAATTCACATTAGATTTTATATTATAGTTGTATAAATGCATATCTTCTGTTCCTTTCTATACTTCTTAAGTACAGAGATAAATTCTTATTCTTCTTGTATATTGTACATGCCCAATAAATGCAACCTCATAATTGTTAGGATTCAAACCTATGTGAGGAAACCCTACTGGATCCGTGGTAGAACGTTCCAAGTTCAAATTGGTCTGCTCAAACACATTGTACCTTGACACTGACACAGTGACATCATTTTGGTTCTTTTTGAGCATGAAGGACAACAGCCAACCCCATCAACACCTTTTGAATGAGGGAATGAATTAATGGAGTAAATGAATTTTCTGAAAGAAATCCTTGGACCAAAAAACTAAGCCTGATATTGATATAGAAACCTTTTTTAGGTAAGAAATCATGAAGCAATAGTGAGCAGTATAAAATAAAATTCTTTTAAAACAAAAAAGGAATAGATCCATAAGGAAGAAGAGTGATACTTCCTCATTAAGAATATTCCTGTTTTATTATTGCCAGTTAGTGTTTGAATCATAACCTCCACTGACTCTTTCATTCAAAAGAAGCCACTAAATTCAGATACTTTCTGAATGTGCCCACTGTGTGAAAGCTTTAATTAAATCTGCAAGTAGAGCTTTAAAAGAACAAGAATCAAATTAATTGCAACAAGGGCCACGCATTTGTTTCTGTGACACTTCCTGTGCTTTGGAGAAAAAGCAATCTGTGTACCCTTATCAGAATTAGTAAACTCGGTATCACTTTTCATTAGCATGGTAGGTCATTGCTATGTGTCTTCTATCTGACACTGTTTACATGTTAATGACCTCACAAATAGTCTGTTCCAACTGGTTTGCTATAGGATTCCAAAGCAGTAAATCCATGAGGTGGAATAAACTGTCTTCTGCTTTCTGCACCATTGGGTTTTGTGAGTTCTTCTCTAGATTGAGCTTCATAATTAGACAGCAGAGTAATTAAGGAAAAATCAGCAAATGCAAATAGGGCAAAAAGATTTGCCTCTAGTTATGGCTGCTCTATGATAGTTCAATGTAAATTAATTTGCAATATTATTATTCAGTTTTTTGGAGACCTACAGCTTAATATAATGAAACAATGTTAAAAGACCTAAGCAGGACTCTCTCATTTGAAATCAGCAGCTACCCATTCTATATTAGCACCAATTTTCTAAAATGAGAGGAGGAGAGGGAAATAGGCAAATACTTTACTTATTTTATTATTATATTTTTGAACTTCCAAAATTATAGCATTACAGTGCCATCAAGCTGTGTGTATCCCCTGTGCACAAATGGCCGTAATTCTCTCTGGTGGCTTGATCAGACAGTATATAATTTTCCTGTTTTAAAATCGTGACCTATTAAAACTCTAGGTCAAATATATAAAGCAAACGAACTGTGCTGGGTTATATTTAACTGCTGAAAAAGGAAACAACCTTACACTAGTTGGCATGGTTAGCATACTGAGGCGAGTAGGCATCTGGAAGGTTAATTTTACTGGTCATCTATAGTAGATAATTAGTATTATAAGGACTAACTTACCCTTTAAGGTTTTCTATGTTTTAGTCAAGGGAATTGATTCACAAGCAGAAAATAGTATTTTCTCACCTATAATGCAAAACCGGTTTAATTATGAGCTGGCCAATGTTATTGCTACATTTTTTTTACTTGTTTCTCGCTTGTTCATTGCTAAAAGCTAAATGGAAGAAATTTGTTCTTTCGTGTCTAAGCAGGGTCATGGTATTTTTAAAGGGCCAAGGGCTTCTCACATATAAATTAAGGGAAGTCATATAATAATGTTTGCACACTCTTCAAAAATTAGACACTAAGGTCAACCAGAATCAAATAGAGACATTAAAAATTATGTGCATTAATGCGAACATTTCCCGAGGGCATATTTGCCCAGTATTTTGAATAATATGAATTACTTGATATACAACAATAGTGAAATACAAAAAGAGATTTTTCAGATGTAATCTGGAAATTCTTTTTTGGAATATGCTTCCAGACAAAGGTTTATAATCAATGTATCACCATCTTTATCAAGCATCTGCTATGTGCCATGTACTATATGCTTGGTCTTGGGCAGGGGTGGGGAAACTGTGGCCTGCAGGCCACATGTGGCCCTCTTGGACCTCAAGTGTTTCTCTTTGACTGAATCCAAACTTCACACAACAAATCACCTTAATAAAAGGATTTGTTTTGAAAAACTTGGACTCAGTCAAAAGGCTACACCCAAGGACCTAGAAAGCCACATGTGGCCTCCAGGCTACAGGTTCCGCACTCTGCTGGGGATACAAGTACAAAGAATGAAACAGTCACCCCTGGAGAGGATCTCACATTCTAACAGGAGTGAGAACAAGTATAGCCTCAACATGCAGACATCTATAAAAATAAGATTACAATTCATCTTTAATGAATAAAACATTGACCTCCCTAGAGGCAGTCAGATTAAATTATCTGGAGTGAGCCCCTTCTAGTCTTATGTGTCTGCTCGTTAAATATTGGTGCAAATATGAACAACCTATTTTTAATATTTATTCAAAACTTACCTTAGAACAATTTTTTTAAAAACTAGAATTGATTACTTGTAAAGTAACTTTCAGTTACTTTAACTCATGCAACTGTCTATATGTACTAGGTATGTTTAAATTAGGAAACAGAAGTAATGTACATTACTAACTACAGGAGCCTAAACTACACTGCGTTTTGAGAAGCCTGATATCCCTTACATAGAAAGATGAATGAAAAGGTCATCCAAAGAAATTCGCTCCAGACACGCAGAGTTGTTACTCATGAAAGATTATGCTCTGATTAGCAAAACACCAGCAGCCAGTCAGGCAAAAGAGATCAGAGCTGGTGACCCTCAGAAAGAAAAATTAACCTCAACAATAAATAAAGGTTACTGGCCTCCACAGGCACTTCAAGCACAAGCTGAGTTTGATTAATCATATTTTAAACTGTACTTGAAGGCCCATGGAAAGCTTCATTCTAGATTCTTTGTCGGTCAGAGTGAATAAAAATGCAGCTACTTGTTTAGTGCCTTTAAGTTCCTTTTTTAAAAATGTATGTTACAGGCATTTGTCTAATCTGGCTTTTTTTTCTTTCGTTGTTTATTTTTAGTTTTCAACATTCACTTTTATAAGATTTTGAGTTCCAAATTTTTCCCCCTCCCTCTCTTCCCAAGACAGCATGCAATCTGATATAAGCTATACATGTATGATCATATAAAATATATTTCCACATTTGTCATGTTGTTAAAGAATAATTAGAACACAAGGGAAAACCACAAGAAAGAGAAAGCAAAAAAAAAAAAAAAAGAAAAGGAGAGAAAATTGTATGCTTCCATCTACGTTTATAGTCTGGCTTTTTAAAATCTTTTATTAGTCCCCCCTCACCAAAAAAAATCATCTGTATATTTTGTCTGTGTGTATACATTTTGGTTTTGTCTTATTTTTATAACTTATTCCAAATTCTTCATCCTTCTAAGAATTCAGAACTTTATTTTAGCAATATTTTCTCTTTTAAAAAACCTCTTAAATAGCTTTTCATTGTTGTTATTGTTCATTTGTTTTAGTCCTGTCTGACTCTTCATGACTCCATTTGGGATTTTCTTGGCAAAGACACTGGAATGGTTTGCCATTTTCTTCTCAAGCTCATTTTAAAGATGAGGAAACTGTGGTAGATAGGATTAAGTGACTTGCCCAGAGTCACACAGCTGGTAAGTGTCTGAGGCTAGATTTGAACTCAGGAAGAAAAGTCCTCCTGAATGCAGACCCAGCACTCCAACTACTGTGCCATTGATCTGAAAAATGTTTGAGGAAAAGAGTTGTTTTTCAGTTGTTTTCGGCCTTCTCTGACTCTGCGATCCCATTTGGGATTTTCATGGCAAAAAAATACTGGAGTGGTTTTTCCATTTCATTCTTCTCATTTTACAGATGAGGAAACTGAGGTAAATAGGGTTAAATGACTTTCCCAGGGTCACACAGCAAATAAACTTCTGAAGCCAGATTGTACCACCTAACTTGTCATAGGTTGGCCTTGTTTCCTTCTTCAAGGAATTATCCAGTATATAAAATAGCTCCGCTACTTTCCTGAGCAATTCCTTCCAGATTTTTTCCCATAGCACAGTAATCTCAAGAATACTTTTGTGGGTGATAAGCTTTATCAGAGCGGTGATGATCATGGCTTTCCCCACCTTCAGGTGTTGTTTTCTTAAGCATACATTCAGTGTCCACCTTTTTTTGTTCTTTTCTATAATCAACTGTCGATTTTTACTTTTTTTCTAACTAGTCGATGGCCCAAATGGATACAGACAGCTGGATCAAAAGTGACTTTGAATTCACTTACCAGTTATTTCCTTTCTGTTAAGATATAATCAGTTTCATGTTTTAGAATGATGGTTTCCATGTATAAAGTCTTTCATTTTTTCTTGAATAAAATCTTCGTGCTCTTCAATGTAAGATTTCTAAATAATTAGTAATCTAATAATTTTTTCCCCTTTTGTCACTTGTGAATATCTTCCTGTTTTAAATCACTGGGGTTATTAGCTAGGCATATATTGACTAGTTGTAAAGAATCTTATGCAATTCTTAATACAAATTCCCTAATATATCCTCTGACAAATGTTGATGCATAAGCTCCAAATTTTCTTCTAAGGTGTCTTTCTGCTTATGTTTATCAAAGGCAAGATGACTGAATATTCCATGAAATAATGTCTGTTGTGTTTAAGCAATTGATAAAGCCAACTCTTCAATATCCTTTCTTCACCTTCCTAGTTTCCTTCCACTTAGCTGACATTTCTTAATGGCTTCTGTGTTCATTTATAATGAGAATCTCAGTCTTAATATGCTTTCCTTCCTCCGCTGTATATGTGTATGCATATGTGTACACACATATACATTTACATATACATATCCATATCTCAACTTGTTGATTGTTTAATAAGTCTCACATTTAGAGGACCAATGTATAATTTATGTTTATATTCTAAAATCTTTTTGGTCTTTAGCAACCTCTTTCCTCCATCTGCTACCTAGAAGTGAACGGGAAATATATAATACTGAGTTCCATTTTGTTTTTGTTTGCTTTTTCATGTGTTTGCTGTGGTCAAAAAATTCATCACCCAGGGTTTAACCTATTGATGGTGAGCCTCTTCGTGCTTAACCGAGCTGGTACTCAGATGACATCTGAGGCCACACATGAAGCCTTTTCATTTGGTTGTACCTGCCACAGTTTATAATTAATTAGCATAGGCATCAAAAACCTATACCTTTATGTCCATGCCACAAAGAATGGGAACCAGTCAGATTAGACTCCTAAAAATCACCCTTAAATGGTTTGTAGTTGTTGGTTGTGAAAGATGGAGCTAAGAGAGGGCATAGGGCCTCGAACTATAGAGGTCAGGGAGCCAGGAAAACTAAAGAAGTAGTATTTACAAGACAACACTTCTCTTAGATGCCTTAATTGTCAGAGTCACACCCACTTTTGAAGAGCATCTCCTCTACCACAATGTTGGAAGCTTTAAAACTTGAAAGAACCCCATTTCTTTTTGAAGGTGAGATTTGTTAGCTACCCACAGTATAAAGTTACTCATTCTCTAATTGGTCTATAATCCTTCTTAGGGACATGAGATGGTAAAACTTGTTAGGGAGCTATAAAAAAGGAGCAGTGATATAATGCCTACTACAAGGGCTTATAGAGAATGCTTTACTGTTTTAATCATAATGTATTCCACATCAATTTATCAAACACCTACTATGCTAGACATAGGGTAGATAGATGACTTAGTGGATAGAGTGCTGGGCCTGGAATCAGGAAGACCTGAGTTCAGATTTGGCCTTAGGCACTTACTAGCTGTGTGAACCTGAGGGCAAGGCACTTAACTCTGTTTGCCTCAGTTTCCTCATGTATAAAATGAGCTGGAGAAGGAAATGGCAAACCACTCCAGTATCTTTGCCAAGAGAACCCCAAAAGGGGTCATGAAGAGTCAGACACAACTGAAAATGACTCAACAACAACAACATGAGGCACTTTGTAGTACAAAAACAAAAAGAAAAATGGACTCTGTTCTCAAGGAGCTTATATTATATTATGTATTGAGGGCCCTCAAGATCTGCACAACTAAGTGCAAGATAATTTTAGAAAGGAGGTATAGAAATAAGAGATAATGATAAGCTATTACAAAGTCACTGGAGTAACGAACTTGAAATCTAGAAGACTTGAATTAGAATCTTCCTCAGTCTCAATATGTGCACCTTGGCAAGTCAATTAACATCACTCAGATTTAGTTTTTCTACCTATAAAATAAGGATAACAATAGCACCTACCGCAAAGGGTTATTGTGAAGATTGAATGTGATAACATAAATTGTTATTTAATAGATTCTTAAAATAATTAGTAAATCTCTCGAGTTTATTTAGTGTTTTATAGTTTGCAAACTGTTTTCATATTTATTATTTCATTTCAGTCTTTAACCAACCCTTTAAGCTGGCTAATGCTAATACTATCCCTGTTTTAGAGATGATGAAATTAAGATTCACAGAAGTTAACAGATTTGCCCAAATGACAACTAATAAATGCCCAAGGTTGAAGCCAGTGCCTGTGACTGCAGTCCCAGGGCTTTTTCCAACCTCCAATGCTGCCAGGTTTTAGTGAAGTTGACTCATCGGCTAGGGGGGGATGATATGATGCCTCGGTTAATGTCATTTATTTCAGTATGTGATAAAGGAGAATTTTGTCATGAAACTTCCCCATTTGATGTTTTTCAATATACTATATAACATTAAGTTAAATAAATCAAAACCAAAGGCCCATGAAGAAATAATAAAACATTATCGAGTTTTCCCTCATCAATTATTCCAAAAATCCATTCCCTTTTATCAATTCTGTCAAAGGTTTAAAGACATTTCTCTATCCAAAAACCTCATAAGAAGGTTAATTTCATTCTGACCAAAGTTGGAGGAAATAAGGAAATGTAGGAATGAGCCTATTTTTATAAGTTTTCTAGCTCCATTTTAGGATGAAAGAGAATAAGATGAGTATTAGCGTTTTAGGACTTTAAATGAAATGGGCTTCTAGATTCTCCTCTGAGTTGTGTCTGTCTTTTGTGGCATTTAGCAAAATGCTACACTAGCCATTTTCTGTATCAGCATTATACCAGAAAAGCGGAAGACCAATTGATATTAATATAGTATAGACCAGAATTCGACATAAGATAGGTCTATCTTGAACCACATATAAAAAGTTTAGTTTCTGAGGTATGAAAGCACCAAAATCTTACTTCAGAGGCAGTAGTATGGCTCAAAATAAAAGACTCACTGGCCCCAAGTATAATTTTTAAATCATTTTTAAAGCCAGAGGAGGCAGCAAAGGTACCTCAGGTCGGAAGACTTGGTTTTAATCAGAATGCTAGCTATGTGGAACTTGATCTCTTTCATCATATTTTCTTATTTTTAAATGGGCAATATAATACTTGAAATATCTACCCCACACTATTGTTGTAAAGAATGTCTTTTGTAAATCTCAAAATGGTATAATTGAATTATTTTTATTACCTTCTTTTGTCATGTCCTGTGTTTAGAAAAGTTTTTTGTTTTTGGTTAGTTATTTTTTTCAGCCAAGGCTGACTCTTTGTGAGCTTATTTGGAGTTTTCTTGGCAAAGATGCTTGTGTGGGTTCTCATTTTCTTCCCAGTTCATTCTATATGTGAGAAAACTGAGACAAATGGGGTTAAAGTGACTTGCTCAGGATCACATAGCTGGTCCTTGTCTGAAGCCAGACTTGAACTCAGGAAAATGAGTCTTCCTGACTCCAAGCCCAGTGTTCTTATCTAGTATGCCACCTAGCTGCCAAAAATATGTTGCAAGTTCCCCAAACCTGCTACCACATATCATTTTACTTAATATATTTAATATTAACCAATATGTACCTTTTTCACTTTTTTCAACATTACTATTGATTCCTTCCCAGCAATTTCATGATCACATATGTGTGGTCCTTAGATACACTGGCATTTTCAGTCAGAAATCTGTTTTTCATGCATTCATAACTTGGCCATAAAATGTTGCTCCAGGGAAACTTTAAAAAGTTTGGAAACATTCCTCATTATAGGATCACAGAATCCTAGTATCTGAGGGAGCTGAGTATCCAGAAATTGGACTTTCCTTCCCATTCTCCTAATTGTTTGATCCTATGATGCATGGTACTGATTTATACAGAATCCCATAGGAATCTTGATCTACACTACTTATTTGGCCTATATTGTGATTGTAATTGGTCTATATTGTAATTGACTTAACACTTTGATTCATCTTTTCAGACTATATCTGGTCGCCATATCTATATCTATCTATCTATCTATCTATCTATCTATCTATCTATCTATCTATCTATATCTATATATATCTGCACATGTGTACATATATATTCATGCATGTATATACATCTATGCATGTGTATAGCTATGTATATATATAAACATGCCTATACATTTATATACACACATTCTATATACATATCTAGCTGCCCCATGTCTATATATTCACATCTACATGTATGTATAGTATGTATGTATATGTTATATGTGTATATGGCAAACTATATCACTATGTATATTTATATATACAATATACTATATAATATACTATATACACATATGTGTATACACACACACACATATATTGTATATACATATAGATGTGTAACTAGACCATGAGGTGTCGTGTGCCATAGGCAACATAATTGTGAGGGCATTGAGGAATCAACTCTCAAGGTATCTAAAGTACGGAAAGAAACCAAAGGTATAGAAAAAAATTTCAGGCTTTTATTACTAAGCCCAAAAAAGATTGACACTGTATCAGTAATTGCTGATCTGCATGCCTTATGAGCTGCACCCTAGGGTTAATCTCAAAGCTCAATGGATCAATTTCCCTAGAGCAAAAGTACAAGGACACAGGAAGTTAGTAACCAGAGAGTTGTAGTTCCTCTTAGGAACAGGTGAGCTGCTGCTGTAGGGCAGATGGCAAGATTTCTCTTGAGACCTGAGAGACAGAGAGCTTAGAAAGTATGAAAGGGTGAAGTGACTTGCTCACTTTCTGATCAGACCCTTTCTGGGAGATAAAGGGGTTGCTGTTACTGGTGTGGTGAAGCCTTCAGGAGAAAGACAAATGTCAAGATAATCAGGTTGGTTAGATTCTGATGTCCTGGCAGATAGCTTAATCAAAGAACTGTCTTAAAAGCTCCCCTTCAATGAGGTGTCTCCCATGCTCACATCAAAGTTATACAAGATGTCTTGAATGATGTAATAAAAGAGACCTGATCATTATATCAGCTGAAGCTTGAAAAACAATGGTGAAGTGTTAGCTTGGTGGAGATGTTCACTAATGCCTAGAGGAAATGCAGCATAGAGTCCAAGTTCAAGTGAGATTCCCCATATGTGGTGAGGTTTTCCATAACCTTCTATTTATGGATGACATTATGCCAATTATATCAAGTTCTAGAACACTGCAGAAACTCCTGGATGGGGTTCATAACCCCTCAAAATAATCTGACCTATCTACTCATTGAACAAAATCCAAGTGGATAAAGAATGCCTGGTTTCCATATTGCAATATCTCCTTTAGTTGGATGGACAACTTATAAAGCTCATCGAGTGTCTCTGTAATGAATAATGTTTGAGCCCAGAAATGAATAAGATGAGGATTGCCTTTTGAGAAATTGCAAAGTACAATATGATTTTATCCATTCATTCCAAATGTGAATTTATCCAAATTTATACATTAGAGATCCAGTTTTTTTAAATACTTCATCCAGTGTTGTATGACTTTGAGATGTGAAACCTATACTGTAGTCTCCGACAAACTGAAAATCAGTATCACTGAGATGGAAGTGAAAAAGACCAACTATAAGATGCAGGGAAAGCACTGGTGGTATAATTATTAACTCTAGCTGTCCCTTCTCTGTCCTATCCATTAAATATCCCCTTTCCATGCAGCTTTCATATCCATGAGGTCAGGATTCCTTTTGTCTGAAAGAAGACCATTCAGACCCTCAGGTTCCATTAGGCATATTTAAAAATTCCATCTTCCTTAGGGATGTGCTTCCTCTGGGAGATAGTTGGGAAGAATATAAATTGACATAATGGCATACCAACAGTCTTAAGGTGGAAAGAATAAAGAGCTGGAAACATTCAAATACATAACAGCAAAATTCGTATGTTTGAAGTCCAATGTATCACACCAGGTTTGAAAAAATTCCTAATAGAGCTACTTTACACATGAGAAACAACACCACTGTTTTCATTGACCAATATATCAAAACTTATTCCATTTGCCTTTTGGAGATTTTACACAGATGGCAGTTTTAGATGCTTATATTCAACATCATAATAATATTTTTTTCTTTTTGTTTTTAACCACTCTTAAAAGTATATGAATTTTTCATCCCAGAAGACAAAAACATATTTCATTCAAATTTCAGCTCAAATCCTACCTTCTACAAGAAGCCCTTCTCCTAATCCCTAAATGCTAACACCTTCACTTTGAGATTATCTCCAATTTATCCTGTATATCTTGTTTGAACGTTGTTTGCATATGGCCTCTTCCATTGGCCTGTGAGCTCCTTGAGAGCAGGGACGGTTTTTGCCTTTCTTTGTATGCCCAGTGGTTACCATAGTACCTCTCACATAGTAGATGTTTAATAAATGCCTGCAGACTTGACATGACTTGACTTCCACAAATGTTGTTTGGTCGTTTTGGTGGTGTTTGACTTTTTGTGACCCCATTTGGGGTTTTCTTGGCAAAGATGCAGGACATTTCTTTTCCTCTTCCAGCTCATTTGACAGATGAAGAAACTGAGGCAAATAGGGTTAAATGGTTTGCCCAGGGTCACATGGCTAGTAAGTGTCTTAGATCAGATTTGAATTCAGGAAGCTTAGTCTTTCTGATTCTGTCTAGTGCTCTATCCACTGCACCACCTAGCTGTCCTGACTTCCACAAGTAGAAAAAACTATTTTAGAAATTGATGGGTTTAAAATCAGAAAAGTAAATTGTGCCAACTTGCATTAATTATTCCACCGATATTTTCGGGGGGAAGGGGCTAACAGTCCATGTTATTTGGGATATCTCTTTTTAAGGGAAAAGACCTAGGGGCATGTGGTTTGTGTGGTTCAGCATAAAGCTAGCCACAACCACACATTAAATTTGAATACTTCGTTGTAGTAGGATGCATTCTTCTCGTGCTTTATACAAAAGGACACTGCATGTGCACAGTTGGAATTTTTGCAGCTATTCATTGTAGCAGTAGCTAACATTTTTTAGCATTCTATACCATTGAAACAACCAATAATTTTGGAGGCAACTCTGCAGGAGATATCTAAGTGAATAATGCTGTTCCATAATGAACCAGCAACCAAATGCTTCCTGTGTATAACAGCCATGCATTATCATGATGTTAAAGCAAAATGTCAATCCTAAGTAATTCTTACACTATCATGGGGTTTGAAGAAATACTTTACACTTTGTCTTTGAAAGGAAACAATAGAATAGAGCTCTCTTTGGTGAGTTTTATAACCAGAAAATGCGTTAACAATAAAGAGGAGATGATTGTTGAGATTGGTCCTAGTCTGTATTGAGAAATCAGACTGAGAGATAAACTTCTGTCAATCAGAAAATGGTGGTAGCCACATTCTGCTTTTTAGAATTTGTAAACACTATTTAGAAAACTTCCTGGGTATAAATTACATTTATGATCTTAATAATAATAAAATCATAGTGTTGAATAGGACCACACTAAATTCATCTCAGGAGCTGGCTTTTTTTTTTTAAACTTTATCTCAGTATCTTGCCCAAGCAAGAAGTACAGGGGCTAATCACAGTCCTGGTTCTACTCCACCCATCATAAGAACTTTGATGTGTTCTGTATCCGACCTGGACTAATTTACCCTTCTTTCCCCAATCTGGTGGCACCCCACTCCTGGAAGCTCATCATACCAATGCTGCACTTTGTGCGCACATCCAAGCATCTCAGCCTACTGCAGGTCAGAACTCAAGAGAGCCTCTCTGACAGCTGGCAGCATCATGCACCACCACCATGCCAGGCTACAAGAGCGCTTCCTGTGGTGGTGTACATCAGGCTGTCGCAAATCTATCAGACTCAGAACAGCACCAGGATCAGATCCCCTTATACAATCTAAGCCTTTTTTGTAGTTGTTTTTGTAGTTATTCTCTTTTGGGCTATTGTCTGTAAAAGTTTTGGAACCATTAGTTTAAGCCAGGATGGGATTTGGCAGCCTTTCAGAAGTAGCATGCCAAGTTTTCCTTCAGTTACCCTCCTGTACTAACGGGAGAAGGGAGGTGGCAGTCGTCCTTCATGGGAGGATCTGGGTATGGCGGAAACAGTAAAATCGTCCTGGATGAATACTTCCCCTTGGCTCATGGCAGCATAGTAAACATGATAAGCCCCAACGTGTCTTAGAGAATCACCTTTTAAAATGCAATATGGGAAGAATTTATACCTTAATTACTAGTAAATATCAGGTTAATTAACTTCTAACTTATATAAGGAATGATGCGTGAGATAAACCTCTTTAGAGAAGTAGAATACCAGGAAGGAGAAAAAGAAATGGTAACAGAGAGATGTGGGCAGACACCAAAGTCAAACTTTACCAATTCACCAAATTTACTAATTTACCATTTATCTTTACCAATTTACCTTTCTTGTGTCAACAATTCAAATTTGACCTCACCTTTGACCATCTATACCATAGGCTGCCAATGTCTCATCTAACTTGGGCTTTTTAATGAACATAACTGTGGGACAAAGCCAAAATCCTGGCTAGAAATATGATAAGCTCTCTCCTGTCCCTTTTATTTCCAGGCCTGTCACACTGTCACTGCGAGAAAAAAGCCTGTGTCACAAGGCCAGGTTATTAAAAAGTCCAAGCTGGTTGTTATGCAGCACCGTTTTCTTTCTGAGATGCTTGTAAATAGATTTTGTGATTATCTCTTCCCCTCTTCTCAAGTTGTTCCCTAGGTATCAACATTTAAGTGGACAGGTTTTTAACCTCTAAAATCATGCCCTTCGTTTTAAAAAAATGATTAAATGATAGAAAAAAATATTTTGCTTCCCCAGATGAGTTTTGGTAGAATATAATAAGCATAAAATAGACCAGCTCGACCATCACACATCTTGGAGGCCAGATGCATTCTCAGAAGGGTAATATTTTGCACACTCTGGGTGCCCTCATCATCAGGACAAAACATGTGGAGAATGAAGAATGCAGAGCACAGCACAGAGTACACAGCAGGCAGCCTTCTGCTTTGATTAAGATAGAATATTGCATTCCTGGACCCAGTATCTCCCATGTTACAGGGACCTAGGGGCTGCACTTACATGTTAAAGTTCCATTCGAATTAGCTGCTATCTCTAGATCCCTCCATTCAAATTAGCTACTATATCCACACCCTAAGCAAGAAGCTATTAAGCTCTCAGGCATAAGAGTATTGGCATAAAGAAAATATGGTGGTGTGTTCTTGATTTTCAGCTTTACCTTGGAGATTAGTTGCTTATGCTTAAGTGCGAACCAAAAAGAAGGGAGTATGAAAGACACCGCTATTAAGATTTACCATCACCAGTTCCCAAAGGGCTCATTTTATTAGCCACCCTGACCTTTGCATTGTGAAGGCATCCACCTGTTATATTGCAGGAAAGCTAGGTTCAGAAGAGCAACCCGTTATGAAAATAAAAAAAAAACATTAATTTTGTAGCGTTGGTTTCTTTTGATTCTTTACTGTTCTGTTTTAATGACTCAGTGAATTCAACTCAACCAATAATATTCCTCATTAGGGGAATGATATTGAAATCAGACAGCCATTTTTTCCCCATTCTAATTACCTTTCCACCATTTTTTCCCCTTTCTGCTATACATGTACTACCTTCTAGTGTATATTTACAGTATTTGGCTCCATGTCAGAATGCCTTTGTTTTCCCTTTATCCTGCTGCTTCCTTCCTCACACACTCAGTTTTGTTTAAAAATGATTTGGGAACAAGTAGTGTCCAGAGTCTCTTTGTAGTCAGTATGATAGCATTTGGTTCCTCATTCCTGTTCTTTCTAGCCACAGGGAAATTTGTGGCCAGTAGAAAAGTCACACAGAGAAAAGTATCCAAAAATGAAAAGGCAGGGCACCAAAATCCAAAATGGCAAGCTCTGTCCACCAGCATAAGCATCCGTGTGCTGGCTCAGCAGTCTGTATGGTCAAGAAGAGCCTGGAATCGAATGCTTTCAGTCTGTTCCTCAATAATCAGAGAACATGTTGGACTACAGCCTAGAAACAAACATGCTACCCTATGAATAGGAACTTTTCTGACTTGTCTGTGGTAGCAATGGGTATTTATTAGGCCTTATTTATTTGTTGTGATTGCAACAACAGAATGATTTATAGCCTAGTCAGTCTGGAAATAATGTGAACGGGAAGTTTCACAGCCACAGCCGAGTTCATCCAAGGTATTCCATCTGTTCAAAGCAAATGCAGAATTCCACTCCTCAATGACATCTTTGTGCCGATTGTTTATTTTTCAAGCTTTTGAAATGCTGCTCTTCCCCCTACACTCCTGTTTGTTAATGTCATGTGCTAGAGTTATTTAGTGCCAGCCAGCACAAATCCCAGGTTGCTTTCTCTGTTATATTGAGCTGCAAAAAAACCTTTTCATTATTATTAGTCTTTCTTATGCATTAGAATCTTATTCCATCTCATCTGTCAAACCTGAAGGGTTTGTTTCCTACAGTTGTCTTAAGAAACCAACCAACTCAGCAAAAAGGAGACATTTTGGGGCATAGCTTCAGTTTCATCTCGCTACAAATGTGATATTTCATCTTTTTCAAATCCCCTCTATGCCATACCTCCTATTAAGGAGGTAGAAATAGGTACTGTGAGTTTAAGGCAAGAGAACTGACTCTGTGGAACCCGTGTTCTCTTATTAAGCAGGGTTTTCCACATTTTAAACTCCATGTTTCCATGTTAAGAAAAATTCAACAATTATAGTAGCAGCTTTAGTATACTTCTTCCCCGTGGATTCCATGAATCCAATTCTAATTTGTGGCTCAAGCAGGTGTTCCTTGATAAAGACATACAGTCTCAGTGATATCCAGATTCCAGGAAGAGAAAAATAGCCACAAAGAGAATGGTTTCTGAAGTGAACCTAACCAGAAGGGAGACTCAGAATAGAATTAACACCAAACTGGTTTTCTTAAAACTCAGATCTGAGTCATACCTCTCATGAGCTCAGATATATTCAGTGGCTTACTGGTACCTCTAAGAAAAAAATTCAAAATTCTTAGCATGGCATTCAATGCTTCCCATAATCTGGTTCCCACCTACATTCCAGCCTTATTCACATAATTTTCCCCCTTTCATATGCTCTGCTTCCTAGACCAACCAGCTTACTACCTCTGCTACCTCTACACCTTTACCTATTATCCCTCATGTTTGGAACCCCATTCCCTTCTTACTTTAATCTTATAAAATTCCAAGATTCCCTCAAGATGCAGCCACTTCCTGCATGATAGCTTTCCAGATCCCCACATACCAGATCTCAGAATTCTGTCCCTCTTAAAATTACTTTGCGTATTCCTTGATTTACTTACTTGTGTACGTCTTGTATGTTGCCAGTAAACGGTAAGCTTATTGAGGATAAGGACTGTTTTGTTTTGTTTTTTCATTATTCATAGGGTGTACCACAGTGCCTGGCACACAGTAGGTATTTTTTAAGTATTTGTTGAAGTGAGTTACTGTTGAATTACAATACTGTAGTACTACACATCAGAACTAAAAAAAAAATTGATGGAGAACAATCCTGATCTTATAAGAGAAATGACAGTCAGAATATCTGGTTACTCATTGAAGCTTGGAGAGCTTTGTTTCCACCAACTACATCCTGCCCCTTTCTAGATGAACACATTGACCACCTACCTATAGTATGAATCTTGTAGGCTAATCTTCCCAGAGAAAAATGTCTTGTGTATCTATTTCTACCAAGCTAACTATGTAATGGATTGTGAACTAACAAACATGGGATGACTATAGCTTTCCAGTAGAAACAGAGTAAGTTAATGTGGGATATGCTACACATATCATTACGGTTCTGAGACTTTGCTGATTTCATTAATGCCTGAAAGAGCATCACCATCTACTAAGTACACAGGAATTAGAGCATGTAAGGTCATTTCATGCCCTTTCTAGGAGAGTTGGAAGTAAATCTGAACTTAAGAAAATAGCATCACGGAACCCTCAACTTGATAAAAAGGCTTTTATGGAATGTATCAAAAATTGTCAGGATTCATTCTCCCTGTTCAGGTGAATCCTTAGACTTCTATTCCAAAGGTCTATCAAAATAGCATGCTTTTACTGTTGGAGAGAATAGAAATGATAGGAAATAATATGAGAAATAGTTTAGCTTCTTGGAGAAAAGTGCTGTGTACATATAAGGTAGCATTATTGTGTCTGGAAAGATCCATCAGCCTAATAGTTCTACAAAGCAATGAAGCTAGCTTTCTAACATGTTTGCATTGGTGTGAGATTTGGGGTTAGCTAGGAATAGCTCCCATCATTAGTCTTAACTTGGAGACATATACATAGATGTATATATGTGTATTTATAAGTTGTTCGGTTGTTTCAGATTTTCATGATCCCATTTGGGGTTTTCTTGGCAAAGATACTGGAGTGCTTTTCCATTTACTTCTTCAGCTCATTTTACACATGAGGAAACTGAGGCAAACAGGGTTAAATGACTTGGCCTGGATCATACAGCTAGTAAGGATCTGAGTCTGGATTTGAACTCAGGTCCTCCTGGCTCCAGGGCCAGCACTCTATCCACCGTGCTACCTGGGACATGTTTATGTTTATTTTAGATGGTTGAATTTTTGATGATCATTGCCAGCAGTTCCCTCTATTAGAAGTGATAATTTATGGTGTCCTGCATTCATTCCTCCATAATACTAACTTAACCTGACAAACTATTTCATATAACTTTAGAGTTTTACTACATATATTGATATAAAAATAATTTAAATGAATTTTCCTTTTAGTTATCATATGCAGGTGCATATATACATGGAACAAAACTCCCTAAACTCATGTGATCACATTCATTCTCTTTTATATTCATATATATGTGTGTGTCTGTGCGTGTTGTTTTTAGAGAGAGGGAGAGAAAGAGAGAGAAATGTACTATGATGGCATGATGGATAGAGAACTATTCTCAAAGTCAGAAAAACCCAGGTTCAAATCCCATCTCTAAGATATGTGCATATGTGTATGTGTCTGTATACATGTGTTTATACATACATACATATTTTATATGTGTGTCTTTGTGCACACACACCCTTGCCTATGTGGCTCTGGATGAGGCATTTAACTTCTCCATGCCCTAAGCTTGTAAGTTTTTCTATGGATGTGTGTTTGTATGCATATGTAAATATGCATATATGCACTGTACAATATACATGCTTATATATAAATATATGTGTGTGTATGTATGTATATAGATTGTATATATGATCATATAATTTAAGAGTTGGAAACTCCGTCACTGAAAGGAAAACTTGTTGAAGCTTATTTTACATATGGAATACATACGTTTTTTTGTGGAATACATACAATTCTATGAATCATTTTTTAAGTCAAGCTACTATCATGATGGAATGAGTACAGAGCACTATCATTTGTCAGTTCTAAAGGAAGTGACCCCTGGGGCAGATAATTAAAAACAGAAAATATGCCCAACACTTAACGTGAAGATTGTCTTAGCCTTCTGGTCCAAGATTCCCGTAACCTACAAAATCAAAGCTGCTGTTTTCTTCACCTTGGCAACAGCTTACACTCGAGAATGGGGTGATTCAGTGGATCAGCTGGGTCTGAAGTCAGGACGAACTCCAGCCTCAGACACTTACTAGTTGTGTGACCCTAGGTAAATCGCCTAGCCTCTCTTTGTCTAAATCTACTGGAGAAGGAAATGGCAAACAGCTCCAGAATCTTTGCCAAGAAAACCCCATGGACAACATAGTCCATGGGACAACAAAAAAGTCAGATGCAAGTTAACAACAACTTCATTCATTGGGCAGCTAGGTGGCACATGGATAGAGTGTTGGGCCTGGAGTCAGGAAGATTCTTTGTGAGTTCAAATCCAGCGTCAGACATTTAACTAGCTGTATGACTCTGGGCAAGTCACTTAACCCTTTCTGTCTCAGTTCCACATCTGTCAAATGAACTGGAGAAGAAAATGACAAATCACTTCAGTATCTGTGACAAGAAAACCCCAAAGGGGATTATGAAGAGTTGGGTATGACTGAAATGACTCAAGAACAACAGCATCCAAGGTAAACCATGGCAACAGGCCAAGAGGGGGTTTTTTTTTAGTGTATTTGATATGAAATAAGATAAAAATAAGATCTGATTATATTTGCATAAAAATTATAGTTAATCTAAGCACATGATATGAAGTAATAGAGGCCTATTAGTAATATTACAATGTAAAAAATCTTTGAGAAGTTAATCATGAGTTTATAGACTCCAAAAAAAGGTAATGCTTAAACATATTGTAATGGAAAATTATAGTTTTAAGATAATATTATAGTCAATTTTTTAATTTATTAGACCTAGGTGATCTGTTTATCACATGAGAAACACGTAGTAAGATGAATTGTTGGCCATATAACTATGCATATTCTGAAAGTGAATCTGTATTGTGTTCCATCTGTTTTTCATAAACTGGTAACATTTTATACATTGTAACTTGTATTCACATGATAGATCTCTGTGTAATTCCTTTAATAATCACCAGTTGTTTCCTAATCCTAAACCTTTACGTGCTGTGAACAAGACGTAAGCTGTTAGTCCTAGACGTTTCCATGGGAAAGATGGGAAAATAGAAAGAAAAAAAATAATTCCTTACGAAAGATGCTGGAGAATGCATGCTACATCTCTTTATCAACTTTGTGAGATACATGAGTCACTACTTTGGAGTTTTTGTTTTTGTTCACAGTACAAGGTTAAGAGAATTACAGTTAAGAAGTTGCTTAGGAGTATGCTTTTCTCTTTATTGGAAGTTGATAATGTACATTCATAAATTTATAATCTACATTATGTTCTAGCAATATGTTAATGCTGAGCTCGTAAGATTAATCAGGCCACATGCTGTCCTGTGGTTTCACTAATATAGTTCTGAGTAACATCAGCATTTTTGCTGGCAAAAACAAAAAAAAAAATAACCTTACAGGACTGTACGTATATAAGCAGAACTAACAACACATGGTAAAAGCTGAAACTTAGTTTTTTTTTTCTTTATAGTACATGTTATAAAGTGACATTCTTTAGTTATATTGCTAGGAAAAAATAAGGGATGGGCATTTGATTCCTAAGCTTTACCTCTATTTCACCCTATATTAACATCACTGGACTTCCCCAAATCATACAAGCCCATTCTCACAAGTCTAAAAAGTCTGCTAAGTAGCCTAGCATTGTGTGACCTTTTCTCCTGAAGAATGAATGGAATCTCTCCCTTCCCTGTAGCCATATTATTTGGTTCATTATTTTGCATTCCTTCAAAAACTCAGTTACTGAAATCTATTGAAAGCCCAGCTCTCACTTCCTTCTCGCAGGGGGAGTGATGGAGATACTGCTTAATTAAGTTTTGACTACTCTGTCATCTTACCATTAACTAATAAGTGGGAACATAATGACAAATTTGATCCTAACTTTGTGGGGAGCTATACTATTAGTATCATGTAACTAATTTCTATTAGTGATACTAGTAAGTATGCCTATATATCAGTGATCAAATAAATTCTCTGATATATTTTTACAATATACATCTACATATATGTATACATATATATGTATGTATGTTTGTATCCCTCACATAAAAGAAAGCCACTTAATAAAATCCTAAACTTAGAATAAATTTATAATATTGATGAATCCCTTCAGGAACAACAGCTTCTGTTCGAATTTATGCCCATCATCTTGTTCTCATTGTAGCCACAAATTGGGATCTTACTGCATCTTACTCCTAAACATGGATTACATAAATTAGCTTATTGTTAAATTGACACATACCATTCTTTTGTGTTAACTGTCCCTAGTGGACATACCAGCCATAAGCAATGTAAGCCTTTAGGTAGTTTATTTAACTTGGCAAAAAAAAACCCCTAGAACTTAACATTAATGACTGGAAGGGACACTAAAAACATTTCCTTCACTATCTGCCCTTTTCCCTTCTTCTCTCACTTTGTTGTTGTTCAGTCATTTTTCAGTCCTCTCTGACTCTCTGTGACCTCATTTGGGTTTTCTTGACAGAGATGCTGTAGTAGTTTGCCATTTCTTTCTCCAGCTCATTTTACAGATGAGGAAACTGAAGTAAACAGGATTAAGAGACTTGCCCAGAGTCACACAACATAGTAACTATTTGAAACCAGATTTGAACTCAGGAAAATAAGTTTTTGTGACTCCCGGACCGATGCCCTGTCCACTGTGCCATCCGTCTGACCTTCTTTTCATTTTACAGATGGTGAAACAGAGATCCAGTGAGCTAAAGTTCCATTCCTCAAGTGACACAGCTATTTAGTAGCGGAATTGGGACTAAAACCTTTCCTCTATATTCAGCATGTTTTCCACTACTACATACTGTGCTGAAAGAGATTATTGTTAAATAACCACAAGAAACATATTCCTACACTATATCTGCTGTAAAGATTTTTTCCCATTAATATATTTCCATTTTAATCTTAACTTTTTTGGATTTGTTTGTGGGAAATTTATTAATTTTAGGTTCTCAGAATTATCCATTTCACCATCTGTGATCTTCTTTACTCCTTATTTGGTCATGAACTTTTCTTCTATCCATTATTTGACAGGTAATTTCACGTTCCCCCGCCACTGCCATTTCTCTAATGTATATGAGTGTATATAATGTATATGAGTGACTTTTTTATGATTGGCATGTATCCAAATAGAAAAAAAATATTTACAGAAAGTTTCTCTGATGGTTTCATTTCCAAGATATTTAAGGAACTAATTCAGCTTTTTAAGAATAAAAGCCATTCCCCTGTTGATAAATGGTCAAAGAATATGAATAGGAACTTCTCAAGGGAAGAAACCCAAGCTATCCAGAGTCATATGAAAAAATGATCTAAATCATTACTAGAGAAATGCAAATTAAAGCAAATGTGAGATTCCACCTCATACTCATCAGAGTGCCAAAGATGACCAAAAAAGGAAAATGATAAATGTCAACAGGGCTCTAGGAGAATAGGTGCGTTAATGAATTGTTATTAGACATGTGTATGGGTACAACCATTCTGGCAAACTATTTGGAATTATATATAAAAAGTTCCTAAATAGTGCGCGGCTTTTGATTCAAGTTTACCATTGCTAGGTCTACACCCAAAAGTTATCAAAGAAATAACAAAATATCCCATATACGCAAAAACACAGTAGCTCTTTTAGTAGTGACAAAAACTAGATACTAAAATGCTGATCAAATAAGGGATGGCTAAATAAGTTGTGATATATGATTGTACTATAAGACATGAAGATAGAGATTATTTCAAAGAGATATGGAAAGACTTGTCTGTGATGCAGAGTGACGTAAACAGAACCAGAAGAACTGTCATATTATAAAAAGGAACAATTTACTAATAGCTAAAACTTATATAGTATTTACTGTTTGTACAACAGGCTCTGTACTAAGTGCTTATGATTATCTCATTTGACCCTCACAACAACCCTGGGAGGTAGATATTATTATTATTATCTTCATTTTACAGATAAGGAAATCAAGGCAGAAGAAGTTAAGTGACTTGCCTAGGGTCATTCGATTAGTGTCTGAGGCCATATTTGAACTCAGGTCTCCTTGTCTCCAGGCCCAGAACTCTATCCACTGTGCCACCTACCTGCCCCCACTTTTGAAGACTATAAACTGATGAAGAATGAAATAAGAACCAGAACACTTATAAACAAACAACAATATTGTAAAACAAAACAAAACCTTAAAACACTGTAAGAAACCGATGATGAAACATACTAGCCACCTTCTGACAAAGAATAAATTAATTTAGCAAACAGAATTATGTATACATATGTATCTGCATATGTACATGTATGCATATTTTATACATCAAAAGTAGAATTTGTTTTGCTTGACTATGCATATTTGTTACAAGGAATTTGTTTTTCTTTTCTCTTTTTTTCTAATGGAGTAGAGGGTGGAAGGGAGAGTAAATAGACATACGTTAATTTTTTTAATAAAGCGGTAAATGGTGCTATAGATGTAGAATTTTTTGCCAGTATTTTCAGATGTTGCTGTATTGCTAGTTTTACTTTAATGTTTTACTTTGTTACAAAATACTTGCCTAGAGTGGGGTGGGGGATCTGTAATTTTAAAATAAAACATATCAATAACACATTTAAAGAAAAGAAGTTACCTGTAGAAGCAGATAAAAGTTGTAATTGCGTTGCTATGTGCCAGTGTCATTCAGAGGTATACCAGGTCAGAAGCAAATAGGGTCTTTTCCTTCCTAGTTCCAGTGGTTTTTTCCTGCTCTCTGGAACTTAATGCACCATTGGAACAGCCTTGATTAAAATTGTGTGTAGTTCATAACGTACTTTAAAATCTACCTGAAGAAGAAAAAAATGTAGGGGAATGAGAGAAAATCTAAATCTGTTGCATGTGTGGCTAATATGCTATCTTTGATCATGAAAGTAAGAGTATCCTAAATAAATGTACAGTTGAGCTAAATCTGAGCCTGTAACAAAGCATATCTAGATTTCCCCAACAAAATATACACTCTGGGTCTTTTCCCACCTACAGCTCAGTGACCCAGAAAAGATTCATTTATTATTTATTTAAGCAATATATCACAGAGACAAGATTCATTGATATGAAGGTATTTCATTTTGAACTGTCCTACAGGGAAACAATCAGCCCAAACAAATCCTACAAATCCTCCCCAGTGAGGTTACAGTGATTGATTCATTTTTACATTTGCCAACTGCTCAGAAATGCAAGTAGCATCTTTTCTTCCTGTGTTTAATGAGGCTTTCTTACCTGTGGTTCTTTCTAACTTCAGTGCTTCTTGTCTCATCTAATAAAATAACCTTTCCAGAAGTAACAGATATGGACACTCTGCCTCAACTTCCTGAGATAAGCATATATTTGGCTTTGTTTTTCACACCAGATAATACAACCATTGGTAAATAATGCATGAGTTTTTACTTTCTCTTTGAAAGTCTACTTTGTTATATTGCCACTCTTGCCAAAAGGAGGATTTGATTTATCTAGTCTGGCAGAATCAGAGTTCTACCTATCCAAATCCCAGGGATTTTGAAATGATCCATTTATAGCTTATGACCTCATAGAATGCAAAGGCCTTTACTTCCAAGATCATAAGCAGCTACAAAATGGAAAGGGCATGTGGATTTTCTTTTAATTTGAAGTTTCTTGAAAGGATACTACTCTGACCTCTATGATTACCATCAGCTCACCTGCAATCAGTTTCTGATTTCCCTGTACTTATATTTCTCATGAAACTTTGTCTAGAGTTCTCCTGGACACAGTGCATTGTAGCAGAAGTATTTATATGCCTCCATTAGATTGTGAGCTTCTTAAGATCAGGATTTATGCTATAGCTGGAATTTTTAATCTAGGATACATTAATTTTTTTCAATACATTTTTTCACTATTTCAGTGGTTTCTTTTGTAGTTCTTTGTATTTATCATTATTCTAAAAAGGGTTCCATAGACCTCATCAGATCGCCAAAGGAGTTCATGACATGAAAAAGTAAAGACTCCTTCCCTATGCTAAGGCTATCTTGGTATTCTCAGGATGGAGCTTTCATAGGGCCTTTCTCATTGAGGATTGTTATTAAGTATTGAATGAATCTAATGCAAATCATCTGGCGCAGGTACATTTGGACAACAGCATTCACAGTATAGTTGAATCTTCTTGTGTTGCTCTCATTCCTTTATTATTTTCCCTGGACCTTCAACTTAATTCAACAAGCATTTATTTCATGACTAACATGTATTTGGGTATTCTTTTTAGGCATTGGGAATACTAACACCAAAATATAACAGTACCTGGCCTCAAAAGAGCTTACATTTTTTAGGGTGGAGGGAGGGACAGGGAGAACAACATGTATACAGATAAACAAATACAAGATAAATACAAAAGAGTCTACACAACACATACAGAGAAATAGGGAGGGAAGCACTAATGTCAATAGAGATCAGGAAAGGGCATTGTATAGGAAGTGTCCTTTGAGCTGAATTTGGAAAGGAGCTAGGAATTTCAAGTACTGTACTTAGGCGGGAGATCATTCTGCGCATGGAAGGGAGACAGACTGGAAAGGTACAGAGGCAATCGATGTAAAATTGTGTGTGAGGAAAATCTAATAGTCCAGTTTGACCAGAATTTAAATGAATGATGGGGAGTTGGGTGAAATGAGTGTGGAAATATTAGAACCAGATTGTGAAAAGTTCTAAATTCTAGTACACTTTGTACTTTCTCCTAAGGACAAGAAGGAGCAACTGAAGATTTTTTAACATAGTAACGCGGTCAGACCTGAACTTTAGGGATATCACTTTGACAGCTATGTGGAGATTAGATAAAAGAAAGGAGAGACTAAAAGTAGGCACCCATTTAAAAGTCTATTGCAAGAGCACAGCCATGGTGAGGGCCTGAAACATAATAGGGCGTAGATATGAGATAGGTTTTGGAAATGTAATCCAGGAGTTGTTGTTTTTCAGTTGTTTCAGTTGTGTCCAACTCTTTGTGGCCCCATTTGGGGTTTTCTTGGCAGAAATAGTAGAGTGGTTTGCCATTTCTTTATCCAGCTCATTTTATCAATGAGGAAACTGAGGAAATTAGGGTTAAGTGACTTGACTGGGTCATACATCTAGGAAGAGTTTGAGGCCGGATTTGAACTCAGAAAGAGGAATCTTACTGACTCCAGTCTGGCATGTTCTCCACTGCCTCACCTAGCTGCTCTATAATCAAGAAGACGTGACAGCTAATCGTAGATGTGGATGAGAATCCAGAATGATTCTGAAGTTGTGAACCTGGGGTGTTGTTGCCCAGGTGCCTGTTAACTCTGAGTTCCTTTTTTTATTTAACTTCACCCTCTTGAAGAATCATATTGGGTGCCACATTCTACATTTCAATGTGGCTATCCTACCTGAATTTACAGATGCAAAAATCTACTTTGTGACAAGCACTCCAGTCTTACAAGAGCTTCCAGTTTTTCACAACTAGGATAAAAGGGTGACATGCCATAATTTATTAGTTTTGTGCTTGTCATTTCAAGGGAAAAGGATGTAAATTAGAGGCAAGCCATTCTAAAAAGCAGAGAAATATAGGCAGATGCTCCTTGGACTTGAAATTAGAAGTTCATGGTTCCAATTCCAGCTTAATATTTATTATTTGTGTCTTCGTGGGCTAGTCACAATATCGCTAAGTCTCCTTTTCCTCATATGAAAAACAGAGGCAACAATATTTTACACCGTAAAATTGTGAGCAAAATGCTTTGCAAAGCTTAAAGTGATGTATAGATACATTGTTATCATCAATATCCTAATTTCCCACTGTGCTTCCCTGCTATCCCCTAGTCATCATATTAAAACAATCACATTTTACGAGAAATATCATGTTTTAAATAAAAAGTTCAGTAGAGCCTTGCCTCTGCAGCTATGTAATATTTTCTATGCAAACATTATTCTTTGAAAGCAACAGTTTTTTTTCTTATTCTCTAAGTCACTTGGGCACTAAGGGAATGGAATAGGGTCCAATCAACACCTTCTTAGATTTTAACCCTCCTCCCTGTTCTAGCTCATTTACAGAAATCTGCCGCTCAACAGATAAGCACACCTATTTCACAATATTCAGACAGAACTGAATTGAAATTAATTTGAGGCTTGCACCTTGGAGAATAACAAATGTATTAAGGAAAAAGAATATAGGCTGTAACTTGCTTATTATGTAGGAATGTCAACCTTTGTTCTTTTGGTAAAATAGATGCCTTTAAAAAATTCTTCCCTCTTTTGTAATTTTTCTTCTCCTTTTTAATAATTTTTGTTAATTATTTTTCTCCTAAAATCTAGATGAATGCAGCCTTCTCTGTATCACTTCTTTCCAGGTCCACTTAATTTAACACTTCTCAAACTAAGTTAGCCATGAAACACTGTATCTTTGGGATATTTTGATGAAACTCATAGATGCTGATCTGAGATGGAGGGCTTCTGGGTATTAAACATTAAATTATATATGTATCACAAATACCATTTTAAATTCTATATATACATTATTCTTTGAAAGAGACTTTTAAAAATCATTCTCTAAGTAGCTTGGGTATAAAGAGAATAGAATATCGTCTAATCAGTACCTTCTTGGATTTTAATCCTTATCCCTATTCTAGCTCATTTACAGAAATCTGAACACATGAGCACACCAATTTGAAGATCTTCAGACAGATCAATGAATTAAGTTTAGGTCCAATTCGGCATATTATTTTCTTCTTTGTGTCAGAATTCCCCAAATTCTCATGAGGATGTACCATACTCCTAAGAGTTCAGCATGGGGATTGATATCTCAAAGGATGAATCTAGACAGAAGGTTGTCAGAAAGATTGAGGGAGAAAGCTACATTTTCATCTTGGGGCAGGGAGGGTGGGGTGATAGGGAAGGTTTCAGGGAATTGATTGAATTTCAGTTGAACATTGAAAGAAGAGAAGGATTTTAACAGGTGGCGATCAGGAAGGGTGCACATCCCAGGCATGGTGAATGGCCAATGCAAATACACAAAGATGGGAGTTGCCATATGGAGTTTGGGGAACAGCTAGTGGTCCAATTTGGAATCCAAAGTGCATGAAGGCAAGTGATGTGATATAAAGCTAGGTAAATTGAGATCAGATGGTAAAGGGAATTAAAATTCCACTCTCTCCTTTAAGGGACCTAGAATGAGATCCAGTTTGGATCTAGGCTTCTTAGGGAGAAAAGTAAGTTTCAGCTAAAAGTGTTGAAATAAGTAAAAGTTAATAATAAGTTACATAAGCACCAAAATATATCATAAGTGACAATCATTCTAAGATATTGAGGTACATCTTTGTCACACTGTTTCATAAAATCTAGAGTGGAGGAGACCTTGGATGTCATAGCATCATTGTAGGGTCATGGTTATGGAAAAGATCTTTGAAGTGTCCTAGTTCAAACCTGCCCCAACCCAACCCCCATTTTATAGATAGCAACACTGAAGCCTCCTCCCCCAGGAAAGTTAAGTTGCTTGCCTCAGTACACATAGGTAGTCACAAAACCAGGGTTCAAACTCAGGTTCCCTGACTCTATATCTAGCATTTCTTTTCCCACTATTCCATCAAGCTCTTCTGAGTTTGTTAACATTGTTCCTTTATAGGCAAACTTTCCCATTTATCATGAGTGAGTTTTCTTATTTTATTCCTCTTGCTCCCAGCATATAAATTTTAGGAAAAATTGGGAGGCAAGAAAGTGATAGAAAGAAGACATCTAGAACTTTTGGTTACTTGTATCGACATTGAAAATATAGCCTCAAACAGTTATTTACAAATCCTCTCCAATACTTGGGCTTTCTAAGCCTGTCTACATAACTACATCCAACATCAAGATAATTAACAGGTTCAACTTCTATCACATGTTTTGAAAAGTTTCAACAAAAAGCAACTAAAAATTATTGAAATCAATAATTATGAAGGACTAGATTGTAAACTTTCTTTTGTTTTAGAATTTGTTTATATTTATTTCATATTTCCATCTTAACTGGTAAGGGTGGTTTGTTTTTTCTTTTTTTGGTTTGTGGGCTTTTTGTTTTGTTTTTTGTTTTTAAGAAAAAAATTGGAGGACGGGCAGCCAAGGAGGCTGAAAATGCTGTCAACTGTTCTACTCCTTTTATTTCTCTCAAAGTTCTCCATTAATAAGAGCTCCCCAAAATTTGACATTTTCGATTGGTAGTCACTCCTCTTTATGTATCCCAAGCAGCATGACGAAGTGAATTGAGTCTTGACATTTTGAAGTTAAATAGGCTTTTCTTTTTAAATCCCTTTAGTTGTTTAGTGAAATACAGCTGTGTTTTTTTTTTTATTTGTATATAAATAATAGGGAGATTAGTTTTGAAAGCACAGCGGCTTCTTACAAAATGCAAAAAGGGGGAAAAGACTATACCTTCCTGTCAGTACAGCTTTGGGGTTGGGGGTGGGGAAGGAGGCAAAGATACAGAAATGAGAGGAAGTGGCCCAGAGCCTAATAGCTGCTTCAGTGAAGAGCACCATTAATGTCATGAGAATGGAAAGCATTGTGATAAGGAAGGTCATTTTTATGTACTTTGCTTCACTTAAAAGTTGTTCAAAGCTGCATTTGGACTGGATTCAGATAGGTGATTGGATTGGAGCCTCTTCTCCTTAAGTTACACTTGACCTACTATTTCATGCTTAGTGATTTGGGTAGGGAAAAAAAGCCAAATTTACCATCACCAAACTTGTTATTCATTTTTGCCTTTCCTATTTACTGTTATTCACCTATAATGGATCCCTAACATTCAGGTTTTGTTAATATTAACAGCCACCTTATGTTCAAAAGTGAGAGGTGAAGTTCTCTTCTGAGCTATTCAGTTTATTTTCTGTATATTTGGGAACACAAAATAAAAGTTGCAAATGGCATGTGGCTGCTGAAATTGCTATTAAAGATTCTGAGCGTTTGTTCTTTTTTTAATTTTTAGTAGAGCAAGTAGGCCTTCCATTATTGACCAGAATACTGTCTGATTAAATGAGTCTAGTTGATTTAATTTACTTGTCAATGAGATAATCATTCTAGCCTTAGGGATCAAATATGTTCATTGTAAAAAATAAATTAAGAATGTGCTATAGAATTCAAAGAATGGCAATATTAAAGCAAAGTCCCAGATACTAAATGCAGAAAAGCCACCATTCGTCATTGGTATAAAATCTACTCCTATCTAAAATGGCAAAATTATTTGTCAAATGGAATGATTTTTTACTGCTATATCAGCATGAAACTGTCTAATGACTCATTCCTCAAAGGTACCCATAATTTCAAATATACAGGTCATATTTATAAGCCATATATATATATATATATATACACATATATATAATATTGATATATATGTATAGATATATATATATGTCAATATCTATATCCGTATGGATATAGATATTGACATAGATATAGATGTAGGTAGGTGTATTCTATTAGTGATTGCATATTTTCTGTCTGAATCAACTCAAGCTCCTCTTCTTTCATGAAGCCCTGCCTGATCTCCCCAATCATTAGTTCTTATTCTCCATAATTTTCCCCACATTGTATTGAGAGGAAGCATGACATAATGGAAAAACAACTGGCCTTGAAGGTAGCTGTGATGGCAAGTAAAGTGGGACTTTTTGTTGCCTTTTTTTTGGAGTGCTTTTCAGCACTAAGGCAATCAAGTGCCTTTGAGTATTGCTTTTATTTCAATCAAGAGTCTTTGATTGAATCAGGAGTCTTTGATGACCTGTTAAGTCATGGGAAGGCTTAGGTCACATGGGTTTGAGTCACATGGTTGTGTTGCACTCTGACCCTGAAGAAATATATATATATATATATATATATATATGTATATATGTATGTATATATATATATGTATATATATATACACATACACTCTGAGGTTAGCATTTTGCTTTGGGGGCACGCTCATTGGAACAGTATTGGTATGGAGACACTGGGTAGCCATCAAGGAGCCCCCCCATCCCCTGATTTGAAAACCCAGATGTTGATGCTTCTCTCTCTCTCTCTCTCT
>CM053622.1:198342603-198374227 GCA_028646595.1 Phalanger gymnotis | reverse complement strand
TAGGTGATTCTTGGTTTTAATCCTAGCTCCATTGACCCCCGGAATATTGTATTCCAAGCCCTTCAATCTCTTAGTGTAGAAGCTGCTATGGGTTATTCTGATTGTGTTTCCACAATACTCAAATTGTTTCTTTCTGGCTGCTTGCAGTATTTTCTCCTTGATGTGGGAGCTCTGGAATTTGGCAACAATATTCCTAGGAGATTTCTTTTTGGGATCTATTTGAGGAGGCAATCTGTGGATTCTTTCAATTTCTATTTTGCCCTGTGGCTCTAGAATATCAGGGCAGTTCTCCTTGGTAATTTCTTGAAAGATGATATCTAGGCTCTTTTTCTGATCATGACTTTCAGGTAGTGCAATAATTTTTAAATTCTCTCTCCTGGATCTGTTTTCCAGGTCAGTAGTTTTTCCAATGAGATATTTCACATTGTCTTCCATTTTTTCATTCCTTTGGTTCTGTTTGATAATGTCTTGATTCCTCATCAAGTCACTAGCTTCCACTTGCTCCAGTCTAAGTGTTAAGGTAGTATTTTCTTCAGTGGTCTTCTGGACCACTTAGGCACTTACACCTTTTGGTGAAAATTATAGACAAAATTTACTCATCCACCTCAGGAGAAGGAGTTTTGACGTGAGGAGTTAACGCCATCAATATCACAAGTCCAGAACTCTACCCACATCCACTCCAACACCCTAAAAGTTATTGAATGATTTCTCTATTTATTGCCAGGCCAAAGATTCCTATCTTCCCTAATTCATTCCATGAGCCAACTGGGAAACCAAGAGAGTGAAAATGTGTTAAGGTTCTAAATGGGTAGTTTGGTCCAGGAATGTCTGATATTAATACCTGTTAATAGGGGAAAAGAGAGGCCTTGATCATAATGCAAATTAGTTTTTTCTAGCCTTTATAGGGCCCAGAGCTGGGATCTAGGAAATTCTCTCTAGCAAGAGTTCTTACCTCATTTTATTTACTTATTTAAATTTAAGTTATTTTAAATTTAAATTAAATTAATTTTTATTCATAATTTAACTACCAAATAAAATGAACATTTTCAAATCCTTTGCGTAATGGAAAAGGACTGTACATAAAACTATAAATCTATACTGCATGGGACTTTCTTTTTTTTAAAAAAGCGTATAATAAATTTCACTTGTCGTATTTTAGGAGGACACAGGCAGATGCCTTCACAGGACTGATCCTTGTAGAGAGAGAAAAAAATCAACTGTATCACTCTCTTAAAAGGGAACAGAATAGATACTGTGTAGGCTTCCACAACTTCAGAAAAATACTTATTTTTTGTGCTACAATGAAAACCACAGAGGGTGATGGGACCTTTGAGTGGAGTGGAGTGGAGTGGATCACACTATTAGTGGAGTTGTGAACTGGACTACCATTCTGGAGAACAGTTTGGAACTATGCCCCAAGAACTATAAAACTGTGCATACCCTTTGACACAGCAATACCACTACTAGGTCTGTACCACTAAGAGGACAAAGACCAAAAAAACAAATAACAAAAAGGAACCATACGTAAAAAAATATTATTGTAGCTCTTTTTGTGGTAGCAAAGTTGGGGAATGGCTGAACAAGCTGTGGTATGTGATTATGATAAAATACTTTTGTGCTATAGGAAATTAAGAAGATAGGCTTAGAAAAACCTAAGAAGTCTTATGTGAGCTAATGCAAAGTGAAGTGAGCAGAACCAGGAGACAATTGTACATGGTAACAGCAATATTGTAACAATGATCAACTGTGAAAGATTTAGCTGCTCTGATAAATACAATTATCCGACACAATTCCAAAAGACTCATGATGAAAAATGCTATCCACCTCCAGAGACAGAATTGATCGGTGCTGATTGAAGCATTTTCTTTCTTTCTTTCTTTCTTTCTTTTGTCTTCCCCCTCCCCCCATCCCTACAATGTGGCTAGTGAGGAAACATTTCACCTTACTTCGTGTGTATAATAGGTATCGTTTTTTCTCGACTTCTTGATGGGTGGGAGCAGGGAGCGGAGGAAGGGAAAGAATTTAAAACTGAAAATAAAAATAAGTTAAAAGAGAAAAAGAAAAAAGGAGTGCAATATAGTTGAAATAAAATTTCGAGTAAAAAGGTCCTGGTTCAAATCCTGGCTCTGATATTTCCTACTTGTGTGATCTTGGGTAAGTCACTTATTTCCATTTCAAGTGTACACTTTGAAATAAAAAGAATGTCAGGACTAGGAATAACTGTACATGATCTATATAGAAAGGAGATTATTCATGTTATTTATTATTAGTAGCCACTAATTTATTAAGTGAGAGAATACCAGTCTTAAAAAGAGATATAAACAGATATTTTGAATAAAAATTCAAGGAATAAAGAATAAGGAAAATCCAGCCAATTATGAAACTTCTGTATATGACATAGGAAGAGTAGGTCAGTGGTATGTGTTTTTTTCCCTCTAGTGGAAAATGAGCATAATAAAGCTTTTATGTTTACAGCAAGCAAGACTTTAAAAGCTTCAGCCAAAATTCTTGTCTTAATTTTTTTACTTCAGTATCCTTAGCAACAGCCATTTCCCATTTGAGAAATCGTACCATTATCTGTACCAACTCTAAGTGAATAATGCTTTGTGTTGAAACTCCTCTGAGAACTTTTATATCTGTAATTAACAGTGGGTCTTAGTTTGATTATTTAAATTTTGTTTTTCCTTTTGTTTTTCATAATAAAATGATTAGTTTTATGAAAAATCAAGTATTATTTTAGGGATATATGTGAAAGCTGGAGCCAGTATGACAAACACTGACCTTCTGTCTAGATATAATAAGTTACTTTGTTTTCCCAACTAATTTATAAGGATAGAAGACAAAATGAAATTTGTTTTTATCAGGTTCTTAGTAAGTATTTAAATGATAAAATATTGCTAAGAGTAAAACAAACTTTTCTGTAAGTCTAATGTGTCAGATTATTAGATTATGAGCTCTGTGAGGGCAGGAACAGTCTTTTGCCTCTTTTTGTAACCCCAGAGCTTAGCATAGTTCCTGGCATATAGTAGGCACTTAATAAATATTTGTTGATTGATTGATTATCCCAAACATTTGTTATCTCAGCTTAAATATCACTATTGGATTGTAAAGTAAGTAGATATATTATTATTATTATTTTGATTTATACCATGTTTTAAAATTGCAACATTGAGGAATTATTTGTAGAGACAACCACAACTGTAATATGAGCAGATATAACAATATCACACTTATCAAAATTAGTATAGAATTGCTATTAATTCCTTTGAAAGAGTTATATATGATGCTGGCATCAATTGATGTATAAAAAAGGGAAATATATGCCCCTTTTTGGTATTTACTAGTGTTATGAGAGATACCCAACACAGAATAACAACAAAAGGACTACTTGATTAGATAAATGCAAATTTAAATCTAATCTAATCTAATGAGCACTTATGAGAGCCTACCTGTGTACACGGTACTGTATCAGGCATTGGAGACATAATTCAGAAATGAAACAGTCCATTTCCTCGATGAGCTTACATTCTACTGAAGGTATATGACACATACAGATTATAGATGCAGAATGATTCGAAGAGGGAGAAAGTGCTAACTACAAAAGTCTTCATGGAAGAAGTGGCAACTGAGGTGAGCCTTAAAAGAAGCTAAAGATGCTGAGGTAAGGAGGGAGCTGCTCATTTCAGGTGCAAAGGACAGAGATTTCACCTCATTCCCAACAAAGAAGCAAAGATGATGAAAGTCAGAGAGGGTCAGTATTGGAATGACTGGAGAAAAAAAAGGAACACTAATATACTCTTTATGGAGCTGTGAATGGGTTGAACCATTCTGGAAAGCAGCGAAATTATGTGTCAAAAGTCATTAAACTATTCATACCCTTTGATCCAGTAATCCCACTATGAGACACACACAGATACAGACACAGACATAAAATTTTAAAGAGCTCCTTATTAATGATAAAGTTTTTTAAATGATCACTTTTTCTATGTAATATTGTGGCAATGATTGCAATGAGTCCTGGAGAACTTCCTAGACTCCTTGATGAAATCCACAGGAATAGGAAAGAGATCGTCAATCTAACCAGCCACACCTTAAAAAAGACCAAAGGGATAGAATTGCCTGGATTGACATGTAGTTTAATTAAAAAAATAGATGACTCAGAAAATACCCATTTATACATCTGTATAAAATATCTAAGATATCCATCAATCAATCACAAGCATTTATTAAGTGATTACTATGTGCCAGAAACTGTGCTCACCTTGGAAGACAGAAATACAAAAAATAAAATAACCCTTACTCTTAAAGGAACTTATAGCCTATCAGGGAATCTATCTTGAATAGAATTTAATAAATAGGAAGGGGAGATTATCTAGGGTCCATTTAGGAAATTATTCAGTGCTTCCAATGATCACAAACTGCTCATTGTACAAAATTCATGGGATCATAGTACTGAGAGCAGGAAGCAGGGACATGCCAGAGCCAGCTTGTACTGTGTGAGTATTTACACCTAGAAAATCAGCAAATTCTATAAATCAGAGTTTGATTTATTGTTTTGTTGATTTTCTAGGCTCTGAAGAAAATGTTAATAATGGAGATTAAACTTAAAAGTATGTCATGCAGTTTTGGAGAGTTGGTTTTTATTTTTAAAATTATTTTTATATTTATTTTTAGAAATTGGGTTTCAAATTTTCTCCTTCCTTCCACCCATTGAGAAGGCAAGCAATATGATACGCATACATGAAGTCATCAAAAACACATTTCTATATTAGCCATGTTGGAAAAAACAGCAAGAAAATAAAGTGAAAAACAGTATGTTTCATTCACTCATAGTTCATGGATAACTACTTTTTAAACATTTGGCAATACACCCCTGTTGGGAAGGGACCAGAGACAATCATGTCCAACTCTTTAGCACCAGTATTCTCTGGGCAATGCTATATAGCAATGAATCATGGAACATGATCTCATAAAAATAAAAATTACAAAAGGCAAGGGAAAGATACAGGGTAGATATTATTAGGTAGTATCTTATTACCAATGATCACTTGTCATAATAATGAGAGTAAAATAAATCACCAAGGACATATTTAACCAGGGAAAAATGATGTGCAAGAATTAGAAACAACTCACATACCCTTGGGATGTTAATATAATGAAAGGAAGGCCAGGTTGAGAGGATTATTAGAAAGCTATGGGCAATGATGCATGGGAGGAGCAGGTGTGAAGAGGTTGGAGTCTGAAAACGTAGAAAAAGTTCTCACCCTGAGGGAAGCATAGATCCATAGAAGTAGGTGAATTTTAGTGTAGGCTAGAGAGCAAGACGTTAGTAAACCTTGGAATTAAATGTATTGCAGGGAAAGAATTTAAAAGTAGCCCTTGGTAAGACATCTGATGTGGGGGACCCAGAGGCACAGTGCTTTCAGGGCTCCATGTAGTCTGGAAGTTTTCAAATGAAAGGTTATCAAATATATACTTAGTACTGTTATAAGCCTCCTATTAGGAAGCAGTCACAGAATCAGGATCCTAGCATGAAATCCCCTTTTAAATGTGAATGTTAAGCTCCAAAATATTAATGTAGTGCATAGCACCTCTCAGAAAAGAACTTCATAAATTCACAGACGAGATTTTATCAGCCTTCATAGCAAATCTTTGAAGAGATGTAAAAGAGGAAATGTTATTGTCCATATTTTACAAAAGATAATAAATTGAGGTGTAAAAAAGAGCTGTGTTGGAAACCTAGAGCAGGAATTCAAGCTTCCCTTCTCTTAAGTTAGTTCTCCTAATACTTGTATCACTTCTGTATTTAAAAGCTTGTTAAAACCTAATAAAATTTCTTAGAAATCTATTACTTAAACCAGAATTTTGATGGATGAATCATAGGCACAGATGAAATATTCCTTAAAATAATTAGATTTAAAATTAACAGGGTCAGGAGGGAGATAGTATCTGGCAAAATGCCTTTTCTTTTTAGTCCAAAGCATTTAAGGTATAATTGGAGCATTTCTGCCAAAACCACAATAACCTTAGATTCGTTCATTCGTTCTGGAATCATTACAAGAAATTTCTCCATTTTTATTGAAATTGTCTATTCTTGGGGCAGCTAGATGGTGCAGTGAGTAGAGCGCTGACCCTGGAGTCAGGAGGACCTGAGTTCAAATTCGACCTCACACACTTGACACACTGGCTATGTGACCTTGGGCAAGTCACTTAACCCCAATTACCTTGTCTTCCCCCCCCCCAAGAATAACAATAAAAAGAGAAATTATCTATTCTTTTAGGTTAATACTCAACTAAATTCAACAAACATCTATTAAGTACTTACTGTATACAAAATCTAATGCTAGAGGCAGGATATACAATGGGAACATAATGTGATCATCCAATCAACAGGCATTTATTAAATACCTATTATGTACCTGACCTGGTAGGCACCAAGAACGAAAATAATAAAACTCTCAAAGAACCTCCATTTTATCAGTGGAGGTAAAGACAAAGATAATAGAAAAGGGTTAAAGACTGAACCTGTGCTTCATTGATATATAAGGAACTTCTGGATGAGGAAACTCCCTCACCAAAGCAAGTTGGCACCATCTTTGCAAGTATGAGTCTTACAGAATTAAAAGTATGCAAGAGATTTGCCCCAAGGTCACCTATCCAGTATGCATCAGAAGTGAAAATTCATCCCCTAGATTTTGGCCACAAGGCTAACACTCTATCAATTGTGCTATGTTACTATATATTAGTTAGGAAGAGAGCCCTAGCTCTAGGGTGGAATAAGAAAAGGCTTTGTGTAGAAAAGTGATGTTTGCGCTGCATCCTGAAGGAAGAAAGGGAGTATATGAGGCAGTCTATGCAGGAGTGTTTTTCAGGAATGAAAGACATGGAGATGGGAGATGGGATCTTGTGTGTGAAAGAGTGGTTGGTTTGACTAGATTATAGAAAATGGGAATGATAATTACATAGAGTGGGCCTGGAAAGATAGGTTGGGGCCGCATTGTAAAGGTCTTCAAAAGCTAAAAAGAAGAATTTACATTTTTTTAATATAGAAGGCATTGGGAGTTGTTGGAGTTTAAGTGGGGAAGTATCACAATTAGATATTCAATTAAGGAAAATCGTTTTTGTAGCTCTGTGCAGAATGGACTGGAGTATGGAAAGACAAGTCACAGAGATCATGTTAGCAATAACCTAGGCACAAGGTGATAAGAGTCTGAATTAAAGTGGTAACCATTTGAGGACAGAGAAGGGGGTTGGATGCAAAAGATTTTGTGGGGGTGGAAAAGGCAAGATTTGGCAAATGATGAGACGTAGGGGTGGAGGGATAGCGAGGAACTTAGTATAAAGATGAAATTATGAACCTGGAAGTCTGAAATAATGGCAATGCTTTCTAAAGAAAGAGGGGAATTTGAAATAGGGTTGGGTTTTTGGAGAAACTTAAATTCTGCTTTGTGCATGTCAAACATAAGATAGCTCTCAAATGCCTGATAGTTAATGAAGTTCCACACCACAAGGAATGTGCTTTCTCTGGGACTGTGTATGTAGAGAGAGTATGGAGAAACATCATATACACGCAAAAATAACAATAAAAAATGAAGTGTCATGTGTGATTCAAACGAGGACACTGAAACAGAGAGGTTAAATGAGTCACCTCAGGTAACATGGGGCTCCCAACTCAGTTCTTTATACTGCATCAGTCTGAATGATACCTCCAGTCTAACTATAAACCAGTCTGCCAACACTACAGATAAAGCTGCCTTTAAGTTTAAAAAAATCGATTTCACTCTTTTTGATTGTTTCTTTTAAATGGCTATTTATAGGAAAGCAAACTTAAATGTGTAGGTCACAAGACAACACTGAAAACCCTCACCCAAATGCATTGCTAAGAAATTATTACAAAATGGTAGTTTTTGAAAAAGAAAAAGTATTTTTAAATAATTTAGCCTTTAATCATGAAAGAGTTGCTTTCCCTGTAATCTCATCACTTAGCTTTTACCCCTTCCTTCTCCCTCTCCCCTTTTGTTTTCCTGGAGAATCAAAAGATCCTAATGAAGAGAGACACTAGGGTCCTGTTTAGGTGATATTTGTGCGATTCCTGGTGCCAGACACAATAGACATGAAAGGCATTCCCTGATATCTAAGACAGACTTTCAAATTATGTTCTTTCAACTAATTAGTATCTTGAAAAACAATGGGTTTAATCATTCAAAAAAGCCGGGCTGCTTATGCTTATCAGGGAGCTGTTGATGGAGAGCAGAGCCTACAACTGTCCTCAGCAGGCTCCCAGGTCTCTTTTGATTTTCTGCAGCTCAGAGGCAGAATTTTTTCTTCCAACTAATGCAAACACAATGAACTATTCTGCATCTCGCGATCATGTTCTGCACTTCAAACACATCAAAAGGATGGGAGAGAACAAGTACTATATAAGAAATGTTGTGATAGCTCTGCAGGCACATGACACAAAGTTAGGTACATTTGTTTCCTTGATTCTTCCAAAAGAACTTGATCTTCCAACTTTTGCTTCCATAATGGCTTTTTCTGAACATAAATGGATTGGCTTCTGACAAAAGCACTCATTTCCTATATTACACGCTAATGTTCATGGGTTGAAGCTAGAGCAATTTAGACAGTCATATTTAATGAGGGGAAACAAAACTATAGATAACATAGCATCTTTTCTGTATTTGGAGGCATCATTCTTAGCAACGAAACTTGTCTTCATTGGTCAATATGCAATGAGATGTTTCTCAGATGGAAGAACCTACGAATCACTGCATCACAGTGAAAGAGTCTGTATATTTTATTAGGCAAATGATGATGAGACTAAGAAAAGAATGCTGTAGAAACACCATTTATAAACTAAGAGCTGCTAATATTTTATAAAGTTTTTTAAATTTTTAATTAAAAGCTAAATGTTTAGGTTGGACTCGTGATTTCATTGATATAGGGAGCTCCCCTTCACCAATGCAGTTCAGCCCCTTCTCTGATATCTATATCAATAGATAGATAGATAGATAGATAGATAGATAGATAGATAGATAGATAGATAGATGGATGGATAGACACATTTATGTGTGTATGTATGCATATATATACATTTATTAGTTTTGTTTGGGGTGGTTGGTTTTCTTTTTGCAAAAAAACATTTAGCCAATTTGGTAGCAAAACAGTAAATCAGAGAAGATATATTTAGATTAATATATACAAGACAATACAGAATGAAGGAGCTCTCCTCCTGAGAGGGAGATAAGTCAGCTCAGCCAGCTCCTCTCATGCCTTACCAGTCTTTTTCTTCAGCAACCTGAAGTGGGGTACAATATGTAATCTTAAGAGAGGTTCCTAGAGTACACACACACAGAGATTAAATAACTTGCCAAGGGATTACAAAATCAGCACCAGGATTTGAACCTAGGTCCTCTTGGCTTTGAGGTGGTATCTCTACTTACTAAGGCACACTGCCTCCATATGTTGGAAATATAGGATAAGTTTTTAACCTCTATCATCATTTCACTGTCCTGATGCATGCCAAATGTATTTTATTTATTGTAGTATTCTACAAAGCAAATGCCAAAAATAATTTGTAAATAATGTGACCTAGAATGATTTGTCATAATTTTCTTTCAGTGTGTTATTACATTTTGAAATAAAAAAATAAGAAAAGACCTCCTTATAACCTAAAACACTAAGAAAAGTATTGGACGTTGTACAGTATTTTAAGATCAAGGCTCTAGATAGAATTTATTAAGTTAATTAATCAATAAACATTTAGCAAACACTTACTACGTGATAGTCGCTATGCTAAGCCCTGGGGATACAAAAAGTGGCAAAAGATGGTCCTTGTCCTGGAGAAATTTGTAATCTAAAAAGATCCTACTACATTCCAGACACTGATCAGATATAAAACCTTCTGGCATTCAAAACCTTTCATAACCTGCTGTCTTCCTACCTTTCTAGTCTTCTTACACTTTACTTACCCCAATATAGTCTGTGATCCAGTGAAACTGGCTTCCCTGAAATTCCTCACACAAGATGATCCATCTCCCAATTCTGGGCATTTTCTCTGGCTCTCTTTCTTGCCTGAAATTTTCTACTTCCTCATCTAGGCTTCCTGGCTTCCCTAGCTTCCTTCAGGTCTCAGCTAAAGTTCGACCTTCTACAACAAGCCTTTCCTAATCATCTTAGGATGATTCAGCTTAATCATAATGTATTACCTCATAATCAGGAAATCAGCCAAATCATAATGTATTACCTCTATTGATTATTTCTGAGTTGTTGTATTATTTATATATATACATACGTGTGTGTGCGTGCACATGTATTTCTATTTATATCTTGTTTGTATATGTCTCCCTATTAGACTGTTTTCATCTTTCTTTTTATTCTCTGATTTCAGCACAGTCCTTGTATATAATAGGTACTTAATAAATGCTTATTGACTGTAAGTTAGAGATACAAAGACAAAAATTAATAGACTTTACCTTTAAGAAATTTATTGTCTACTTGGAAGAAACAAGATATGGGGTAATTAAATACAAAATATATTTTAAAAAATACAAAGTATAAGAAGGAGGGTTGCCTGGCAGATAGAGAGCTGGCCTTGGAGCCAGGAAGACCTGAGTTCAAGTCTCCCCTCTGGCATATATTGATTGTGTGGCAAATCACTTGACCTCACAGTGCCTCTAGAAGCTGGACTATGTATCATTTTTGAGAAGTGCTGGTCTATATTGGTGGAAGCAGTTTCCTCACCTAGGAGGCCCGTACACAACTGAACTCACGTAGAGATGTCCTCTTTCTCTCTCTCTGTCTCTCTGTCTCTCTGTCTCTGTCTCTGTCTCTCTCTCTCTCTCTCTCTCTCTCTCTCTCTCTCTGTCTCTCTGTCTCTCTCTCTCTCTCTCTCTCTATATATATATATATATACGTATATATATATAATATGTACATAGTATAAATTTGAAGAAATGTCATACACATGACATTCCTTCAAATTTGTACTTTTGTGAAGATACTTTCTTCTATAAAATGAAACTCTTCAGCAGGAGCTTCTATACCAAGTAATTCATAAGGTCTGTTCACTATATTTAAATATAAAGTAATTTCCGAGTAGGAAAAGGCATTAAAAAGTGTGTGTGGCAGGTGGAGGGTACTGGGAGAAAAGAAGCTCAGGCAGACTTTTTGCAAGAGGTGGTGCTAAGCTGTGCTTTGAAGGAAGCTAGGGATTCTGGGGCTGGAGAAGTGCAAGGAGAACATTTCAGCCATGGGGGTACAGCTTGTGATGATAATATGATATAATATGATAATAGAATAATAATGATGATGATAATAGTAATATCTAGTACTTATTATGTGCTAGGCACTGTGCTCACTGCTTTACAGTTCTCCTTTTATAGATTTCCTTTGATCCTCATAAGAACCCTCACAATGGTGTTATTTTTAACGTCATTTTATAGATGAGGAAGCTGAAGTAAACAGAAGTTAAGTGATTTGCTCAGGATCACGTGGTTAGTAAGTATCTGGGGCCACATTTGAACTCTGGTCTTCCTGAATGCAGGTCCGGCACTCTACCCACTAAGCCACCTAGACACGGAAGCATTTATTATAGATATTAATCCCATTTTACAGAGAAGTAATGAAACTTTTGAAGAGTTTAAGTGACTTATCCATGTAGGAAGTGTTGGAAATGGAATTCAAACTCAACTAGCTCTTCACTCTGAGTTCATCACTCTTTCTTCATGGCACTTCTCAAAAGGAGACCTCGCTTTCACAGGATCATGGATTTAAAGCTGAACGTGCTCTCCCAGGCCAATGCCCTCATTTACAGATGAAGAAATAAAGGCCCAGAGAGGCTGAATTGTCCAAAGTCACACAGTGAATAATGAATGGGTCCTCTCATTCTAACTACCACATGATTTCCACTGCACTATATTACTGTTATCAATCTTTTTCTATTAACTTATTTTATTAAAAGAAAATAGTATTAACCGGTAATTTAACTATTGGTTAATATTGCCTGAAGAGTGACTTTGCTGTCATAAGGAATTATTTCACTGCCGAACCAGACCACAATTTCTTTGAACACTTGACAGGGTCGAGACATTACATCTGACATTTGCAAAAGCTGTAAAAATCTTATTAATAAGGACCTCATTGACAAGGAATTTTGGATAATTGGGAAAGCTGAAGAGGAAAAAAACTTTCTTTTGCCTCAGTACCTATCAAAAAAGGACTTGTAAAATAAAATAACAGTGTAAACAAGATCAGAGAAAGGGTCTTTAAAATACTTTTGAAAATAAACTATTTTCAAGTGCCTTAAAGCACTTTAAAGCACCCATTACATATAATTTCCTTTCAACGAACATTAATTGGGTGTGTATTATGTAAAAGGAACTAATGGATACAAGAAGAATATATATATATATATATATATATATATATATATATATACACACACACACATACATACGTACATATATGCATATATTTCGTACCATTTTAGGAGCTTATAATATAGCTTAATTTTTTAAAAAAAATAATGCAACTTAGAATATGATACAACTTATAACAAGTGTAATGTGATAGTTCAAAGAAGAAAGATTATTTGGGGGAAGGCGAAAGGAGATCAGGAAAGGCTTCATGGAGAAAGTGGCACTTTAGCTGAGCCCTAAAGGATGGGAAGAATTTGAAAAAGCTGCAATAAGGGAGAATGCATTCTCAGTATAGGAGATAGGATAAGCAAAGGCACTGGGCGTGACCAGTTCCATAGAATAGTCTCATTTTCTAGAGCACAGAGGGCATTCTGAAGAGCAAAAAGAAGTGTAAGAGACTTTAGACATTATCTAGTTCAACCTCCTCATTTTCGTGAGGAAATTGAGGAATAGACAGATCAAATGAATTGCCTAAATCACACCAGTAGACTATTTAGGTATGTTGGAGGCAGATTGTGGTCGCCTATGGATACAAAGCTAGAAAATTTCAATTTGATCTGGTAGGCAATCAAAAGCAACTGAAAATTTAAAGCAGGGGACATTATCAGGAAGATGACCTTGGCAATGATGCTTATGATGTATTAAAAATGTGTGTATGGGGGGAACTGGAGGCAGGGAGACCAGTTAGAAGAGGGCTGTTTTCATAGATCATGACCTGAAGTAATGAGGACCTATGACATAAGGTAGTGATAGTGGGAATGGAAAGAGGGAGCTAAACCTCAGCTCTGCTGTCTACTAACTTGTGTGACCCTGGCAAAATCACTTAATTTTGGTGTTGGTATGTGGGGTTGAGGGGAGAGTTACACCATATTCATAGAAAATGTCTTATGATCATGAGAAAAGATGGACAAACATCAGCTCCTACAATCCCAGGTGTATCTGCAGAAGTAGTCATGAAGAGAAGAGGAATATTCTTCATGAGTATTCCACCCTCAACTTGCTTCAAAATTCATCTCGAATACCACCTGCAACATGTGGTCTTTCTCAGGGGTCGCCCCCATCCCAGCTGCTACTGCCTCCTCTCACTATGACCTAATATTTCATATATGTATACATGTGTGTATGTATATACACTTACACACACACACACATATATATATACACACGTATATACGTATATGTACATAATTTGTGTGTGTATACATACTGTTTTCTCTCTCATGTAATTCAAGCTCAGTGATAGAAGGAAATATTTTGTTTTTGTATACTCAACATATTCACATAATAGATACTTAATGAATGCTTGATAATTAACTGATTCAAAAAGAAACAGCATTGAGACAATAAAAAATCATTACAGAAGCTGTCAGTCAGTTATCAAACATGTGGTTGTTGTCCTTCGCTCTCGAAGAGGATCAATTAGCAAACATGTATGTACTATGTTGCAGTCTGGGGATACAAAGAAAAGTAAAAGATGGTCACTGGCTTCGAGGAGCTCATAATGGAAGAAACAACAACCAAAAGGCTATGTTGTTGAGTCATTTTTTAGTCATATACAGCTCTATGCGATCCCATTTGGGGTTTTCTTGGCAGATATGTTGGAGTGGTTTGCCATTTCCTTCTCCAGTTCATTTTACAGAGGCAAACAAGGTTAAGTGACTTGCCCAGGGTCAAAACATAGTGAGCTTTGGAGGTCAGATTTGAACTCAGGAAGATGAGACAGACTCCAGGCTTAACACTCCATCCACTGTGTCACCTAGCTGCCCCAACAACTACATACAGACAAGGTATATACAGGATAAATTGGAGATAATCAACAGAGGGAAGGCACTAGACTTAAGAGGGAGAGGGAAAGGATTCCTGTAGGGGACATAGGATTTTAACTGAGTACTGAAAGAAGTCAGGGGAGCCAGGAAACAGAGATGACTAGGGAAAGAATTCCAGGCATGGAAAACAGCCCAATAAAACACCTGTAGTTGAAAGATGGACTGTTTTGTTTAATGAGGCTGGTGTCACTGGATTAAAGAGTATAATGGGGGAATCTGAGTAATAAGACTGCAGAGGTATGTGTGTGTGTGTATGTGTGTGGAGGAAGGGAGGTTATGAGTGGCTTTGAACACCAACCCAACAGAGAATTTTATATTTGATTCAGGAAGTAACAGGGAGCCATTAGGAAGTGACATGACATGGTCAGAACTCCACTTCGGAAAGATCACTTTGATAGTGGAGTGGAGAATGGACAACTGAAAAGTGCAGGCATGAGGTGGTAGTGAGGACCAAAGTGGTGATAGTGGAAAAGTGACAATGAAACATGGAAGAAAAAAGAAGATAAATGTGAAATAAAAGAAGATGCAAGGAACTGAGTAAGCATCAGAATAAATGAACAAGAGAAAAGATTAGAGATTGATGAGAAAAATAAGTTGGAAAACTGGAAAAGCAAATTGGATCAAAGGAATATACATGTACTCAATACAAAGAAATTCAAGTCAAAGTTATTCCCAGTTCAATTCATCCAATGCTTCCGTGTCTACTATGTGCAAGTCACTATGCCAGGCACCGGGATACAAGAATCATACCAACAACTCCTATATGTGTAGTACAATTCTTATTGCCCCCACTTTGCCCCTAGTTGAAGCTCATCATTTTAAACATGAGGAAACTGAGGCTCAGGATGGTAAGTGACTTGCCCAGGGTCACACAGCTATCAGGTATCAAACTCAGATCTTCCTAATTCCAGGTCTTACTTCTTTCCATTGTGTCACCTATAACCATGTACTGGAACGTTCAAGATGATCTAGCAGAATTTGTTTGCTTGAAGGGCAGTTCCAGTGTTGTTATGGAGGTTGGAGCTCCCAAGATATATGTTGTTTTAATTTACATTTCCTGGCTTATGGATGTACATTTTTCCAAGTGACTATTAGAAATTCATGTTTGTGAAATTTTTCTTTTCTTATCCTTCGACAATTTATCCATTGTGGACATTTACCTAAATTTTTGGAAAGCATTTGACAAAAACCTTTCATATTATCCCTACAGACAAATATAAATAAACTGACCTCTATGTTAGGATGATCATATTATGTGTATATTCAGAGCTGGCTGGATGGCCAAACATGATCTTGTTTAGAAAGAGGCCTCTAGTAGAATTCCTCAAGGCTTTGGGCTTTGCCCTGAGCCATTAAATATTTTTGTTAATGATTTGCAAATATAAAAGCATGGATGGCATAATTAGCAGATTTATGGATCACACAAATCTGAAGAGAGCTAACATGGTGGATGATAGAGGCAAGATCCCAAAAAACTTCAACCAAGGAAAATATTAGAATGATAACCTTGACCTAATCTAATACAATGAAACTGAATAAGAATAGAGATAAAGTTTTGGCTTTGAGTTCTAAAAACTATCTTCACAAATATTGATGGGGGAGAGGCAGAGCTAGGGGCAGTTCGCCTGAAAAAGATTGGGGGAGAGGGGAATTGTGGGCACTGAGTCAACAGTGTGATATGGCAACCAAAAACCTAATGTAGCCTCAAGCTATTTTAAAAGAGACATTAGTCAGAACCAAAGAGGTGATAGTTCTATTGCCATTTGCTGTGGTTACACCACGTCTCCCTCTAGTTAGCAGGATCATAGGATTAAGAGTTGGAAGAGATATTCTAGACCAGAGGTGTCAAACTCTCACATGTGGCCAGAAAACCTCCTGATCTATACTGAGAGGCAATAGGGAAATGTTTAACAAAACAAATAATGAAATATACATAATGTTAATTTGTGGTTCTCTGGGTCAGCATGCAGGCAGCAGGGATTTGTTTCTGTTTGAATTTGACACCCCTGATCTAGACCAGCTCATTCATTTTGCATTTGGACAAAGAAGTGACTTGTTCAAATTCTGCCTTAGACGCTTACTGTGTGACCCTGGGCAAGTCACTTAACCCTGTTTGCCACAGTTTCTTCATCTTCAAAATTAGCTAAAGAAGGAAATGGCAAACCACTTTACTATCTTTGCCAGGAAACCCCCAGAGTCACAAAGAGTCTGACATATTGAATAGCAGCTGGTTCTGTAGCAGAAGCAGGACTTAAGCCCTAGTTCTCTGACTCCAAAGCTTATGCTTTTTCCAAACTATGTCACCACATTATAAGGAACAGTATATTTACTTCTGGTGCTATGTCTTTTTTTAGTACTGTTTTTTTGAGGCAATTGGGATTAAGTGACTTGTCCAAGGTCACACAACTATTACATGGCTGAGATCAAATTTGAACTCAGGTCCTCCTGACTACAGGGCTGGTGTTCTGTCCACTGCACCAGATAGTTGACCCGGTGCCACATCTTAAAGAAGCTAGAGAGCATCCAGAGGAGGGTCACCAGGATGACTGAAGAGCCCTGAGAAATTACCTAGGAGGAACATCATATTTTTCTTCAAATATGTACATGCTTTAATGTGTTAAAAGGATGAGACTTATCCTGCTTAGTGCAAGAGACCAGAATTAGGAGCAGTAAGCAGACATTGCAGGAAGCAGTTTTAGGCTGAATGGAAAGAAAAGTTTCCTAACAATTGGAGCCATCAGAGAAACCTGGGGAATCAAAGATGCAATGAGACTTGTATGGACTGCAGGGAAAGGAGACAGAAGGAATGGGACAAATAATGTAGCCAACATGGAAAAAAAATCAGAATTCTGATCAATTTAGTGATGAATCTTGACCTTTGAAAATGATGGTCGAATAGCTTTCTCCCTCTCTGTAGAGCTGCTGGGCTATAAGGACAGAATCAGGCATATAGTTAAGTATGCTAACTGTTTGTTGTTGGGAGAAAATCTGTTGCAGGGGGATGAGGGGTAGTTATTGATAAGTGATGTCAGTACAAAAGAAAAAAAGCTTTAATTGAAGCAAAAAATTAGAATTATCCCACCATGGAAAGGGTCATGTCTCTCTTACTAGAGATCTTCAAAGAAAAACTGGATGACTTCTTGATGGGTAAGTTTAGAGAGAATTCTCATTCAGGTAGGGATAGAACCACTGAGGTCTCTTCCGACTCAGAGATGCTGTGATTCTGAGTTAAAATGTAATCTAATTTAGCTTTCCCACTAAAGATGACCTTGAGAAAGTCGCTTTTCTTTTCTATACCTTAGATTCTTCATTTACAAAATGACTAAATTGTCTTTAAAATTCGAGATTCTCTAAGTGTTTAAAAAACTGAGTTCAAAATGAACTTAAAAACTCAGTTGGGAGAGAAGAACTACTGCAACCTCCATCTGGGGTGATTTCTTCTTAAAGGGATTGCAGAATGCTATTGATGTAGATAAATACAGTATCTAAATATGGATATCCCATAATAGATTAAATTACAGATTAAGATTAAATCAGAAAACTCCCCAAGATATGGAGAGAGAGACAGAGAGAGAGATACAGAGACAGACAGAGACAGAGACACAGAAAGAGAGAGCCAGAGAGACAGAGAGGTAGAATAAAATACCAAGAAGATTCTCTCCCTTCCCCTTCCATTGCATTAATGCTGTCTTCTGTAGTATCTTTGTCTTTGTTGGATGCCAGACACTAGCTCCTCTTGTGAAACAGCTTGTGTTTGTTTCCTGGGAAGCTTACCAAGAATAGCTGCACTTTATACCAGAAAAAGGAATGCTGAGGAAAACAATAGATTGAATCCAAAACGGATGGAGGTCGTAATAGCGACAGAATTTTTAGGATGGAGAAAAAACAAAATAAAATAATAAAAATAAAGAAAGGAAAAGAAGTACTTCTGGGAGAAAGGTAAATAAGTATACTTATATGTATTAATGCATATAAATACATATATATTCATTTTTGTACTTTATAGGCATATTCATATATTCATGTGTATACATCTATATATCTATGTGCATGTATGTGTATGTATATGTGCATACATATATAAATATACAATATATATACACATCCATATCTGGACAGATAGATATGGTTGTATACATATATCATACAAAACATACATATACACACACATAAACATATATATGTATATATCACAACTGTTTTCTATGCTAAATTCATATGTTTACTTTAAGGTGTGGAGGGTTGTCACTGGCTCCTTTGTGTTAGCATAGCATACATCTCTAGCACTGACTTGGCCTCTGATTTCTCAAAATACTGACTTACTATTTCTTTATGCTCCTAGAAAAACCACCAAAACAAGGATGTTCAATTCTGGGTGTGACCTGGTTTGTGTATGCACTTAATACAGCGAACACACCACCAGGTCTTCATGTTGTAATGGCGTCTGATTTAGGAGGCAATCTGGATGCCCAGTTCCACCCTGTTAGGTTTACATCCAGCTCCATCACGGAGGCAGTGACAATCAACAAGCAATTATTAGGCACTCACTACATGCCAGGCATTGTGCTAAGCCCTAGAAATTCAAAGACATAAATGCTGTCTGTCCTCAGAGAGCTTATTCTAATGAGGGAGACAAGCATATGCCCATATGCATACATATAAATATTACAGACTGTATACAAAATGAGTAGCAAGTAGTTTGAGAAGGGAGGCGTCTGGCAGCTGATACAGGGATAATCCTGAAAGGTTTCAAGTAGAAGAATGCATTAGAGGTGAGTTTTGAGGGAAACCGAGGTTTCCAAGAGATGGAGGAGGATGAGGGAGTGAAAGGGCACAGAGGTGTGGTAGATGAGAGATATGTATGAAGATCACTTTAGAGCTCTTGGAGGGGAAGAATGTGTTCAAAAGACTGGAAAAGCAGGAGGGATCCAAGTTGTAAGAGCATTAATTGCCAGGCAGAGGAATTTATATAGCAGAGTTAGGAGCCTCTAGAGTTTATTGAATCAGGAAGCTAGTCAAGAGAATAAATAAAATATTTAGCAGAGGTGACAGCCTTGAAAGGGCTGTTACGTGGGAGAAGGATTAGAGTTTTTCCTGCTTGGCTTCAGAGAGCAGAACTTTGACACTGGGGAAAAGTTGAAAAGGGACAAATTAAGGCTTGAGGGAAAGAAAAACTTCCTAACAATTATCCAAAACTCAAATGAACTACCTTGGGAAGTAGCAGGGTCCCCCTCATTAAAAGTCTCCAGCAAAGACTGTAGTAATTTTATCCATATCTATCTATCTATCTATCTATCTGTCTGTCTGTCTGTCTGTCTGTCTGTCTGTCTGTCTATCTATCTACACATATATATGCATATATATCATATGTAAATGTATAATTTATATATAACATAGCGTGTTTATATATAACATCATATATTTATAATATATAATAACATACTATGTAAATTATATGTATTTTATATTGTATATAATTTTATTACATAAATATATATTATAAAACTTATTTTATAAATTATATGTACTTTGTATAATATATAAAGCTCTTTAAGTTTTCAGAGAGTTTTACAAATATCTCAACCCTAGGAGTCCTATTATTATTCCAATTATATAGATAAAGAAAGTGAGACAGATAGAGGTTAAGTGACTTCCTCTGCTAATAAGTGTCTGAGGCTGGATTTGAACTCAGTTCTTCCTGATGTCATCTCTAGCACTCTATCTACTATGCCACCTAGTTGATCATGTGTATCTATATGCATATGCATATGTATACACACATATACACATGTATGAGGGCATTCCAGATCTAGATCAAACCAGTCCTCAAGAGCCAATTGTTAAATCTTCAATGTGAGCATTTACTCCTCAGATATCAGCAAATACTACAGATAAGGACGTGATTTATTGTTTTGTTGATTATCTAGACTTAAGGACGTGATGGAGAAAATGTTAGTAATGCAAATTAAACTTAAAAATGTGCCTTGCATATATTTTTAGAGAGCTGGTTATTAAACACTTACAAGCACAGTGTGTAAGTCTGTGTGTGTGTGTGTATGTGTGCGTACACATATACACACATAAATGCCTACACCCAGGGACAGCTAGGTGGTGCAGTGAGCAGAGCACCAGCCCTGGAGTCAGGAGGACCTGAGTTCAAATTTGGCCTCAGACACTTAACACATTTACTAGCGGTGTGACCTTGAGCAAGTCACTTAACCCCTATTGCCCTGCCTTCCACCCTACAAAATAAATTAATGAATGAATGGATAAATAAATGCCTATGCCCATATGGTTGAATGACATTTGTCTGATGTTATGGAAAGTACTCCGCAAGTCCAAGACAGAACTATTTTTCTGTTGTCTATTCTGTTGAGGGCACCTACCATCCTTCCAGTCTTCCATCTTCTTCTAAGATCTTCACTCCTCCTTATCCCACATAAAACTCAGTTGCCAAATCTATCTTTTTTGCTTCCACAAAACACCTTGAATCTACACTGTGTGCCCTTTCACTTGCTCATCCTCCTTCATCTCTTGGAATCCCTGGTTTCCTTCCAAACTCACCCCTTGCCTGGATTGTTACAACAGCCTTCTGCTTTATCTCACTGCCTCAGGTCTCTCCCTACTCCAGTCCGTCCTCTGGACAGCTGCCAAAGTGGTTTTCCTTGAGCACAGTTCTGTCTCTATCACTCCTCTATTCAGTAAACTCTAGTGACTTCCTATTACTTTGAAAATCAAGTATAAGATTCTTTGACATGTAAAGTCCTTCACAATCTGGCCTCAACCTGCTTTTCCAGCCTTTTCCCACATTGCTCACCATCATTTGCACTAGACAAATTGATTCTCTTACTGTTCCTCCTACATGACACTCCATTTCCCATTTCCATGCCTAGAACTCATTCTCCCTCATCTCTGCCTCTTCAGGCTTAGGTCATATGGCCTCTCCTCTATGACACCTTCACTGATCTTCTCAGCTGCTCGATGTCTTCTTCCCACCCCCACCAAAAATTTTTCCTTTTATATATTTATTTTGTTTATACCTGCATGAATACAGTAGATTTTGTTTTCTCCAGCTAGATTATAAACTTCTTGAGATCAGGTACTGAATGCTTTTGTCTTTGTAATCCTAACAACTAGCACTGCCATGGCAGGTACTTGATAGATGTTTTTTAAACTGTGCAGGGGTGAGTTGGGCTAGATGTCCACAGAAGACCCTATCGGTCCTAAAGGCCTCTTTGCTATTATAACATTTTTCTGTCTATCAAAAGTCAAATTCCATTTAGATTTTTATGATGGGGAAATGAGGGGCAGGTAGTTGGCACAATGGGTAGAGAACTGGGGTTGGAATCATCTTCTTGAGTTCAAATCTGGCCAGAGACACTTACTAGCTTAGTGACCCTGGGCACATAACTTAACCCTGTTTACCGCAGTTTCTTCATCTGTAAAATGAGCTGGAGAAGGAAATGGCAAACCATTCCAGTATCTTTGCCAAGAAAACCCCAAAGTGGGGTCACAAAGGGTCGGACATGACTGAAACAACTCAACAGCAAAAAACAGAGAAATAAGAGACTTATAGACAACTTTCAAAAGAAATCTTTGATTTTAATAGTTGTTGCTTGTTGTATCAGTGACTTATTTTTTATTTTCATGTATTTATGAGGTTTGGAGTATACAATGCATGATACAACATAGGAACTACCTATGTTTCAAGATGAATCTCATTTACTGTAACTTGAGTACAAACTTCCCAAGAGTTATCTAGGCCTCCTTTTCCCTCCTTGCTCCCTTAGCAGCTATGTTGCTCACGCTGATTTTGTTGGACAAGCATTCCCCTGGCAAACCTGGAATATTCAGAAAGCTTAACAGACCTCATCAGTGGAATGTAGAAGACCATGTTCCAAAGTGATGTGCATTTTAAATTTTCCTCCTGCTCTTCTGTGCATATACTTGGTTAGTATGTCACCAGTATACCAATTTAATGTGGCTGCAAAATAACATTTTTGAGACCATTAAATTTCAATATAATGTAAATATGTGGAATTCAGCCACATAAACTGACTGTGAGCAGGGACCCACTATCACTAATGTTGTTTTATTCCCATTTTGCCTTATCATGGATTTTACCAGTATTGGGTTTTCTACGTTCTTTCTGTGTGTCTTAGCCCCTCTGGATTCATATTGTCTTTCTGGAAGAAATAAAACTAAACAAAATATCACTAAAGATGCATTTATTATTTCTACCAATTGCATTTTTATTGTTTAAAATCTTCAGCTTGCTTGGCAGATTGGATTATGTGAACACAGGGGTTCTGAGTTATTTCCCTGATGGCAGCTATTTCTGTCAGGCAGAGACCCAGCAAGACATGCCTCCAAAAGATCAGCATGGCAATTGTCCATTTATTGGTCATTTATATAATGTACGGTTGGATGGGCAGAATGTGAAATATGATACATGGCTACAAAAGTTCCTGCCCTACAGGAGTGTGCAGGTTTAGAAATAGGAGAGAGATGGGGATAATCAGGGAAGAAATGGAACTCCCAAGGAGTTTCTCAAGAAAAGGAAGTCTAAATTGAAGCAGGTGAGAAAAGTTGGTGAATAGATAATGAGAGCCAGTAACGACCAAGTTTATCTTGGGGTTAATGCAAGAATTTTTCTTCCCAGGTTGTGCTATAAATTTTTAAAGGGTGAAGTGATTTCCATATTTCAAGGATCCATGGTTTTCTGACTTTGGGGACTGCCTTCCCCAAGACAGTAACCCTTGTGCCACAAGTCTTGGAGAATTGCAGTAGCTTGGAAAAATCATCACAATGTGCAGCCAACTTGCAGATAAAGCTTTTAGAACTTCAGTAGACTGGTCTTCAAATGGGAGTCTCTCATTGGGCCACATTTGAAGCTTTTCCAGACTGGTATAAAGACTGTGTTCTTCTGATAGAGCCTTCAAGAACCCAAGGTCAGGTATATACCATGATGAGGTATGGGAGTAGGACTCTTAGTGGAGGACAGGTTCAAGTTATCAGAAAAAAATTCAATTAATAGTTTAATTTAATTAATTAGCTTAACTTAATCTTTAGCAACCTCTTGTGGGGAGGGAATGGAGTACCTTTACATGAATGACAGCAATCGTCACCATCCCTTCAACTTCTTTAGCAAAGCCTTATAGGACCAATGGGTTAAGCCATAAGGTGGCAGTGACCTAGCCAGGGAATCTTCAGGAAGGGGCATGATTCAATCCCTAACAGAGGGGCAGTACCTGGTTCAGTACCCTCCACATGGTCAATATTTTACAAATATTGGTAGAATTGAATTAATTCTGGGTCCTAGTTTCTCTTCTTTTGTGATTTAAACGGTAGTACATTTCTGCTTTGCTTACTTGTAGTACTGCATTAAAATTTCTATAATTTAATGTGCTTAGTGAATTGGATACTCTAGTTATTATAAGAGTCAGATTAATAGAACATTGCTATCATTACCTTAAAGGGATGAAAAACTTTCAAGGAATTTGTCATTGTTGTCATTCAGTCACTTTTGTCGTATATGACTCTTCTTGACCCCATTTGGGATTTTCTTGGCCAGAATGCTGGAGTGGTTTGTCATTTCCTTCTCCAGCTCATTTTTTTACAGATGAGAAACTGAGGCAAACAGGGTTAAATGACTTACCCAAGATAACACAGCTAGTCTGAGGCCAAATTTGAAACAAGGAACATGAGTCTTCCTGCCTTTAGGCCTAGCATTCTATCTACTATGCCACCTAGAATTAGAATATAGGAAAATACAGGTAGTAATACAGTAGTAATATTTTTTATAGCACCTGATCAAAGGATTTGTTCAAAGGAATTTTGTGAGAATCAAATGAATTAACATATATGAAGCTCTTTGCCAACCTTAAGGTGCTATATGAATGTAACGCCAGCTATTATTATAGGCTCCATCCTGGGCCCTCTTCTTTTCTCCCCCTAAACTGTGTTGCTTGGTGATCTCATCCGCTCCTATGGATTCAATTATCATCTCAATAAACAGATTCTCAGACCTATTTATCCAGCCTTAATCTCTCTCCGAACCTCATCTCCGACTGCCTGTTATACATCTCAAACTGGATGCCTCATAAACATCTTAAACTCAACATATTCAGAACTGATCTCATCATATTTCTCCTCCAGCCCTTCCATCTTCCAAACTTTCCTGTTACTATGGAGGGCACCACCATCTTTCCAAACACCCAGGCTCACAAGTGAGATGTCATCCTCAACTCATTCTCTCTCACCCCCTGTATCTAGGCTGTCTCGGAATGTTGTTTATACCTTTGTAGCAGCTCTTACACACACTTTCATCTCTCCTCTGGCACTGCCATCACCCTGATGCAATCTCTTTCCCCCTGAAACCTAGACAATTACTACAGCCTGCTGGATAGTCTCCCTGTCTCAAATCTCTCCCCATTCTAGTCTGTCCTCCACTCAGCTGTCAATTTTGATCTTCCTAAAGTGCAGACGACCGTGTTACCGTCCTATTCAATAAACTCCAGTGGCTCTCTATCGTCTAGGATCAAATATAAAAACCTCTGTTCCTTCCTACCTTTCTAGTCTACTTATGCCTTATTTTTCTCCATATACTGTGTGATCTAGTAATACCAGGCTCTTTCTTGTTCCTTGCAGAGAACACTCAACCTCCTAGCTCCAGACATTTTCACTGGCTCTCCCCCGTGCCTGGTATTCTTTCCTTGCTCATTTGTGCTTCCTAGGTTCCTTAAAATTTCATCTTCTACAAGAAGCCTTTTTTGATCCCCTTTAATGCTAGTACCTTCGCTCTGATGGTTACCTCCATTTTACCCTGTATGTATCTTGTTAGTATGTAATTGTTTTCATTTTGTCTCTTCCATTAGACTGTGAGCTTCTTGAGAGCAAGGACTGTTTTTTGCCTTTTTCATATCCCAAGTTCCTGATACAGTGCTTAGCTCACAGTCCGTGTTTAACAAATGCTTCTGACCACTTTAATGCAAATTAAATTTCAGCTTTTTGTTAAAGAAAATTCAGATCCAAAATCTAATTTCCCAGTTTAGATTTGTGAAATTTGATGCAAGATTCATGTAATTGATGCTCAGCAATGAAGGATTGAAACACAGAAAAATCATCTGCAAAGATCTAACTAAATATAATTTCAAAATACTTATTCATTTATTTTGAAAGATCCATGGTTTAGAAGATAGTTTCAGAAGTTGCATTGGCCCAAAAAGAAATCATTGGGCTGACAACTTCCTGGTGATGAGAAAGTCCTGAATATATTTTGTGTTTTTACATTCTCCTTAAGTTTACTTTAGCCTTTTTCGTTGAAAGGCAACAGATCTCATTGATAAATGCCTGTGAAAATTGTTTCAGCATTGGTTGTGTTTCTAGACACATACACACACACACCACAGATACACATATGTTACAGACACGCACACATGCCAAAGTTTGCATTCTAGTAAGTTAGCATATGTTCCACTAAATTAGCTATTTTCTAGCAGTAAATTAACATTCTCTTTCTGAGAGTAGCATCTGTTCTTTACCACCAACAAAACAAAGATCTAAAATAAGAGGCCCCAAAAAGAATAATATGGGTAAACCCATAAAGATTCATCTCTTGCTATTCTCAGATCCCAATTCTTGATTTAACGTTCCTGAGTCATCTCTCGTAGTGGGATTAAGGACTTTTGATTTCTGCCAGCCTGAGGGAATATTTTGGTTTAAGAAAAAAATTATGAATAAAGTACTCTCAAAGCAAGTAAGATGATAGGAATGTGTTGAAAGACCTGTCCTTTATAGCATCCTGCCATGTTCATTAGTCATCAATTTACTTAAGAATTATTTATTAAACATCAACTGTATGAGTAATGGGGGCCTAGATGCTCTAGGGAAAGCAGAGTAAAGCCGCTGCTCTTGAAGGATTTGGCATCTAGCTTGAGAGATCTAAAACATAATCTTGTGAAAATATTTGAGAATATTTGTATATCAGTTAACCAGCATTTATTAAACACTTGCTATATGCCAGGCACTGTGGTAAGTACCAGGAATACAAATATAATAGCCAGATAGTCCCTGTCCTGAAGAAGCTTATACTCTGCTGGGTATAAATGATTAAAACTTTCACAGGTAAATAAGTATAGGATATATACGAATAAGTACACAATGATTTGCTGGGGATGGGGAGCAATAACAGCTGGGGAAATCAGAAAAGATCGTCTGAAGAAGTTAGTATTTAAGTTGAGCCCTAGAGGGAGCTAAGCATTCTAAGAAGCATAGATAAGGATTGAGAGAGTATTCCATAGAGATTTTGGAGACAAACAGCCTGTGCAAATATATGGAGACAAGGGACGGAATGCTGTGGATGAGGAACAGCAAGCAAGCAGAAGCCAGTCAGGCTTAAGTATAGGATGTATGAGGGGGGAGTAACATAAAAAAAGAAAAAAAGAATAGTAATGTGGCACTATAAGTACTAAATTGATGTATAACATGCGTGGGCAGAGTAAGGTCATTATTTTAGAAATTTTCTGATGACAAGTTATGAGCTGGGTTTTAATTAAAAGGAAGTAATTGACATAGTAATTATAGAAAGGTTTTGTCTTGTATTGAATTCAACAATGTCAGAAACTTTCTAGGAAGGTCCATTACATGTTGTGTGGACCCTAGAGATCCTACTAGTAAACACCAATGAGAGGCACACAGAATGAAAAGGTATGAATCACTTACAAACTGCATCATGGAGAGGAGCAACCACATCCATGAGATCTCAGGTCTATCAAATGCATGCGCTTAATAGCTCTGAATTTATAGCGTGAGTCTCTTATTTGACTGGTTTTGGGGGGGGAGGAAATCCTTACATGACTGAGTTCACAAGGTTCTTATCTTATCAGGGCAAGAGACCTACAGTAAGCTGTCTTGAGATCATTGACATTAGTACTCACAGGTGGATATTAGAAATGAAAAGCATCAATTCCAATAGAACTTCTTTTATCATTAGGAAAGAAAAAAAGTGACAGATCTCACTGCCCAAATTTTAAAGTCTAAAGTCTAAAAACAAGAGAAGGGTGGGGGAAAAGTTTTCTGAAGTTCTATATGACTAAGTGGAAAATAAAAAAGAGAATTTGTGAATGGAGAAGGGGAGCTCTCTTTGTAAATCGGGTGAAAAGAAATAGCAAGCATTTAAGCAAAAGTTGACCGTTTTGCTGGGATTGTTTAGGCAATAATCTCATCCCACTCCCTCCTTGAATGTTCCATAGAGAGCTAGTCTAAGAATGGCTTTCCAGGGAGCTGGCAGAGGTAGAAGCTGAGATAAAATGGATGATTTGTAACTGCGGCTGAAGAACTAAGCATAATATTCTCTCCCTGTCCCTGCCCGCCTGGCACGACCATCCAAGCCTTGAATTTGGTTCTCAGTCTTCCATTGATGATTGGAAAAGAGGATAAAGAAGGGCTCTGTGGCCAGGTTTTGGAAAACTGACACTAACAAATCAACTACACACATACCTTTTACCAATCTGGTCGTAATGAAGGAAAATCTAAGAGCCGTTTTAAGTTTCAGTTCTCTTATTGTTAGTGATTTGGAGCATCCTTTAATATTGTTGCTGATAGTTTACTTAGATTTTAAAAAAAAAACAACTTCTTGTTCTTAACCTCTGCCATTTTTCTGTAGGGGAATGGCTTTTGTTCTTATGTATTCTTATCAGTTCCTATAGGTCTTATATAACAGAAATTTTATATAAAATTTAGAAAATTGAGGTTTATGTAGTTATTAGGGTAATTTTCTACCTTATCTATCCATTTATTACTTAATCTTTTTTCTTTTCCTGAGCTGCTTAAAAACTAAGCTTCTACCTAAAACATGTGGGAAATGTGTAAAAATTATTTTATCACATTATGTTATATAAATTATTGGTGGTTCTGTTTCAATTACCAAAAAATCAGTTTAGGGTTAGAACTGTTAATGCATTTTCATATCCCTTATTACCTAATGTAATACATATTAAACATTCTTGTTGAATGTCTCTTTAGTTAGGTTAATTATAAATTCATCATGGAGTTTGGCTAACTTTTCTAAATAATTGAGAATATGCCTGCCTCCACAGCCCAGACGTACCTTTTGTATTTTTATCTGCAGAAGACAGAGCAGTTGTGATTTGTCACCCCTATGAACACTTTCTTAGTGGCCTAGCATCCTGGAAATTTGTCTGGCCTGCTATGTGGACATCACCAGTAGCAGCCAAACGTTGTTTAATTGACAGTTGGAGTAGTGTGCTATTGTCTCTCTCTTCAGATTATGTGAAAAGTTGTAAACTATAAAATACAAAGTGTAAATTGTTATTATGATTGTTCTAAATAAAACTTATATTTGCTGTCCTGCAATTTTTTGCTTGCAAGTTTTGTAAATCATTGTTTCATTTACTTAATTTCACTGAAAATTTAGTCTATTTCAAACTTTGTTCTATAAGATTTGTGTTATAGCTTTTAGATTCTACATTTTTCCTATTAGGGCGTGTCCTACGGCTTTTAGAGTCTCTACAAGTAGTATTTATGTACAAGTAGTAGTTTATGTACAAGTAGTATTTGTACATAGTACAAGTAGTCTTTATGGGCAAATTTGAGTGATTTGGTAAACATATTATTAGTTCTTTTGTCACAACTGTCGGGCCAAATGGTATTGTTACAGAATCCAATTTTTTTAGATCGTACAAACAGCAGGTACTTAAATACTAAATGGGAGCATTGTTTTTCAGGTTTTAATACTGTTGACCTTTAATGTATGTGTCTATATGAGGAACATAAAATATAATTTCATTATATATACATATATATTTATGTAAATAATACGGTGGGTACCTAGTACAGTGGCTTGTTCATGGGGAAGAAGAGAAAGGAGCAAACATTTATTAAGTGCTTACTGTGTGCCAGTTACTTTGCTAACACCTTTACAAATACCTCATTTGCTACATAGTTGCTGCTTAATATATATTTGTTAAACTGGATGTTTGTTGAATTATTTTCTTCTCAAGCTTGATCTCTTATTGCATTCTACTTGAAATTCAGATATATATTCACATTTTTTTGCATTCAAACAGTATTTATTAATCAATCATATATTTATTAAGTGCCAGGTACTGTGCAAGGCATTGAGGATACAAGCACGATGAGTGAAGCAGTCCCTACTTTCAAGAAGCTTACCTTCTAATGGGGAAAATAACAACTCCATATTATATATAATGTATATAACATATATATGTATAGTATTATACATGATACAAAGTTAATAAATATAAATATATACAAAATAGATGAGGTAGTTCGGAGGGAGGGCAGTAGCAGTTAGGGGAATCTAGAAATTATTCATTCAGAAGATGGCCCTTGGGCTGCCTCTTAAAGGAAGAGAGGGACTCTGTGAGGCAAAGTAAGGAGGGAGTGAATTCCAGGCACGTGAGACAGCCAGTATAAAGCCTCTGAGGCACATAATAGTAGTTAGCCATTACATAGCACTTTGAGATTTACAAATCACTTTACATTTTCCCACATGAGGTGAAAATTTGAAGATGAGGTGTAGAGAGAAAATCATTTTGGATGAATTTCAGAATGCAAAAATAGAAGTATTGTCCAATGAGTGTATACTATCTGTAAGTGTCTATTATATGCCAGGTACTGTACTAGCAACGCTATGAGATATGCAAAGATAAATTAAATCTACGCTAGAGAAACTTACATGTATATATATGAACTTTATTTTCTAAGGAAACTGGCCAAGAAGCGGAAAGAAACAATGAGCAGTACCCGACAGGAAATGACAGTGATGGTGAATTCAATGGATAAGAGCTATGCTGAGCAAGGAACCAACTGTGATGAGGCTTTTTCTTTCATGGACACACACAATTTGAATGGGAGATGTAAGTTCAGAAATATTGGCTTTAACTATTTCTCTTTCATTTTGGAGGGCCCATGATCGAGGAAAAAGGTTTAAAAATCTCACCAAAAAATTCCCTTTTACCTGTTTAATTCAGTGGTTTAGCTGAGTACTCCTGGAAACTCTCATCTCCCAGGGTTGCAAAACAGTCTCCCTAAGGTAAAGAACTGTCAGACCAAAGGAAGCCTCTCTTAATAGCAATAGTAATGAGGTTTTTCAGTCCTTTCTACCATAAAGAAGAGATTTTATTCTAGGAGATACCTGCTCATTATTTTCTTTATGACTTGGATCTGTTTATACTGATGTATATAGGATATGACACAGTTAAAACCTATTCAAAAAACAATTTGCTACAGGGTAGTAGCAAGTTAGTTGTTTTCTTTGTTTGTCCAACAACTTCCAGCTTAATTATAAGGAAAAATTAGTTTGTTTATTTGAAGAATAAATAATGAATCTGTTTGTCTTTCCCTCCTATATTAGTCAGGCTTTAGTTGTACTACAAAGAGATAAATTCATAAAAGATTATATTTCTATATATTTCTCTACATCTGCTATTAATTCATAGTTCTAATGAGGCACGAATCCATTTCTGACATAGACTAGTTGACTTTCCCCCTAGTGTTTTATGGCCACAGATTACAACCTCATCGATGTTGAGAATGCATGCTAATGATCAAAAAGGGAACTAGCAAAGAAAAAGTGAATGAACCAGCACAAATCCATTAGTTTCTTTAAAAAAAATCTGGCGAGACAGCTAGGTGGAACAGTGAGTAGGGCACCAGGCCTGCAGTTAGGAGGTCCTGAGTTCAAATCTGGCCTCAGACACATGACACACTAGCTGTATGACCTTGGGCAAGTCACTTAACCCCAATTGCCCTGCCTCCTCCTTCCCCCACCAAAAAAAAAGGCATCTCAAAAACTTTTTAAAAAAACTGTCTGTGGAACAATGCTATCTTTTTGGGGTACAAAGGAAAGCACAAGTCCCTATGTGATCCTGTCCTTTGTTCTCAAAGGTACCAATCCTGAGGATGTTCTACATGTAAAAAGATCGCTGCCAAGCTCTCGGAGTACTCACTTAATCTGCCCCCTGGACAGTGACCTATTCCTTGCAAATTCTTTTGTTCCTTATGGTTCTGTGTGCCTGGCCTGAATCAGTGTCGACAAGATACACTGCATGGTTCATACCACACCACCCAGAGGGTACAGTGCATTGAGTCAGCCTGCTCTTGCTTCTCTGAAGTCCATGTTTGTATTGTACCATTTATCATTCTGCTTCATACAGTTTTCTGCTCACCCCAGCTACAGTAACCCCACTTCAGCTTGCCATGCAGGGATCATTTCAATATGTCACTGTCACATATACTTCATAAATGCTTATTGGAGCTCAATTCTGGTGGATATTTCTTAGGTGTGTTTTAACAATCTGGCTAGCAGCTTCTGTGGCGGGGAAAGATCCACCC
>CM053622.1:198312758-198342103 GCA_028646595.1 Phalanger gymnotis | reverse complement strand
GGCCCTGCTTCCCTCTGCCACTTTGTGGGTTCTGCAGCTCTAGAATTGGTTCAGAGCCATTGTTTTATAGGTTTTTGGAGGGATTTGGTGGGGAGCTCACGCCAGTCACTGCTTCCTAGCCGCCATCTTGGCTCCACCCCCTCTATGTTTTTTAATTACAAAACAGCATCTGACTTGGTATAGAACGAAATGCAACCTCAAAGTCTCTACTCCAAGAGAAAGTCTCCCATAAATCTGTTAAGATTATATAAAATCCCTTAACAGAAGATAGCCACAAGTTAGCCAATCCTTTCATTTTTAATATGATGTATAAAACAGAGTTTGGGAAACTGAAAGTATTCCACAGTGTCCCAATTTCCAGTGCAGAGTCCAAAAGGAAGAGATATCCCTATAGATGGGGAGAGCCTCCAGATGCTTCTGTTTATGGCTGATACTATGACAATAACACCATAGTTCCTTCTTGGCAAGATCTATGATTACTTAAAAGAGAATTCCAAGAATCTACACAAGAAATAAAAAGAAATGGAGGAAGAATGAATGTTGTTATCCAAACTGTGATATGCAATCCAAGATAAACAATCGAGTTAGTACCATCAGTACAGATATATTATATAAGTTCTACAAAGAGGCAGTTATCTGAGCCCATAACAATGAGTCAATCAACAGGCATCTATTAAGTGTTTATTAAATATGATGTGTAGGGTATTGTGCTAGACAGAAGGAATACAAATACAATAAATTAAACAATCCCTACTTGTAATGCACTTAGATTCTAACAAGGAAGACAACAAAGGCAGGTGTAAGTATATACAGAATTAATATAAAGAGAATAAATATAAACAAATCGAGAGTGATTGAGTACTTGGTGATGTGAGAAGTAAGGCACTCACAGCTGAGAGGATCAGGAAAGGTTTTTAGCTGTATCCAGAAGGAAGACAAGGTGGAAGTGGGAAGGGAGTGCCTTTCAGGCATGGAAAATAGCCCATGAAAAGGCAATGGAGAAGGGAGACAAAGTGTTATGAATGAGGAACTGAAAGGAGGCTGGATCACAGAGTAAAAGAGAGGGAGAAAATAGAAAATATACAGTGAAGATGGAAAGATTAAGGCAAGGTCGTGAAGATCTTTAGAAACTGAAAAAAGTGTATATGATTCTTGGGGCAACAGAAAGATATGAGAATATACTGAGTAGAGGAAATGGATTGAATCTGGAAAATGAGCACTTTCAGTGATCCTGGCTGGGGTGCTCCCTGGCCCCCAAACCCATCTTTCTAATATCAGTTTTCTTCCAGGCGTGCTATATTTCAGGAAATCATAGACCACCACGGTCTAAGAATCAAAGAATCAAAACTGGGGTTGACCCAAGGAAAATGGATAGCTCAGGTGTTGTCCTGCTACCTGTGGAATGTTAAAAGACTTAGAGCTAGGGTGCTCAACCTTTTTTCAGTCTCCTGTGAAACTTGGAGGAGAGAGAGAGGACTTTTGTTCCTTTGTGTTCAGTAATCTGTGGCTCTCTGAGTAAACCTCTATTTTTCTCTATATATATTTGTATGTATCTAGTTATTAGCATGTTGTCTTCCCATTAAAATAAGCTCCTGGAGGGCAAAGGATTGTTCTTGCCTTTGTGTGTATCCTCAATGTTTAATGCAGTGCTTTGCACCTAGTAAAAGCCTAATAAATGCTTGTTGGTTGGTCAACTACTCAATAATGAAAGGAAATAAATTCTTGAATTCACACATATGAATATGAAAGATAAAATAAATTAATTTTTATCAGGACAACTTATTCAATATATAACAATACTTTTTGGTATGATGAAGTTGTTCAGTATTTATCAGAACACAGTCAAATGGATTAGTGAGACATTTGATCTTATCTTTCTTCTAACACATCTTTCTTCTCAATCAACAGGGTTGGGTTTAGGGTTTTTTTGGTATAATTTTTGAAAGAAATAGTCACATGTGATGTTTAGCCTCTAGTTTGTTTCTTGCTTTTTGTTAAGTACAGGACTGATGATCCTGATTCATAGAGATAAGTTGTTCTAAATGGAATCAGTACCTTCTAAATACAGTAAGGATGTGATACGTTCCTCCAAGGGTAAATCAAAAATGTTATAACTTCATTGATCCAAAATCAATTCAAAGTTTTCAGTTATTGCAATGACCCATTAGCTTGTCTTTTACTGGGTTTTTATCGCTGTTTTGCCCCCTCACTTAAAAAAGGGTCCATATACAAACCTCATTCACTTGGTTTTAGTCAGCAATAATTATTCCTAAAATTAATTCTTTCAAATTTTTCAGGTGCACTGTAGTGTTCCCTCCCTTTCCCACCCCTGGCTTCTTAGCCTTCTCTCTAATCCACAATTTTTTTCACTAACACTGCTCATTTTGAAATAGTCCAACACAATGATATAGCTATTTGCTGAATAATACTTGTCCCCCTTGAAGTACCAATGCCCTAGTTTGGAAACTTGTAACATTTAGCACTTTGGATAGATCCTCAATAGTGCTTTATTGGATGACAAAGGCAAGAATTGTACAACATGAGAAAGCACAAACTGGCTTTGATCTGCTTCATTTGAAGGCGTACCTGCTCACACGATGTCATAGTCATTTCCTCCTTTCGTTCCTGACTCCTCTTCATCACAGTCTTTCTGCCCGGGGGTCCTGCTCTCTTAAATGATGTCTGCCTATCCTAGAAAAGCCCCAGTCATGTTTCACTTCACTCCCTGCTCCGACTCTCTGCCCTTTTCTTCCTCTTCCACAGTGGTTGTAATTTGTTTAGTCATTTTTTTCAGTCATGTCTGACTCTTTGTAACCCCCTTAGGGGTTTTCTTGGCAGAGATATTGGACTGATTCACTGTTTCCTTCTTCAGCTCATTTGCACATGAGAAAACTGAGGCAAATGGGTTAAGTGACTTGCCCAGGGTCACACAGCTAATAAGTGTCTGACACCAGATTTGAACTCAGGAAGATGATTCTTCTTGACTTCAGGCCCAGCACTCTATCCACTGCACCACCTAGCTACATAGTAGGTGCTTGTAAGTGGTTATCCCCCATTCTCTTCCCCAAAGTGATACATAAATAGCAACACCAGGATTCAAATGAAAACCCTTTGACTTCAAATTCCTAACATTTGTCCATCGGGAATAGCTTTGGCATGCCCCAAACCAATGATTTGTGGTTCCTGCTGTTCTCTAGTAAACCCAATTCTGTCACTTACTAACTGTATTACTTTGGGCAAATCATTTAACTGCTCAGTTTCCTTTTCTCCAAAATAAGGGAATCGAACCAGGTAACTATTAGGTTCCATCAGTCTCTAAATCAATTTGTTTTATGAGCCTCGATAGCTGTGAAGTGGTTCCTAGTTACATGTCATGGCGTCACCTTGCAAGTAAAAGGTATCATTTTGGTACGTCTTCTTTTTCAATTGTTTCAGTCCTATCTGACTCGTTGTGGCTCCAGAGATACTGGAGTGACTTGCCATTTCCGTCTCCAGATCATTTTACACATGAGGAAACTGAGGCAACCAGAGTTAAGTGACTTGCTCAGGATCACACAGCTACTAAGTGTCAGATACTGGATTTGACCTTAGGTCCTCCTGATTCCAAGGTGGGCACTCTGTCCACTTCTTGACTCTAGCCCAGCACCTTATCCACTGTGCCACCTCGCTGCCCTCATTTTGGTATGTCTATAACTAAATTATGGCTTCCAGAGGAATTTTTCCAAAGCTCAGGTGTAACTACTGGTGTGTTTGGCTTTGCCCTTAATAGCTGTGCACCATCCTGCCTTTCCAGTCTGCTTACATTTTACTCATTTTACCCTTTTCCTGCACTCTAAGTGACATCAGCCTTCTTGTTGTTCCTCTCACGTGACATTCCATTTCCCAACCTCATGCCTTTTCTCTGGCTAGCCCCTGTGTCTGGAATGCTCTCCTTCCTCACCTTCTCTTCCTGGCTTGCCTGGCTTCCTTCAAGATTCACATGAAATTCCACCTTCTTCCAGAGACCTTCCCCTAGTTTCCTGATTGTTAGTGCCTTCTCCATAAGATTACCTTCTGTATGTACTCTGTGTATCTTGTATGTAAATAATTTTTTGCATGCCATCTGCCCCATCATAATGGGAGTTTCTTGAGGGCAACAATTGTGTTTTTATACCCTCTTTATTTGTGTCTTCAATATGTAGCACAGTGCTTGGCACATGGAAAGCATTTAAAAACTTTGTGACTGACTGATTAAATTCCCTTAGACAGGATTCAAGATAGGATCCATTTGCAAAAAAATTATCCTTTATAAATAATCTTATACCTTTGGCAGGGGAATAGAGTGAACCAATAACATTTTGGAGAGGGAATAACAAGTCATTGTATTCATCTTTAGGGCTCAATAATTTCTTCATCAAATGTCATGTATAATCAAAAGTGCTTATTATAATGAAATTATTAAATGAATAGGCAGATTTTGATTGTATTCATTCTTGTGTACCTTTAGAGGCTGAGAACAGACAAAATTATAGTGGTTTTTTTAAAAAAAAATACGTACCATCTATTCAACCTTTTGTATCAAAAATAGAATTTTTATAATTGTTAAACTTAGGAAAGCTCTAAGGAATTGTGTTTAACAGGGATCAGAATGCCCTTACTTTAAAAAAGACTTATATTGTTGCCATTGGCAAGGTAGCATTTCAGGAAAAAAACATTAAATTTTATACATTAGGGTCAAATAGCATTGGCCCTATTATTATCATTAGATGGAGAACTGGTGAATATGAACAGCCCTCCCTATTATGTAGAGAATGAAGGAGGCTTCAACGTTGTTACTTTTTGTTATAAATACTCAGAAAAGTAAAGAGAGAAGGGCATTTTTCTGTACTGAAAAACTGCAGTATGCTTATATTTCTTTAGTCCTATGTGTTTGTCATAGAATACTAAGCCCCGAGACCTGTTGAAATAATCAATTATTTCAATATGGAAACTTTCTCTGGGAATAAAATACAAACTGCCTCTATACTTCTTACTATGACTCCTACCGAGTAACGATCAAGACAACTATTCTGGTTTCTTTGGTTTCTTCATCCCATATGCCGTGAAAAACAATTTATCCAGATTGTAGGATGTTTTTTCTGAAATAGAGGCTTTCTCTCTGTTGACACTGATTTTCAACCAATACTCTTTTATCTTTTCAAAGATAAAAGTGTCTGAAAATTGGCCTAAGCACTGGAAGAACTCATTACTGATGAAGTATCAGGCAGATGAATGTCCAAATAAAAGAAAGAAACATATGGTAGGGATGCGACTAAGAAGTGTTTGCTGTGAACTTTTTCATTTGATTTTGGTCTAACAAGATAGTCAGATTGCACATCTCACCAGGGAAATACAATAATTTGATGCAAAAGAAACTCAGACATGAATCACAATAAAAAAGTAAACATGCTGAATTGAACAGAAAATGGCACATTGTCAGCTGATGGTGGTTCAGGGTTCTCAGGAGAAAGACAAAGGGCAAAGGACACATTTGTTTACTTTGCTATGAAATAAGGACTTCAGTTCTTTTCCCCCATAGGCAAAAAAGAATCAAACTCTGATAAGTCTGCTGGGAGAAGCCTTCCGTGAATCTGTATGAGATGGAGAAAGAGACCAACTTCTTACCCACCATCCCCAAGTGTGCACACACACACACACACACACACACATCACATCCAGGAAGCAGCAGTTCAGGATTCAGCCGTTCATACTATAAAATGATGCTTTAGCACTTAATAATAGCTCACTTTTAGGTCACATTTTACAGTGATATTTTAATTTTCCAGAGGAAAGTGGAGCCCATGAAGATGACTTGTTCAAGGTCACATGGTTTTCTAGCAGAGAAGACTGTCTCTGTCCCTGTTAGTCCAGGATGCCAAGTGCATTACACCCTTATATTTTCAGGGCTCTATAGAACACTGGCTTGGAATACAGAAGAATTCAGGGTACATAGGCAGAGTACATAGGCAGATTTCTCATATAATACCTTTGCCTTCTTATAATCTCTGTATGGAACCTAAATTTTCTATTCCCTGATTCCATTGCAACATAAAACAAGACTGTAATATTGAGCAATTGTGCAGAGCCTCAAAAGAAAAGGGGGAAGGAAGAGATAATGCTTTTTCCTGTCTAGGTGAACATTACTTTTCCCTGTGAGGAGGAATAATGTTTTTATGTGAATAATTTAAAGAAATATAAGCAATTCATGTAATTTTCCTTGAATACACACGTGAAGACTAGAGACAAAGGGGCCATCCTTCCAGTGGATGGAGAGAAGAGGTACTGTCCCCAACTTTGACATTTTAAGTTTAAATGTAAATATTAAATAAATCTAATAATTTATGCTAAATTTTTAAATAAATGAATTAAAAATAAATATCAAATATAAATTAAATATAAATCAATTTCCATAACAAGGACACTGAAAAACCTAGAAAGCACTTGAGCCAGCAGAGCTTTTTAGTTCTGCACCAAATGTGCAGATGTACCAGACAAAACCAACTGCTTTTTAGAATATAAACTTTTTCCTAATATCAGTAAGAGGATGGTGGCAGATTATGAAAGATTATGAACAGTATCACTTTACCAAATAACAACAAATAATAAGAAAAAGAAGCAAATTTAGAGAAAACTATACTAGGGACCCAACTAAGCAAAATTATCCAAAGGACATTTAAGGATGAACCTGAAAGGGGGAAGATAGACTTAATGTGGTGTTTAAAGATTTTATTTCAAACTCTTTCCCCATCAAGGATGATAGAGTCATCATATTTTGACTCTATCATCATAGATCCCATTTGTACTTCTTGAATAAACACAAATAATACTTAAGAAAATAAACAAAGAGTATGCAAAGGAAGTCTATACTGAAAGGTAACAAAAACATTAAAAAAAAACCTTAGACTTTCTTAGAAGAGTGATTGAGAAAATATTAACTACTTATCTATATGCTAACTTTCTTACATATTTTAAATTCTTATGAGGATAATTCATATATACATCAGCAAAATTCCACAGTAGGTCACATCTTTGCCATCACCCAATTCCCTGAAAGATATTTAAAAAGCCTAATTATATTTGTTATTTATTGACTCTAAAGAAAGCATTTTATTCAGTAGTGCAAAATATCACCTTAAATGCTCTTCTCCAGCAAGGTGTCCGTCATACGCATATTTAAATTATGACAGTTAATTTCAATTAACATAATGTGGTTAAGTAACATGTTAATTAATATTATAAGTTTATATAATTTTACATGAAAGATACACTAACAGAAATAACTCTGTCTAATGTCCTGCTAATGAATCAAGTAATACATAAAGCTAGGAGTTATATGCTTGCCAAAGGTGTTTACCAGTGTCATGGAGAAAATCCAATGTAGAGTCCAAATTAAAGAGAGATTACCTATAGGTTAGGCGTTATTACTCTTTTTTTTTCTTGTCATGAGTGCCTTTGGCAGTCTAATAAAGTATAGACCCTTTCTAAGAATATTTTTTTTAATTTACAGAATAAAATGCAGAGTATTATATGGAAACCAGTTATATTGAAATACAGTTATCTATCTGTGTTAAAGTTCATAGAAACCGAGCTTGGAATGGTGAGGTCCTATCCATGAACACTGAGGTCCTTTGGATAGTCTTGTAGGTAGATGACATTGTGCTGATTGTATCAAGCTCAGTAACATTGCAAATGAATCCCATAATCACTCAAAAGAGTGCAGCCTAAACTTCTACACTGAAATTAAATAAAAACGCACACAAGCGAAATGAAAAATGGGTTTTGTAAAGACTATGATACACATTTAATTAGCCAACCTATAGATCTTAACTATAAGTGGGTATCAATCCATCAGCAAACATTATTAAGCTCCTACTATGTGCTAAACATTTTATTAGGCTCTGGGGCTACAAAAATAAAATAGTCCCTGCTGTCATGTAGCTTATATTTTATTAAGTGATAAATGCACGTATATGTGTATATATGTGTGTGTGTGTGTATATATATATATATATATAGAGAGAGAGAGAGAGAGAGAGAGAGAAAGAGAGAGAGAGAGAGAGACGGAGAGACAGAGACAAAGAAACAGAGACAGAGAGAATAAAAACAAGGGAGGGCACTAGCAGATGGGGTGATGAAGAAAGGTATCATGTAAATGTGATGTTTAAGCTGAGTCTTTAATGAAGGAAGGGGCTCCTTGACATGGAGGTAAGGAGGGACTGTATTCCAGACGCCCATGGGAGATCTCCAATGAAAAGGCATTGTGATGGGAGATACAATACTATATGTAAAAAAAAAACAAACCAGTAAAAATAGAGCAATTTGGCAAGACCATATAGTGCAGGCAAGGAGCGACACAGAATGAGAATGGAAAGGTAGGTTGTACCTAGGTTGGGAAGGGATTTAAAAGACAAACTGAGGAATTTATATTCACCCTAGAAGCAATTGGAATTTAACGAGTAACAGAGTGAAATGGTCAAACCTGCACTTAAGGAAAATCGATTTGGCAGCTATGTGAAGGATAGATTGAACTGGGATAGAGACTTGAGATAGAGCTCAATTAGGAGACCAGTGCAGTAGTCCAGGTGAGAGGTGATGCAGGCCTGAACTAAGTTGGTAATTACATGAGCGAGAAGGAGATGGGTGCAAAATATATTGTGGAGATAGAAACAGCAATATCTAGCCACTGATTAGATACATACAGTGAAAAAGAGTAAGGAGTCAAGGATGATGTCAAAATTGTGAACTTGGGAGACTATAAAGATTGTGGTACTCTTAATGGAAATAGGAAAGTCCAGAAAAGAGTATGTTTGAGAGTTAAAGTAATAAATTTCATTTGGGACCTGTGTTTGAGATGTTTCTGGGGCACATAGTTTGAAAATGATACAGGAAATCTATATATAAAATATGTGCGCAAGGGCTTTTTGTATTTTTAAGGGTTTTTTTTTTTTAATAAGCAGAAATCCATTTCCTTTCCCTCCTATACCATTAAAAAAAAGAAAAACAATACATACAGGCAAACAAAACAACTCCCCTCAGTGGTCATGTTTAAAAAATACATGTCTGCATCCTGAGTTCATCACTCCTCTGTCCAGATATGGAGCAAACTTCATCATTTTTTTCTCTGGAATTATGGATGGCCCGCCATTGTGTTGATTAGAGTTCTGAGAGCTTTGAAGTTTTTTTTTTACCTTTTCAATGTCCCTGGAATTGTAGAAATTTTTCTCCCGTTTCATTCCTCATCAGTTTATACAAGTCTTCAAAATTGTTCATTTTTATAATATTGATGTTACAGTAAAAATTATTTGGATCTGCTCACTTTGCCACATCATTTCATACAAGTCTTTCCATGTTTCTTTAAAATTATCTCTTTCTTCATTTCTTCAAGCACAATAGTATTCGATTCACTTTCATATACTTCAGTTTATGGGTTTGTGTGTAAGATCTTTGACAGATACTGCAAATGTATGCATGGCCAGAATTAGACAGGAGGAAGATAGTAGGCCAGATTTCCTTTGGGAACTTGGAAAGTACTTTTGATGAATGTCCATGTCTGGCTTCTGAAACAAAGGCCCATAAATGTTTTATAACATAAATATTCTTTAAGAGAAGCAATACTTCATACCGATGAAGATGTAGTCAAGAAGACCTGAGTTCAAATCATACCTCTGCCACATACCGGCTGCATGGTACTCCCCAAATCACTCAACCTCTCACTGCCTCTCAGGTACCCCTCTAATATGTTAAATTGCAGGACTGTTGTCTCCAATATCTATTAGTAGAGTTTTATCGCTGGGACTTAATTGCACCAATGAAGTAACAGATCTGGACCAAAAACAGTCAAGAATTTCTTCTGGGGATGATATTTGAGGTCATGGAACATTCCAGCATCTGGAAAAGTGAAACTTAGAATCGCTCGAAAGGCGTTTAGAGAGGCTTGTGCTGGTCATGCGGAAGCTGAGGGTGTTGCAAACAAGGAAACGCACAGAAATGGTAGAAGGGGTGTCATTGAAGAAAGGTATGATGAAAAAGGTGTGCTCATCATATGACAAGAAGAAGAAGGAATCACTAGATAACCTGCATGCTCCATCGGTATCCTTGTGATGTCAAGAGACCAAGATGTCGGGTGGACTCCCTTTGGTGAACTTAAGGGAAGACATGAATGATAGTATGGAGAGACATGGTTTCATTGGTATCCGCAGCATTAAAAGGAGTATCTACATCCGTGAGATCGCAGATCCTTTGAAGTATCATAAACACTAGCAAAACAATTTAAATCTACTTCTGAGTAGCATGACATAATGGATAGATGTCTGGCCTCCAGGACAGGAAGACCTGGGTTCAAATCCTGCCTCTGACACATACCGGCTGGGTGATCCTGGGTAAATCATTTAGTCTCTTAATGCTCTAGAGAGATCTCTACTGCTGTAAGTTGCACTGGAGGAACCACCATGCATTGGTAAAAGGAGTTTCCTCACCAGATCCAGTCTCTATTTCTATCTCAGTAGTATTTTCTGTAACAGACACTTGTAAATCTTCATTGATCAGTGTCAGTAGGTAAAGAATATTTTATTCATCTACCAGAGCCAAAATTTAAAGTACCTGTCACTCCTTACCCTCGCCCCCATGCCCAATATGAATAGATGAATGAATAATCCAGCAAACACAGATTAAGGGCATGTTGTATTAGAACACTGTACTAAGCCCCAGAGGAGTTATAAGGTCTCTGCTTTCATGTAGTTTATAGTCTTGTAGCAGGATAAGACACACACATGACGAACTTTCATTAAGCTCCATGCTAAGACATCAAAGAAAGAAAAAAATGGTGTCCCTGCCATTCAAGACCTTGCCTTCTTCTCGAGAGCTGTATGTACACAGGTAAGTATAATGCTGTGTAGGAAGTAACGGGGAAGGAGGACAGATCCAAACACATGGATCAAGCACATTTTCAGCTGAGGTTTTCAGGGAACACTACATGGAGATGACAGTACCAGGTGAGTCTTGAAGAAAGACAAAATTCTGAAAGGTAGAAGAAACCAGGGAAGGCCTTCCTGCCATGCCCTGAGGGGGCCTATTTTTACTATACATATGAGTATATATAATATATATGTGTGTGTTTGTGTGTGTATACATATATACGCATGTATGCATGTATATACTATATATGTATGTATATACACATATACACATAAATATATCTACATATACTGTATATATAATATGTACACATGCATACTGTATATACTATATATATTATATGTAATATATAGTATATATATAATATAGAATACAGTATAGTTTAGTATAGAAAGCTATTTTTGTTGTAGATACAGAAACTGTTTTAGGTTAAGAACGCTGGCTGTGATGTCTTGGAAGAAAATGTGAACTGAAGTTGTTACAAACATGTTAAAATGTGTCAGATTTCAGTGAGTGATGATTGAAAATATCATTGTAAAACAGTTGATGGGAAGATGTATATAGTTTGTTTTCAAACATTTAAAACCAGAATCCCAATTATCAAGCATTTGCTTTATACCTTTTACCCAGGATTTTCAAAAAATTAGACCCATGATAGATTTTGTTTATATTGACACCAACATTCTGTCTTTGGGAAGAATTTACAATAAACATAAAATGTTTTTTAAAAGGGAGTGAGAGGAAGCTAGGTAGTACCAGCCCTGGGATCAGGAGGACCTGAGTTCAAATCTGGCCTCAGATACTTGATACTTACTAGCTGTGTGACCCTGAGCAAATCACTTAACACCAATTGCCTTGCCAAAAAAATGGCCTGCAAATGACCTGCCAAGTTTGGAGAACAGTTAATAGTCCAATTGTGCTGGAACAGGAAGAGTGCGAAATGGAATAATGTGGAGTAAGGCTGGAAAGGCAAATTGGAGCTTGGTCATAGAGTCTAGAGTTTTTATCTTTCCCTGAGGGAATAGGGAGCCCCTGAGGGTTTTTGAAATAGGGTAGTAGTAGTCTACATAGCCATAGCAAACTTCTTTATTGCACTTAGAAGGTTACAAAGAATTTTAATGCTGTTCTGAGCTGGACTTGACTCAGGTCAATCCAATGGTAGTATAGGTTTGCTACTGGAACAAAATGACACTCATAAAATGGAGATTTAGTTAACCAGAGCAGAAGAATGATATTCAACAAGGATATTCATTGAGTTTACCTAAAGCTGATTCAGCTGAGCTACCAAGGCGAGGGAGATTCACTCAGCTGAATGTTTCCCTACAGTAGCTATAATAAATAACCATATCACTGGGTTTCTCTTTCTCCTCACCTGCATCTCCTAGCTTCCCTGATGTCCTTTAGATACTAGCTAAAACCCTCTCTTCTACAAGAAGTCTTTCACCAGTCCCCCTTAATACTAGTGCTTTCTCTCTGATATTGACTCCAATATATCTTGTTTGTACATAGTTGTTTGCATGTTTTCTTCCCCATTAGACTTTGAATTTCTTGAGAGCAGGGGTTGTTTTAGGCCTTTGGCTCCCCAGTGCTTAATACAGTGCCTTGTACACAGTAGATATTTAAGAAATGGTTGTTGAATTGACTTGACTATATAATAAATATTGTTGAATTGACTATAAACATAAAGGACTATACCTGTGATTTCTTTGGTGTAGAGACTTTCCCAGTCTAGAAAATTCCCTCTACCAATACAGATTGGCATCTACTCTGTAACTTAGTCTTAGACCTGCCCAGAGCCCTAAGAGGTTTCAGTGACTCGCCCATAGTCTAATTTATATAATTAAAACATATAACTACAATAGGTAACCAATGAAATATATTATAAAATATAAATATAGACAACGTGGTATTGTAGACCAAGAGCTGACCTGGGAGTCAGAAAGACTTCAGCTAAAGTCGTCTCATCTCTTTAACATATTAGGCAGCTAGGTAGCACAATGGATAGTGTCCTATACTAGAAGTAAGAAAGATGTCAGTGCAAATCCAGCCTGAGATACTTATTAGCTGTGTAACTCTGGACAAGTCTTTGTCTTTAAAAAGGGCATAATGATAACACTTCCCTCTTAGGACTTTTGTGAGGCTCAAATGAGATAATATATTCCAAAGTGCTTTGTAAACCTTAAAGTGATACATAAATGCCAGCTTTATTATTGTACTGGCTGTGTGACCCTGGGAAAATAATTTAACCTCTCACTGCCCCAGATATCCCTGTAAGACTATAAGTCTTAGAGCAGGGGGAATGAGAAAGAAGGGGAGAGAGAAAGGACTAAACATTTATATAGTACCTGCTGTGTATTTTTATGTGTAACAGAATAGTTGTACATAGGTAGATATAGTTTTGTCACTGTTCTCTATACTGATAGACAGACAGACAGACAGACAGACAGACAGACAGACAGGGATAGGGATGGGGATGGAAACAGGGATAGAAAACAGACCTAAGATTTCACTGCTACAGAGAAACCCTCAGATGAGGATCCTCTAGGCACCAATACAGACTGACACTTTGTAACAAAATAACCCACGAAAAATGCATAGGAGCACGGCAAGTACAGAAGGGGAAAGACCATCAGCATTGTGGGTAACAAGGAGCACTAGTTGAAAAATATATCCTAAGTATACTTGCAGCTTTGGGGTAAGGAAAAGGGCCCTGGGCCTGTCACATGGTGCCAGCTTTGCCCTGAGACTCCAACCACCTTAGCCTTAGTTTAATAATTTGTGAAATGAAGGAACTGACTTAGTTGATCTCTGTGGTTTCTTCTAGCTCTAAAATTATGTGACATTATAACTCTGTGATGAGAGGCATTTGCCCCTTTTCCCTATAGTTTTCTCATAATTATTTCTCCAGGATAGAAACTTTCTTGAATACCTCAATAGAACCATGAGCTCGACCACCTAGACACTTCCCTCCAGCCTTGACGATGGCAACTGGTCATGCCTTCTATTCTTCAATCCAGTGTAGAAACAAAGTTATTATATTATATAATGGAATGTGCAGATGGATTTATTTTAATTTGAGGAAGCTAGGTGGCATAGTGGACAGAGCTTTGGACCTGGAGTCAAGAAGACCCGAGTTCCAATTTTGCCTCACACTCTTAGTAACTGTCTTACATTAATCTCTCTCAGCCTTAGTATAGGACCTGCCCCACAGGGTTGCTGTAAGAATCAGATGAGATGATATATGTAGGATGCTTTTCAAGCTTTAAAATAACATATAAATGCTTGCTGTTATTACCATCATCTAAGTTTAGAAGAGAAGACTGAAGAGATTGTGCAAAGTCCACACCCTTAATGATATTTCATGAACATTCCTCAGATGCTCCCCATTCTATGGTTTTCCAAGAAATTTCTATTTCTCTTTGCCTGTCCTTTTAAAATATAAGAGATGAAATTATGTGTTCTATCCTTCTATCCTATCCCTCCCCCCCTCCTGCTTCCATGTAAGAGAGTTGTGTTGTTGCATGCACCCTGATTGCTACTGTTCATAGCTTTGTCAGTGACAAAGGACTGGTAGCTAGGTGGAGGAGTAATTCTGTTTACCAGGAAAAAGACTCAGCTGCCCTTCAAAATCCTTAGGTGTTTGGTTTCTTTTTTTGTTTTGTTTTCAGTTCATTGGCCATTCACCTCCCCTGTCACCCAGACTAGCCTCTTAAGAGTGAAAATGACAAACAGTTCCCACACTGTTGAGTATTTTTGCCTCCTCATTCTGATTTTGTTCCCTATTTGCTCTGAGAGATTTTGTATTTATAAGACAGAAGGTTGCCTTTCATACTTAAATCTCCTATTAGCTAAAAGAAATGACTTACATGTGTTCTAAGTGCACCATCAGTGCTGAAGAAGCAGGACTAAAAGAAAGGATCTAGGAATTTCACTGGTATAGGGGTCTCCCAGGTGAGGAGACTCACTCAACCAGTGGAGGTTGACCTCTCTCCAAACCATAGTCTTAGGTACTGAGGGTATCTTACCAAGGCAGGCCTTGAATCCAGGCCTTCCTGGCATAAAGACCAGTTTTATATTCCCTATGCTATGCTATCTTTTACTTATCTCCTTCCAACTTCTCTGCTCTTTGGGGGAATGATTTTGCTACTAGGAATGATTTTAAATGGTTTGCTTCTGGGTCCCACTGTGGAATTTGTGAAATTCAGAGTAAGGCTAGGTCCGTCTTTTCTTGTCTAGCTGGTAGAACCCTGGACAGCGCACAGCTGGTTCTATTCTGCATGCATTTCAGAGTGAGAAGAGCACTCCCCTTTCTCTAGCCCCCTCTACCCAACCTACACACTTTTCAGATGCTCTTTTCTCTTATTTTTGTATTCCACAGCACCAGCTGAGTCAATCAATTGCCACAATCAGTGCAGGTTATTTTCTATCCCACAGGATACAAATAACAAACAAAACAGAACCATTGAAAGATGGGGGGGAGGGAGAGGGATTGGCAGGCACTGTAAATACATTAAGAATAACAACAACAGCTGTGCCTCTGGTGACTGTAGCAGCCAACTGATTTTTGACACATTTTAAAAATTTAATTTATGATGAGAAGGAAGAGACAAGTCCATTAAGAAAAATGTAGGAGCTTTGTCTGAAATTTTGAGATTGGACCTATTTGGAGCTCAATAAAATTATCAAAAGTCAGTTAGTGATCTGCATTCATGAATCACTTCTTGGAATATAGTATTCAATGTTTTGTTTATGTTTTTTTTAATAATATTAATCTAGATCAAGGTTTTTAAAATTGAGTTTATAGTCCTTCTTTCAGGCAGTCCATGAACTTGGACCAGGAAAAAACGTTACATCTGCATTTTTACTAGCTACTAATTGCTATCAGGGCAATGAGGTGGTGCAATACATAGAATTCAGGGCCTGGAGGCAGAAAGGCTCCTTTTTGTAAATTCCAATCTAGCCTCAGAAACTTATTAGCTGTGCGACCCTAGGCAAATCTCCAGACCTTGTTTGCCTCAGTTTCCCCATCTGTAAAATGACCTGGAGAAGGAAGTGGCAAATCACTCCAGTATCTTTGCCAAGAAAACCCCAGATGTGGTCATGAAGAGTCAAACATGACTGAATGACAACAACTGTTAGCATTTCATTCAGTTGTGAATGTAGAGCAACAGACATTCTGAGAAGAGGTCCATAGGCTTCTCCAGACTGCCAAAGGGATCCATGGCACAAAATAAGTTATGAACCCTTGATCTAGAGAGTTGTTAAGATTAAAATCTGGCATTTATGATTTAGGCGGCTAAGTGGTACGACGGATGGACTTGAAATGGTGGAGGCAAAGCATTGGAGTTGAAATTAGAAAGACCAGAGTTCAAATTCAGCCTTAGAAACCTGCTGGCTCTGTCTGCCTCAATTTCTCATCTGCAAAATAAGTATGATCATAGCACCAAACCCCCAGGGTTGTTATGAGGAGAAAATGAGATTGTAATATTTGTAAATCATTATGTAAATTTTAGCTATTATTTTGACTTTATGCCATTAAAGGCACAGTGCCTTTAATATTGTCTTTTTCTAGGATTTCATAATTTTTGCTCCTAGTTTCTCCCTTTTAAGCTTAGCAGTGCCATACCTTGACAGTACTAGAACAAACCTCAAAAAGCTTTACCAAGAATACTTATTTTCTACATCTCCCAAGCTTTAGTGATAGTTTATGACTCTCAACATTTTCCAATTTATTTGAAGTACTTTGAGACAAATGTCTGACTTCACTTTTGAAGGAGCTTATAAGGATGTTCCTTATCTTGTCTGATAGAAGTTAAACAAATTTCCTGCATTTGTTGTAAGGCTTTTAGCTTTAGATTCAATTAGCCAGAAATGCTGTAATGGAGTGTCTAGAGTTCTATGGGACATGACACAATAGGTATCACTGCTTGTTGATTATGAATATTCATCTATTGTTTGTGTGCCTTTCTCTGGAGCATTTGTGTTTATCACTCAATTAAACAATAAATGCTCTCTGCCAGGCACTATTCTAGGCACCTGGAATACAGAGACAAAAACACAGGCCCTGCCTTGAGCTCACATCTTAGTGGGGATGATAACATGTAAATAACTACAGAGAGAGAGAGAGAGAGAGAGAGAGAGAGAGAGAGAGAGAGAGAGAGAAATACAGCATAAATAAAAGGTAATTTCAGATAGAATGTGCGTGTCTCTTTTGCATATGTCAAAAGACCAGTGTGTTCTCTGAATGTATATAGTTCTTCAACAATCAAAGTTTGCACTCGCTCAAAATGATAAATGTTGGAGGGGCTGATGGAAAATGGGCATATTGATGCACTGTTTGTAGACCTGTGTATAGGCACAACCACTCTAGAAAGAAATTTGAATTTATACACCTAGAGTTCTGAAGAAGGCTTTCCTTTTTACCCCTCTATACTACTGCTGTGCCTATATGCAAAAATGATCAAAGAAAGAGGGAAAGGTCTTTTATGTATAAAAATAATTTAGTCACTCCTTTTGTGGTAGCCAAAAAAAAATAGATTTTTCCCTCCATGAGATAACAGCAGTCTTCATAAATTGGTGTAGTAAAATTAAAAAATAAAAATTTAAAAATTTGTCTTTGGTAGCCAATTTAATAGTGAAGAACATTTCTGAATTTAACTAAAAGGGTTCTTGGATGACACACATGCAGTCCAATGAGCCCATCCTTTTAAGCATGCCTTTTCATCTTGGTATTAGGACCAACCAAAGGCCGTGCTCTTCTGGTTTAGATTTCAAAAGCCCAGTGTCACATAATGAGGCATTAGAGTAGGACGTTGATGTAGGTATATACATACACTAGTTAGGGAAATGGAATGCCCCAGAATCACAGAGGTAACAATCATTTCTATAGCATAAAATGTTTTAGCAACATCCAGCTCAGCTGTTGTCAACTCAAAAGTGCAATAAGCCCCACTGATCATTAGAAAGGGCTTGGATTTTTATGACATTATCAATTCATTAAATGCATATAATCCCAGATACAGGATAAGAACTCACAAAATAAACACTTTCTGTTTTCAGATGTGAGTTTGGAAAAGATTGAGTGTAAATTGCAAGTAGATATAATTTAGAATGGTTTAAATGATGCTTTATTTATGGTGAGCTGATTGGTGAGAACATCATGGTTTGGGCAGCTGCCAAGAAACTAAAGTCCACCTTTATTCGCAGTTGAGATATACCCAGATATCCTATTCTCTTGCTACTTTAGTATTTATGTGATATATATATTTCTAGAGGAGATGACCTAGAAGGAGAATATGATCTTTTTAAAATTTAGCTTAGGGTCCAAAACGGATACCACTGTAAGTAGTACGTATGTGCAGAAATTAACTCTGTATTTATCTGATTTAATGCTTGATGGCAACAGAATTATTTCTGTTATTGTGTTGCTTTGCTTGTTTGAACAGCATTCAGTCCTTTGGCACAGTACCTGTCAAGCCCAATGGTCTCTATTGGCAATGCCAGCTCTAGTGCTTTTCAGCATCTAGACAGCAACAGATGCTCCCCATTCATCTGGCTCTGTGTTACAGCTTTGTGATGCAAGGTCACCCAGATGTTGTTCCTGCCCTCTGAAGCTCTCGCTTTTCATTGCCCAATAAAAAGGAGGAAAAGTACTCTGAAATCAAGCAGCCCAGCTCAGCTCATCTGAAAACCCACCATGACTAGTCATCAGCAAAATGCAAACACTAATCTCAAATTGGATGTCTTACAGGTTTTTTCCAACTTCAGCATGTCCAAATCAGAACTCAATACCTTACACCCCCAAATCCTCCCCTCTTCCCAAAGTCTGTATTATCGTCAAGGGCATTATTGTATTCTCAGTCACCCAGACTCACAGCCTCTGTGTCATGCTCACTTCACTGTCACTCCACATACCTAACCTGTTGCCAAGGCTTCTTCCCCGCCCCCCTCCCCGGCTTCACCACATTCCATACATATCTTCTTGTCTCTAATCACAGAGTTAATACCCAGGTGCAGGCCCTCATCTCTCACGTGGATTATTGCAATAGCCTTCTAATTGGTCTGTCTACTTCATCAATCCTACTCCAATCCATTATATGTTCTCCAATCAACTACCAAAATGATTTTTCTAAAGTGCATGTCTTACCATGTCCCCCACCCTACTCAATAAACTCTAGTGATTTCCAATTACAAGATCAAATACAAAATGCTTTTTTTGTCATTTAAACCCCTTCAAAACACGGCCCCTTTCCATGCCTTTCCAGCCACAAATTCTATACTTCCTGTAAAATGTGAGTTTTATCAATTAACTTGTTGTTTGGCCTCAGCAATGCCTGACCTCTCATTTCACTGTTTTTTTTTTCTTTTCAAAACTGTATTGATAGGCATATTTTAATTGAATTGGCAAAATAGATTAGTTATTTTGGAATTGAATAAAGCCTTGGAATTATTTTCATTTTCAGAAGACTTCCTTTGCTTGAAATTACTGGTTTTTACATTGCTATTTTTATATCCTTCCCCAACTTCTAAGAACGTATATGCTGCCCTAGATTGCACCCCTAAACTTTCCTCCTCTTTACTTCAATTTTATGTTTCCCTTCCTTGTCCTTCTTCTGCCATCCTCCCCATGTGCTAATATATTCACTTCATGGGCTGTTCATCCATGGCATATCACATTCTGAATGACAGATATTCATCAATTTGTGTTTTTTTTTCCAGTGTAGATTGTTAGATAGAATTCTTTGGGTGGTGGAGGTTGACATAAACTGGATAATACATTTGTAAGCAGGAACATCTGGACAAATTTCTCTGCTTGTTGATTGGCCTAATAATTAATTCCCTTTGAACCAAGTACTGGAAATTCTCTTTGTGGCAATGATGAACCTGAGTCTCCCTGCTTTATGTAGTGATTGACATTTATCATAAAATGATGACAAAGTTACTACAAAGTTACATCTTTTATAGAATTGTTTTATTGCAATACATGCATGGAAGATATTTTGTAGGAGGCCTTTAATATTGCATTTTGCCCTACTGAATCAAATAGTTTTTGTAGTCAATGAACAATAAACCAAAATCTTGTATTCTTTCCATTTTTTAGTTAGTTGGATGACTAAATATATTGTCTGTAGAGTAGTGTCTATGAAAGTTTGTGTTTCCTTTTCATATTTTCATCAAGGATGTCCTTAATACATACATGAAGAAGAGCTGTCAAACTCCCAAGTGTATCCTGAGAATAATTTGGAATTATCTAACAAAAGAAATGGAAAAATGTACTACAAAAATGTAGACTTGTGATTTTTCTATGTCAATATGCAGTCAACATTTCTAATTGAGTTTGACACCGCTGGTGTAGATCATTGTTATAAAATGTTTTTTGTAAAGTGTAAATGTAAGCATATAAGTAAGCATATGTAATCATATTATAAATACCCTCAAATCATCTTTTTGGTAGTAATACAATCCAGGATTTCCTCCCAAACATTTGATATTTTCCAATTTTTTGAGATCTTGAAAATCCATCCTGCAGTGCCCTCAGAATCGTGTCTCCTTCAGCATAGATCTCCTCGATAAGTAATTGATTTTATCAAGCCATGTACTTGCTGTCCTCAGATTCTTTGGTGCCTTTTCTGCTATGTCATACCCTACAGCACGGGCTGCCATAGTTGAGTCTAATTGTGGCAGCTCTATTGCTATTAATTTAGAAAATAGTTCGCTATAACAATGACAGATCTCCACTTTTGTCTCTTTGTTGTTTTCCTTCCATTTTCATCTTTTAATGTTTTTGGAATGGTCCAGCTTAAATCAGCCTCATGCAAAGTTTTCTACAAACTCACCTTTCTCTCCACTACTTCTAAATATTTTATTTTCTCCCTCCATCCTTCTGGGTAAGGTTTTGCAGATGGATTCATATTCTAGCTCACCATTCTTCTTGGGTACCATTTCTCTTGACTTAGCAAGAAGAGCAACTGTTTGCTGGCTGATGTGATTCCTGTGCTATTTTTACCCAATCTAAACTCTAGCATCATCTAAACTTCTATAAGGACATGATGATAGTTCATGTTTGGGTCAGTTGCTTTCTCCATTTTGAATTTTATTAGCATGAAAATTTTAAATTATATACCATCTCTTCTTATTTTTTATTCTTCTTATTTGGCATTTGTTTTCATCTTCAATATGTTGATAGAGCATGCAGACATCAGACTGAGGAATGATTCACACCGATAATTAGTACTTTTCTATCTGTTAAAATATAGTGCATTTCACTTCTGGTAATGTTATTCAATGTTTGCCATGTTCAATGCCTTCTGACTCTCTACTTTTAAAAACATGTTAATATTTATAGGTGTGAGGTCTCTGTGTATTTTACAGAAATATGTCCCTTTTCATTTTATGAGTCTGACCCATGTTTTCCAACAGTTTTCATCATGGCCAAAGAATTTATTACCTGTTGCCAGCTTATTGTTGATAAGGATCTTGTATTTAGCTAGGCTAGTTCCTAGATGGTAGACCCAGTCTTTTCTCTAGGCCCTACTTAAAACTTTTCAGGTATGGCAGAGGCTTCCTTTTGCATTGGAAACCAAGGTCATCTCCATGCGCAGATAAAATTTTGGCAGAGGATTTTTGTGAAGGAGTCATAGGATTACACATTGTAAATTGTTTTTACATGTTATATTACTGGAATGAGAGAACATACTTATTCCTTTAGCCTTTTTATATTACATCTCCTTAAGCAAGCTGATTAATTTTATGTCTTTGAGTTGAAATATTATACTTTTGTTTGTATATATTATTTATTACCTTGTACATTAAGTAAATTTTCCCACTCCCTTCATATCTACCATCTCCCTTTAGGAGACATAGAAAATCTTTTATCTGTTTGCTTCAATATAAATTTTACAAATGATGGTGAATTTAATTATAATATATTCATTGTTAAGTATAAATTTGCCCTGTATATTTTTATAGGCATTGTATTTATATGCTTTAGGTAATTATGCTCATGAGTTCATTACTGATTTTATAGCTAAATATTTTTCTTGACTAACTTATTTTTAGAGTATTTTAGTATAATTCTTGAAGTTAAATTAACACAATATATCTATGCACAAGCATTTTCTCTTAGGAAAAGAATAATTTTTCTTTACTCTGTCTCCATCTTTTGTGGTATACGAAAATATTGGGAGACCATAATTTATTAATATAAATAAGTCTTAGAAAATGTCATTCAGTTCCAAATATAATCCTTCAGCATTTCAATATATCTGTTATCAAAGGTGTGCGTTCATCAAACATAACAAAGGTCGTACATTTGCAATCCATGTTTTCTTTCTATGTTTTCTCATCCTGTACCAACAACAGCAACAAAAATAGCATGCATAAAGCACTTTAAGGTTTGCAGAGCTCTATAATATGTTATCTCATTTGATCCTCACAATAGTCCTGTTATTTAGATGTGTTATTATCTCCTCTTTATGCATGAGGAGAATGAGGCTGAGAGAGGCATCTTGCACAGGATCACACAATTAATAAATGTCTTCTTGAGACAGCATTGGAAACCAGATCTTACTGACTCCAAGTCCTGTGCTCTTACCCTTTTTTTTAAGTTACAATATGTGTTTTCCTATAAATTCTACATAGTAGGATCCGCCCAATTCACCAGAGGCTGTCCCCTCATATTTTTAACATTTTGTAGGTACAAACACTGTCTTTAGATAACTTTTACCTTGCATCTTACATAATGCATTATTTCTATAATATTCCATTACTTACTTACACCCACCATTTGTCTTTACATTGCCATTTGGAGTTGTCATTAAACTGAGATACTAGCATCCAAAGCAATGTTACTCTTATGGGACAATATTGGTATTTATAAAAATTAAGCTTCTTTTGTGGCAGTGAAGCACCTAAAACAGGAAGACAAATGCCGGCCAGTTAATCAGTGATCATTTAGTGCCCACTCTCTATATGCAAAGCACATTGCTAAGCACCAGACCTACAAAGACAGGCTCTTTAGGATGTCACAATCTAATGGGGGGAGAGACAACATGCATGCTGTTGGCCAGTGTCATGGAAGATATTCTGAACAAAGTCTAAATACAATAGAAGAGGGATTCTCTATCAGTGGAGAGCTTCTAGAGATGCTGGTTTTCAAAAGTGGCCTTATGTTGATTGCATAAGAGCATTATGAGGTCTCCTCATTAGATGAAATCATTGAAAAGAATGCCCTAGATAGCTTCATAAGAACACGCGATGTGGACCCATTGATCTGTTCATCAATATATTTTAGCCCCTACCCGTGGACAGTGAAATGGGCTACAAGTGGAATTAGTAATAAGATATGCAACTGGATATAATTTGGGAAATTACATGCTCTAACTTCCATACCTTGCATTTTTAAAAGTACTTTGATAGCAAGTTGAAAACATTAGTTCTAAATATTCATTTTATCACAGCTGAATTCTTGAATCCAAATCATCTGAGTAAGCATGAAACAAGATGCATCTGGAAATTAAATCAAGCAAGTGATAGTACTAAATAATCACAGGAAAAAATAAAGACTATAAACCCATGGATTTGAGGGCTGGGATGACAGGGCATAGTAATTGGAAGTGAGAGACAAGTTTGAGGAATCTCTTTATCAGAGTACTGGGAATAGAGCTTCCTTACTAATGTTTCTTCCTTTCTGGTATCTGCAAAAGTATCTCATTACAAGAAAGATCAGTGAGAATAATAATAGAGAATAGATGATAGGGAGATGAGAGGGAAAGAAAACACAGGCTTGGTGCTAAGTGGCAAAAAGAATATAAAAATGAAACAGACAAACTTTTGTCCATTCAAAAGTCTCTAAGGGGAACAAGATAAGAAATGAGATATCTTGATCTCCTACAACTATAATAGATCCAGAGTGATTATACACTAATATATGTGTATATATGTATGTATGTGTGGATCTGCATATGTGCGTGTAATTTCCCGGTAAGGACAAAGCATTTGACTTATGATTTCATTAATATAAGAAACTCTGACATGAAGAAATGCAATGCAGACTCATATCTTCTCTTCAGTTTTTAGTCTCAAAGAATCGCCTAGGACGCTGAGAAGACACTGAAGTTAAGTGACTTGTCCAAGGTTACAAACCCAGTATGTATCAGAGATGAGAATTAAAGCCAGGTCTTCCTGTTCCCAAAGCCAAGTTTCTTTCTACTATGACATGCATCCCGTCGATTCATAGAAATAAATACTTAAGAATATTCTGTGTATATATCAGCTATTGTATTCCCTGGCCAAAGTATCCATACATTTAGGTCTATAGTAGTTGTCACCCCTCTGGACACTTCTTTGGTCTTCCTGTCCACTTAAGGAAAGACCCTTAGCTACTTCCAATTCTCTAGATACCCTCCTAACTTCCTGACCATTAGGAGAGAAAATCCCCATTAGGAAAGCTATCTATCCATGATCTAGACTTCTCAGTTGGCCTCTTGCCCAATAAGGGAAATATCCTTATCCATACAATGAACAATAACATTCTCTTTTGTCTAGTAGGGACAATAAAATCTAATGATCTTCAGGTAGCATTTTGATGGCAATAACATTTTTTTAATTTTGGCTTTGAATCCACAGATCTATCCCAGTGTTTTGCAAATAGTAAGTGCTCAGTAAATGCTTATTGGATTGAACTGGCTCCCTGGCTATACCCTCCCTGGATACTTCTATCCAGTTAGAGTATAAATCCATGTCCTCCTATTCTAGAGATAAAATCATAGGATCATATATATAAAGCTGGAAGGGACCTTCAAGGTCATCTAGTTTTGCAGATGCGAAAACCGAGGCCCAGAGAAATAAAAGGATTTGCATAGAATCATACAAGTAGAGGGTGACAGAGTCAAGGTTTGAAACTAGCTTATCTTGCTCCAAACATAGTGCATTACACTGGCATCCAGGCTACCTGGGAGGTGAAACCTCTGCAACACTGTAGTAATAAGCTCATTAGATACCCTGACACAGGGATGGGGAACCTGTAGCCTCAAGGCCACATGTGGCCCTCTAGGTCCTCAAGTACAGCCTTTCACAGTTTGGATTCAATCAAAGGGCCACACTTGAGGACCAAGAGGGCCACATGTGGTTTCAAGGCTGCAGGTTCCCCACCCCTGCAGGCCTAACTCTTAATATCCCATATCTTGAGGATAGTAATAATTATAAAGAAATGAAAAGAATTATGTTGCAATAGAGAGCCAGCCTTGGAGTTAGAAAAACTTAGATTCTTGAGTCTTGCTTCTGTCATAATAGGTTACAGAGAAGTTACTTCTATAGAGAGGTTTAGGAATTCCCTACACCCATGAAATCACATAGCCAGACTGAAAGTAAAAATAGTAAAGGAATATTTACTATCCCAACTTTCTATTCTGTACCTTCCCCTACCTCTTGCTTTTCCTTTAGTCTCCCCCAGTCCCCCTGTACAATGACTTTTTGTTGCCCTGAATTCCCCTATAATACCCCCCTCCATAGGCCTTGCTTAATCTCAAAGGTTACTAGCTCCCCTACTCCATAATCAAAATAATATGCTTGCCATTTTTAAGGGAAGTCAGTGTCAGGAAAGAGGCAGGGTGGTGGTGGTGATGCTATAAATGAACCTTAGTATGTCTAGTTTTATGAATCAGAATTTACCCATAGTTTGAGATATCATAGCCTACATGAAGTGGTCAAATGAGTGGATAGTGGAGGAAAAAATAGAAGTGGAGAAGCAATTTAAAATTCATAGAAAGATATTTTGTTCCAAAATACTAGAAGGTATCCCAATTTGCTTTTGCCTATAAGACAACTGCTGAATTTTGGTTGAAACTGAAGTTTGAGTCACTGAGACATTTTCATTTAAATCCTGCTCTTCTTCCAGAGGAAGGAGAGGCAGGAATTGATCTGCTCCCCTGTATATGTTTAACCTGTTGTCACTGTTCTTTGGTGCACTGGGTGACATTGGTATTTCTCTCTGTGACACTGAAAAGCTTTATTTATTGTCATGCTGCTCTCACGCTTTGTTGGCTAGAGGAGTAAATCTTTAAGTTGGTATATGCTTTGTTTAGGCTTTTGGTGTCCAGTTTTCTTGCCCTAGTTCTTATTTACAGCTTAGTTCTTATCTTATTAATATTAATGAACCTTTAACCATGTTTAAGATACCTGAGAAGAGTGGAGAACAAGAAATTTAATTTGCTTTTGGCCAAATTTCTTTCTTCTGTATATATGTGTTTTAGAGATTTTGATTATGACATTGGTAGGATGATTTTAGTGCCTTTCAAGGTTTCCAATAATTAACACCAGAGTTCCCATGAAGGAGGGGAAAAGAATAAGCATTTATTAAGTACCTACTATGTTCTAGGCACTGTGCTAAGCACTTTACAACTATTTCATTTGATCATGAAATAAAATATATGATTATTCATCACTGTCTGTTTTCCCACATGGTTCTTTCTTGCTTCTTTTTCCCCTCCAAAACTTTTAGAAGAATAGATGTTGTGCTTCTTTTGGAGTAGCAATTATACTAAAGCATTTTAATGTATTATTAGGTGATTCTGCTATTACATTTTTGAAAAACAGTATTCCTTTCAACATTTGCTAAATGAGAGCTATAAATTCCATCCCTGAAGGGCTTGTCTGCAGGCCTAGTATCATAGCTGCTGCTATTGATAGTTACCTGCTAAAGGCTTTGGAAACAACCTGTGTGCCTTTGTACCTCCCAGAATCTACATAAGGGCAATTAGAAAACATAAGGCTTCAAGTTGAGGGGGAAATATATATCAGAGTTCTTTGTCCTTAGGAAAGATTTTTACAAAGTCATTATCAAGAGCATGCATACATAATGAATCAAGGAAGAGATCATCTGGCTTTTGATTGACATTCATTAGGCCACCTTCCCTGCATCACAGTCTAAGTATTGGTGGCAGGTTGTAACTAGAAAGGAGAAGCTGCTTAATTTATGAATGGGACACACATTTTCTTACCCTTGGGCTTTCCTGTCTTCTGCATTCCATTCTCTCCTCATTGCAATAATCTTGTGTCTAAATGTCACCATCTTCATGCAAAATACAGATGGCAGAGGCTGGAATAGAAATTGACTTGTTAACGGAGTAGATTCTGGGACTAATATGAAATGAAAGATCAAATGTTCAGATTGCCCATTTTACCTGTCAGATGACCACTATTGGAAAGCCATGGATTTCAAAGATGATAGGGATCCCCTTGGTGCCCAAATTTCTGCAGGCAATACAATGATGAAGCAATTAAACACGTAAAGACATTGCACTGCTCCTGAAGACCTGGGTCAAATCGGGATATCTGGCCAACCATGCCGCCTAGGCCCAAGTTTCTGTCATCTTTGGTGTGTCACGTGAGTTTAACAACAGCCTGTTTCTTAACAAGATTCTCCCATTCTCTTGTGGTCCTTCGGAGTCATGTTTCATGGATCCTGATCCAATTTCCTTTAAGCTGATTATCTAATCATCTGGACCCTGAGCTAGTATTAATGTCCTTGAAGACAAGGTGAAACCTTGTTTTATTAACTTTACCAATCCACACAGTGCTTGGCAAATTTTACCTTTAAAGTATTTTTTTGCTTATTGTCCTACCAGAGGATCTGAATTATTAGAAAAAATAAGTTGGTAAATTTTTTCCTTCTTTTATTTCCTTAAATTATAGGCAATGTACATCATACGTTGAACTTTCAAGTGATTCGCTTGGGATTTTTGCGTTATTATTGTAAGTTTGAGCTAACATGAAATATGTTCTGAAAACAGAAACCCATCCTCTTCTTCATGTCAGTAAGACACAGTTCTCTCTCAAAAACAGTAATAACATTCCCCTCTCCCCCACTGAGAGGGGTGTTTCTGGACCTATAATTTCAACAGTGCAAGGAGTTATCAAGGTGATTTGCATGCTTAGACTGATACAGATAAGCTACTTCTTTGCAGCCCACTCAGAGCATTGCCTGGAGGCATTAAGAAGTCAAGTGACTTGTCCATGATCACATACTCAACATAATGAGAGGCAGGATTTGAACCTGGGTTTGCCTAACTCCAAGGGAGATCCTGGATCCACCATGCTATGCTGTTTCTCTAATAACTTACAACTCCCCTTTATACACCTCTTTGAGTTTTCACAAATATTACACCTCTTTGAGTTTTCACAAATATTTTCCTCCTGATAGTATTATCAACTCTCTTCTCATCTTATAGTTCACAAGATTGAGAATCTGAGACACAAAGTTTCTAAGTAAGTGTCAGGACTGAGTCTTCCAAGGCCAGGATCAGCACTTCCTCAATAATAACTCACTGTCGCTCAAAGGGACATCTTAGAATGTTCTGGGTCATAGTACTATAAAGTTTGCAAAGGACTTTATGTACATTATCTCATTTGATCTTCATAACAATCCCCAGAGGTAGGCGTTCAATTCAGATATTTAAATGGATGCGATCACCCTGATTGAAATCTTTCCTCCAATGATATCATTAACAACTGATCCTTGCCTGCCCATCCTATATCCTTCTTGTCTGTATACTCCCATAAGTTTGTTATAGGAGATCTGCTTTAAGTGCTAGGGGTCTTCCTTCTATTCTCCTGTCATCTGGAGGATGTCATTGCAGCTCATAAACTGACCACCAGATTTCTTTTGCTCTTACCACGTGACTAGCTTATCTTCTCTTTTAATCATACCTTTTTCTGGTGACAGCCTGTACTCTAGTTCTGCTTATAATTCTTTATTTGTTATGAGTTGCAGCCTGCTCATACCCACCATCTGACTCTCCATTGCCTTTTTGAATGACACTTATCTTTAATTCCATGGAAAAGGTACAAACATTTATTTATTTTTTTTAAATAAATCATTTCTTTATTTCTTTATTTAATATTTTTAGTTTTCAGCATTAATTTACAAATTTTCTCCCCAGTTCTACCCTCCCCCCACTCCAAGATGGCATATATTCTGGTTGCCCCATTCCCCAGTCAGCCCTCCCTTCTGTCACCCCACTCCCCCCATCCCATTTTCCCTTACTTTCTTGTAGGGCAAGATAGATGTTTATGCCCCATTGCCTATATATCTTATTTCCTAGTTGCATGCAAAAACTTTTTCTTTTGAAGATCTTCTTTTAAAACTTTGAGTTCCAAATTCTCTCCCCTCTTCCCTCCCTACCCACCCTCCCTAAGGAGGCAAGCAATTAAACATAGGGCACATGTGTATCATTATGCAAAACCCTTCCACAATACTCATGTTGTGAAAGACCAACTATATTTTGCTCTTTCCCATCCTATCCCCCTTTATCCAATTTTCTCCCTTGATCCTGCCCCTTTTCAAAACTGTTTGCTTTTGATTACCTCCTCCCCCTCTCTGCCCCAATATTGTCATCCTCCCCCCTTTTTTTATT
>CM053622.1:198287868-198312258 GCA_028646595.1 Phalanger gymnotis | reverse complement strand
TTTAGCAAGTCATTGACTTGTTTTTCATGGTTTTCTTTCATCCTTCTCATTTCTCTTCCCAATTTTTCCTCTATTTCTCTAACTTTCTTTTCCAAATCCTTTTTGAGCTCTTCCATGGCCTGAGACCAGTCCATGTTTTTCTTGGAGGCTTTTGTTGTAGGCTCTTTGACTTTGTTGATTTCTTCTGGCTGTATGTTTTGGTCTTCTTTGTCACCAAAGAAAGATTCCAGAGTCTGAGACTGAATCTGGGTGTGTTTTCACTGCCTGGCCATATTGCCAGCCAACTTACTTGACCCTTTAGTTTTTCAGCAGGGTATGACTGCTTATAGAGTACAGAGTTCTATGTTCCAAGCTTGGGCAGATGCGCTGCCACATGAGCACTCCTCCTTTCCCAAGAACCCCCAACCTGGACTGGACTTAGATCTTCAGCAGGCTCTTTACTCCTGCTCTGATCAGCCACTTAATTCCTCCCACCAGGTGGGCCTGGGGCCAGAAGCAACTGCAGCTGTAGTTTTGTAGCTGCCCCACCTCCACTGCCCCTGGGGTGATGGCCTAACCGCAAACTCCCTGTCCCCAGCAGCTTTTCCCACTAACCTTCTCTGTTGTCTTTGGTGTTTGTGGGTTGAGAAGTCTGGTAACGGCCGCAGCTCACTGATTCAGGGCAGTAGGGCACGCTCTGCCTGGCTCCTGGTCTGGTTGGTCCATGGCGCCCACGCTGGGCTCTGCTCTGCTCCCCTCCACTCCCAGCTCCGTGTAGGATAGACTTTACCCAGAGACCATCCAGGCTGTCCTGGGCTGGAGCTCTGCTTCCCTCTGCTATTTTGTGGGTTCTGCAGTTCTAGAACTGCAGGTTCTAGGTTTTTGGAGGGACTTGGTGGGGAGCTCATGCTAGTCCCTGCTTTCTAGCTGCCATCTTGGCTCCGCACCCCAGTTACCTGTCTTAAGGAGAATAGTTGATTTGTTTTGTGTTTTTAGTGTAGAGGCACATAGGTGGCACAGTGGATAGAGTTCTGGGCCTGGAGTCAGAAAGACCTGAGTTCAAATTCCGCCTCAGACTCTTACTACCTCTGTGACTCTAAACAAGTCACTTAACCTCTGTTTACCTCAGTTTTCTTAACTATAAAATGGAGGAAGCAAATCCTTTCTCACAGAATTGTTGTGATGATGAAATACCAGTATTTGTAATGCACTTACCACAGTGCCTGGCACATAGTAGGCACTATACAGATCTAAATCTAGATATATACATAGGCACTATACATTTACAGAAATCCTCCCCCCCCCAATTCTGTATCCCCAGTCTAAGAGTAACTTACTATTCATAGTAGGTACTTAAATATTTACAGAACTGATTGAATTTTCCAGCTTTGTAGGAAAGAGCTAATGCCCCACTGGTATAGCCTGTGAGAGTCCCAGAAGAATTTTCATACCATAAAGAGGTAACAGAATAGGACTTTAGTAAAGGAGACTCATCTTTTATGGGAAATGTATCTTAGGATGATATACTTAGGACTTGAAAGGACTTTCAAGATCATCTCTCCCAGGAGTCTTTAACCTGGCATTCATGAACCTGGTTTTTAAAAAATATTTTGATAACTGCATTTCTATAATTGGTTTCCTTTACAAGACTGCATATGCACAGGCAGGGTTTATTTTTTCACTACTGATAGTGAATTAATATAGATATTTAGAACAACGTATGTATCCTGTACATTTTCTGGTCATTGTTCAGTCAGTCATGTCAGATTGCTCATGACTCCGTGGACCAGAGCACACTGATATCGTCCATGGTGTTTTATTGGCAAAGATGACTAGAGTAGTTTGCCATTTTCTTCTCCAGTGGATTAAGGCAAATAGAGGTTAAGTGATTTTTCCATGGTCACACAGCTAGTGTCTGAGGCCAGATTTGAACTCAGGTCTTCCTGACTCCAGGGCAAGCGCTCTATCCACTGAGCCACCTGTCTACCTCAAAAATTTTCTGAGAGCAAAACCTAATCTACCAAATAATGAAATGGTCTTTTTACACACACACACACACACACACACACACACACATGCACACACAGACACGCATGCATACATACACACACCACACCAGCAGTTATATAAAGTTTATTCTAAGTCCTTCCCATTTCCTTTTGATGCCCTTATGCCCATGCTATTATATTCTATAATAACCCTCCATTTGGGGACTATGAAATATAAATTATCTGTGAGAGGTCTACATTTTATACCTACCACTCTTGGCTACCAATATTTTTCTTCTGTCTCTGTCTACTTTAGGCTACCTTTCCAGACTTATTATCATAATTTTTGTAATAATTATTACTATTACTGATACTAATGATAGCTAGCACTTAAGGTTTCAACAGCACTTTTACTTTTATCTGTTAATTCATTGATTTGATCTTCACAATAACCCTTTGAATTAGGTACTAATATTATCCTCACTTCACAGATAAGGAAATTGAGGGTCAGAGAGGTTTAAGTCACTTGCTTAAGCTCATTATTTTCCTGGCATATAGTAGGAGGTTTAAACTTGATTGATTAATTGTTCGCCTCCCCCCAAAAAAACCCATTTCTGACTAGAGAGGAAACTTGGATGCTGAGCCAGTTGATTCTCAGAAAACGAAAATAGTACTACATTGATGAGATATGAGAGGACTAGGCTTGAATCCCGGCTGCATCACTGAATAGCCGTGTTCCCTTGGCAAACCACTTGCCCTCTCTGGTCCTCAGTTTACTTATCTACAAAATGGAGGGTACACCACTTCATGGGGTGACTGAAAGGAATATACTGGGCAACCTGTAAAGCATATTACCTAAATTAAAATGCTCAAACTCAAGTCAATGTTATAAGTTTTCTTCTACTCATGACCTGGTGGAAGTCTACTCTTGACTAAAAAAGTGTGGCCTTCACCTCTATAATGGAGGCCATAGTAGAGCATGCATCTGTCCAAAATAAGAGAATATTATGGCTTTACTTTCAGAGATTTGATAGTGCTCTCCCTAACTGGTGGAGCAAGTGGCAGTATTCCACCTCATCTCCTGATAAATGTCTATGCTTGTCTTTTCTAGTTAACTAATAGCAAAGCTATCAAATCAGCAAGTCAGAGTCTCTCAGGTGCTTCTCTCCTACCTGTCATACTCTTTATCACTCTTATTCCATAACAATTTGAAAAACTTTTAGGTCAGGTAGAGGGGAAGGAGAATTAAATTGGTAACAATTAAGTTATAGAATATTCAAAGGAATACAAAGCAGTTATGAAAGAAGTCAAATAATAGTAATTATTTGACTGGAAAATAGCTGTTATTCATAGGATAACTGTTCAGAAGAAGGCACCTGATTTTAGGTTCCTTGAGGTTATTTTAAAAATTCATCTTTTATGGCAAACCAAGTAAGAAGTAAGTACTTTAATGAAGCCCCCCAACTACATTTTTGTTTGTTAAATTAAACTTGGGTTTAATTCAATAGGCTAGTGTTTTTCCTCACTGACTATATTGATGTCATAGGGATTTTTAAGTTTGCATTTGCCCTACTATATAATGAAAATTTTACCTTAAAGGATTAATGTAGAGTAGGACTTTATGATTTACATTGTTTCAGTGTCATATTATTGTTGGTACGTCCCAATTTGTTTTTAAAACATGATAAAATTTCAGATCCTTCTACCAATAAGCTATACAGTCATTATGATCATGGAGATTAATGGTGCATAATTTACAGAAAGCAATTTAACAAGAAATTAAATTCATAGTTGTTTTTGCAGTGCTTCCCTTCTCTACTTTGTGTGTTACAAAACTTAGTGTCTCCTGGCCTCTAAAGTGAAGGTACTTGTGATAAGGTGCTTGAGACAGGCTAATAGGAACAGAATTAGCTAGACTGGGTTATTTTGCAATGCATTTTTTCTCACTTTTGCTACCATTTTAACCTGATCACCGATGAACAGGGAAGCAGATGACAGCAGCTATTGTAAATACACTCCACTTGCTGGGTGCAGGTGCAGAAGATAAAGTTGGCAATGAAGTCTAGCCTCTGGTGACTGTCAGCCTACACACTTCCTCTCCACTCAATCCTTTTCCCCCACTTCCAAAAAAAGAAAGAAAATGGAAATGTTATTCTTTCATGTATTTACAAAAAATTAACTGAGTGAAATTCTGTAAACCCTTGTCATTCAGAGACTGTTTTAAGTGTTATGAATGGTATAGGATACACATATAAGGCACTCCTATGGTACATACATAAAGATTTATTTAGAGATCAAAACCAGAACAGCAAAATGGATTGTTCCCCAAACTGGCAGATGCACACTACATATTGCTCTTGGGGGAATTGCATTGTATCTTGGAATGTTGAGGAAAATGAAGCTATTCGCTGGATGCTAGTTGAAATAGACAAGATGGTTTGAGACCCCTAAGTGGATTAGAAAAGTTAGGGCTCAAGCAGTGCTTCAGTCTGGAGAAAATAAGATTGAATGTATTCATGACATTTGTGAGGCAATGTGTCCCACCTGCCATATTTTAATAGTTCCACCCCACCACCCCTGCAAAGAAAAAATCATAGAATGGTACTTTCTCCCCATCTTCTCAGTATTCTTTCTTTTCCCTTTCTCTCCTCTCTAGTATTGTGCTCGGGGGAATAGTGATGTCAGTGAAAGAGAGGAGGGATTAGACCAGTTAGTTGAAGCAAGTTCCCAGGGTCATTTCTTACTGACAGGTTTTCTGATGGCTTTCTTTTCTCCATTCCTAAAGCACTGGAATAAAAAACTATGATTTTAGGACAGAAATGGTTACTGTGCGATGAACTAAAAATGAAATGAAAATCCCCATGTGCTCAGATACCAGGAGGTTTTTAAAAGGAAGTTAATTTTCCTATTTGCCAAGTGATAAAAGGGCATTTTCACCAGAACCAAAAGGGAAGGTTTACATTTGATTAATAACACAAAGATTTTAGAACTTAGTTTTAATAATCCTTAAATAAATGAATGTCTATACTTCACCAAACCTGAATTGAGAGAACTCTAGTAGAATTGATTCTGAAAGTCTATCTTAGAAGTCATAAAACTAGAAGCTACCAAGAAGTCTAACCAAAGTACTCTTCTTATGTGGTTTACCAATTGAAGAATGAGCTCTTTCAAGTTTGTTTTTCTCTTTCCTCTCCTAGAAGATTGAGAGAATTATCATATGAATAACGAATTTAATAAGTCATCCCTTTTTTCTGATTATATAAGTTGGCCAGATATTTAGAAAGACTACTAATGAGCAAGACCAACTTTGTTTAGTAAAGTGCTTCCATTGTACTGTGGTACAATGGAAAAAGCATTGACTTTAGAGTCATAGGACTTTTCTGATAATTATTACCTAGGTGACCTTGGGCCTCAGTTTCCTCATCTATGGAATGAAAGCAGTGGGCTAGTTAGACTTTGAAGTAAGTAGATGTGTGATCCTGTAATCCTGCTGGAATCTTTCAAGCAAATTGGGGGTTTTACCTCTAGAGGCTTCATGCCTGTATTTGTAGAACAGAAGAAGGGAAGCAGTGTTCAGAGAAAACTAAATTAAATATTTAAGAAGTAATGTTCCATGTTGATTCTCCAACTAATTCTGTGGATGTCAAATTTCCTTCTTGACCACTGCTCCACCTTTTTTAAACCTCTGGTCTTAAGATTCCAGTGTTTATTACAAGAGATTGTAATTCTGGGTATCACTTTCCTCCCTTTCTTACAGAGTTTCTTTGAAGGGCAGTCTGCACCATGGGACTCAGCTAAGAAAGATGAGAACAGAATGAAGAACAGATATGGGAATATCATCGCCTGTAAGTGTTGACAGTGTGACTGTGTTTCTGTATAACTTTCTTTTTTGCATCTGATAAGATTGACCACCAGCTCCATGCAGGGATACTTTACAGAACAATTACTTCTCTCAATCTAACAGAGAAGCTGACATGTGCAAATACTAAAGAAGGAGAAAAAATCATTGAAATAGCTCTCCAAGTCAATGCACTTTTATTTTTGTGGCTAGTTTACTTTTAGATTTAAGGCTTGGATGGTGTCGGTTACAATGAAATGTTAAGGAGGAAAATGCTTTTTAGAAGTAATAAACATAATAGCCCTGACGTCTCCTACCTGCTATATAAAATAAATAAAAATCATGGCATTGGCATGCATTTATGCAAGAAGCTCAGACTACTCTGCAAACATTAAATCATTAATCCCTTTGACATTTGTTTGAGGTAGGCCAGCAGTGTCCCCCTTTTAAAGACGGAAAATTGAAACACAGAAGTAACATCATTTCCCATTATATCTCACTACATAATATCAAGTAAGCTAAGATTTTATCTGAGAAATCCTTGCCTCCTGTAGAATGGAACTGAGCGCTGCTCAAAAGTGTTTTTAAAACTAGCCAAACTTCATTGGTTCTTTTTTTTTCCATTGGTTCTTAATAAGGTTGCTGAGGTGAATTCAGATGCTGATTGACAAGCTTTCTATCAAATCTGTGTCTCTGCTCCTTCCCCCTACCTCTCTCTTGAGATCCAGATTCATATTTCCAGCTTCTTGTTGCATATCTCTCCCTGAATGTCCCACTAATAGCTCAAACTTTACATGTCCAAAACTGAGCTCAGCATCTTTTCCCCAATGCCTGCCGCTCTTCCTGACTTTCAGGTTTCTATTGATGTCATCACTATTCAGCATTCTAAGCTCCCATGTTTAAACCCTCAGGGTTTCAATAGTCTCTCACTGCCTTCCTTCCTTTTCCAATAATTCTCCATATTTTTTGGACTCTACCTCTAGAATAGTTTCTCTTCTTTTTCCTCCTTTCATTCATACTTTCAATGCTCAGTAGTTTAAGCCCTTGTTTCTCCATCATTCCTAATCAGATTCCCAGCCTTCAATTCCTACTCCTCTTCCATCCATCAGAATAGATTAATCTATATACCTCTGAACAAATTAATCTTCCTTATTCACGGTTCTGATCCTAGCACTACCCTGTTCAGAAACCTTCAGAAGTTCCTTCTTGTCTGAAATAAAGTACAAACTCCTTAACCTGGTATTCCGGGTTCTCTGAGATATGGTTCCCACCTACCTTTCTTTCTCATACCCTATGCTTTGTCTGATTAGAACTCTTTACTATTCTTTGAATGCCCTTCCCCTACCCCCACCTCCACTGACTTATTCTGCTTGTTGAAACCTTCCCCTTTCTTCGAGGGCCAGCTAAAATGTCCATTCTTCCAGGAAATAGTTGTACTTCTCTCCTACAATTAATCACCTTCTATTTTGTATTTGATTTTGTCCACACTTGCTATTTCTTTGGTTTGAGCAACTCTGGTTAGGAAACAATGCTCAAGCCAATACAAATTAGTAACGATTCTTTGTCTTCCAGCCTTAGAATTGCATTTAGAATACTGTATTTGTAAACAGGCTGTATTTTCCCTTCTAGAGCATATATTCCTTGGGAGCTGGAACTTTATTATTCATCTTTGTGTTCCTGTGAATCCCAAGGAACCTTGCACAGTTTAGGCACTCAATAAATGTCTATTGAATGAATGAATAAATGGATTGCTTAAATATTGCTCTTTCAAGGTCGTATGATAGTGTCTATTCCTTATTTCTGTTAATGGCAATATTCCACAGATAACTCAAAAGTAATGCCCTGTTAGTGATCTAGCAGAACTAATGCAGCCTCAGTCTAAAGCACCAAGTCAGGACTCAAGGCTAAGTTTCAGTACTGTGAAAATCTAACTTTTATGGTTCTATGTAGCATGACCTTCCGAAATCCCTCAAGCACTGGTATCCTATGATTTTGTTTTATTTCACACAAAATAAAAGAGCAAACTAAAATTACTAAAGAGATACATGTTACGCTTATTGAATATGGTGGCATGGATAAATTTCATTCATTTGTGATAATTTTCTAAGTATGATAAATGGCTTGTGCCCTTAAGTAATGTTATTAAGGCTGGCCTTTCATTAAATAAAAGAAACAGATGTCAGCATGGTATGATTTAAGTGTTGCTCAAAGACTCTACTGACCAAAAATATCAGGTGTTCAGGGAGGACTAATATATCTAGTGTGAGGGCTGCTGAGCCCTTTTCAGATCTGCTCATCTATCTTTGGCATCCACCAAACGCTCTCATCCAACTCTCACCTGTGGCTCTAAGAAGCTGTAGCATGCACACTAGCTGCACCCCGGTGTCTTGGCAGATGGTCTATGTAAGCCCAGTTGAAGGTAAACCAACAGCCTCAAACCCATCAGTGAGTTAGGGGGTTGTTTACCCCAAGCATGTGAGCACTTCCCCCAGCAGAATGGCTAGATGAGAGTAATTTCTTCCAATGGCCATAAAAGTAGCTGAAGCAGGAGCTCTAGAGAGTGCTTAGACTAGAGCTTGGTCAAACACTAATGATGCCAGAGTCATCCACTGCATCCCAGGCCATCCCCAGTTGTCTTGACTTTTGTCCTGCCATTGGACTTGGATGACTCTGGAAGAGAGAATGAGGCTGATGACTGTGTATAGCTCTGCCTCACTTAAATCCAATTCATGTGCTGTGTTGTTAAGCAAAATGGGCTCCTTAGCACTTAGTTCAACAAGTGCCCTTGAAGAGTTTGGCTTTTGTTTGCTTTGAGTAATGCTAAGCCCCAGGCCCAAATCCCTATTAGATGTGGAACCTATGTGGGTGTGGATTGATGACTGAGATGGGGCCCAAGGTGGGACTATCTCCAGGGAGGGCCTAGTTTACATGTCTGGGACAGCAGAGACTCAGACCATGTGGGTTTAAGTTGCCTCTTTGTGACGATTTTAGGTCGCATGGGTGAGTCGCATGTGTGACTCACCCCTGACGCTGACAAAGATATAAAAGCCAGGGGCTGGCCTCTTCTTCCCTGGAGCTCTGAGATACATGTACAAATGAAGATGATGTCACTGGTCCTCTTGAAAATGAAAGATGAACAACTCCTAATCAGTGGCTGGCAGATAGCAGGGTCTCATAGTGAATAGCTATGAATGTGCAGTTCCATGACTCACCCCTTGCCCTGCATGATTCTAGATGGGGCTAACTTTTCACCAATTTGGTAAAAAAAAATTATTGCCATTCAACATTAGATACCAGGCTTTGATATGAGCATATGTGCAAGTGAAATGTCCTCACTTTATACTTCTGGAAATAAAGCATCCTAACCAGTTCCTATCTACCCCTTTCATTCAGTCAGCAAAAACAAACAAACAAAAAAACCTACATTTAACAAGATGTGTGTCCCCTATTAATAATGCTAAAACTTGCTCCTCTCCAATGACGAATTCATTTTATCTGCACAACTTCCCAGGGATCGAAACAAACAAAAGACTTCCCACTGCATTAGGCATCTTTTGAACACCACGGAGAGACAAACAAATATGTGTATGTGTGTGCACACATAGTAGCATGAGGCAAATTAGCCAGAGTGATGGGGTGCTGCCAAAACCATGGCCTTGGGATCAATTATTTTGTCAAACAACAAATATTTATTCAATACTTGCTCTGTGTCCAGTGTTCTGCTTAGCTTTGTGAGGAGATAAAAAGAACTTATGACACATGTGGCCCTTGCTTACAATAAAGTTAAGAAAAAATTAATAGTCATGAAAAAAGAGGCCAAAACAAGCCAATATCCTCTATTGGTAGCTAAATGGTACAGTAGCTAGAGCTCTGGGCCTGCAGTCCAGAAGACCTGAGTTCAAATTCGACCTTAGACACTTATTAGTTGTGTGAACCTCGGCAAGTCATTTAACCTATGTCAGCCTCAGTTTCCTCATCTTAAAGTTGGGATAATAACAGCACCTACCTCATGAGGATAAAATGAGATTATATTTGTTTTTTAAAACTACTCAGCACAGTGCCTGGCACATGGTAAATACCACATAAATGCTTAGTCTCATTCCCTTTTCCTATTTTTAAGTCCAGCATTGTGTCCTATTGATCCAAAAGTATCTTGAAATTCTGAGGAAAAATAGATCAGTGAGGACTGGCATGATAACGGAAAGGTTCTTGAAGGAGGTGGAACTATGGCTCAGTCTCAAAGCCTTTTTCACAGCCTTTGCTGTTTCCTTTTGATACTCTACTTTTGCACAGCAAAAATCAGTGCTTAAAAATGTAAAATAATTTTACCTTTGCATATGAAGATTTGAGAGTCGCTGGTATATGAGTATACCACAATAGAGCAAGCATTTTAAGTATCTACTGTGTGCTAAGTATTGTGCTATAAGAGACACAGAATAATTGTTATAAAACAATGTTCCTGCTTTCATGGAGCTTTTTGTTGTCATTTCAGTGGTGTCCAACTCTCTGTGACCCCATTTGGGTGTTTTCGGGTTTTATGGCAAAGATACTACAGTAGTTTGCCATTCCCTTCTCTCATAGGCCAATAAAAATCAAAGATAGCAATATAAATATCACAGATAAATAAGATTAAATTTGGGGTGCGTTAGAGAAGAACAAAACAAAATGGTAGGTAAGGTTTTAGAAGGAAAGTCGCTACCAGCTAGTAGGGTCGTGGAAGGCTTCCATGAATGGATGAATGAAAGAAAAAGCATTTATTAACTGTTCAACATATGTTAGCCACTGCATTAAGTGCTATAGATACAAATACAGAGACAATCTCTGAGCTCAAAGAGGTTATGTTCTAAAAAGCAGAAATAGGCCTTGTAAAAGAGTGAGGGTCAGGGAAGAGTAAAGTAAGAGTAGAGCAAGAGAGACATTTCCATAAGCAGTGACAGTGCTGTTAGGATCATTGACCCCAGAGGAAGAGACAGAAGGGCTTCAGGGAGGAGAAACAAGGAGAGCAGGACAGGCAGGGCAGGAAGACAGCTATGAAGCAAGTTCACATGACATGGGTTGGAGAGATATAGTGACCTGTCATCCTCTGACTCATGGAAAGAGGTGTCATTTGAGTTGGGCATTAGACTGTGAGTTCCTTCAGAGCAGAAAGTGTTTTTCTCCTGTCCTTTGCATTCCAGTGCTTAGCATAGTACATGGTAATTGGTAGGTGCTTAATAAATGCTAGTTGACTGACTGACTAAATAAAATGTAAGTAAAAATTCAACAAGCAAAGGCAGGAGGGAACCCTTCCCAGTCATGAGGAATAGCATGAACAAAGGCCCTGAGGTGTGAAGGTCTAGAGCATCCTTGAAAATTCGAGACTAGTGTGTTTTAGCCAAAGCAAAGAGGTTGTGGAAGGAGGTAATATAAAAGTTTGGAAAACAAAGGCGGCATCAAATTGCAGAGGGCTTTTAATACAAAAAAGCATGAACTTTCGAGAGCCCATAAAGATTTCTAAGCAAAGAAATGACACAACCAGACCTATGTTACAAGTAACATTACTTTTGTACGAAGACTGAAGAGAGGAGAGAGTAGAGATGGAAAGACCTGTAAGGATGTCACTGCAATTATATAGACAGGTTATCACCTGTATAACCTGAGCTTGTACTGGAATGGAAGCAGTGGGAATACAGAAGAGGGGGCAGATGTCACAAAGGTGGGAATGCTAAGACCTGGTGACTGTTGGACATGACAGATGAGGGAAAGGAGCCAAAAATAACCTCCAGATGATGAAGGCAGGAATCTGGGCAAATGGTGGCACCAGAGACAGACACAGTGGAGTCAGGAGAAGGAGCAGGGTGAAGGGAAAATAATGAGCCCTGTTTGAGTTTGAGATGTCAGCAGAGCTTTCAAGTAGACATGTCATGAAGGCAGCTAGAATTGTGGGCCTCAAGGTCAGAAGAGCCACAGATGTGGTTGCGTAGACTGGGAAGTAACCTACAGAAAGGTAAAAGCAACCCATCGGAGTGAGTGGGATTTTCAAAGGAAAGAACTAAAAATCTCCCTCTAAAAGTTCCTATAACTGTTTGCATCAGCCCTAGGAGGCAGGATCCTATACTCACCATGGGTGAGTCAGGTATAGAATATAATAAGCCATAATGCCGAATAATATAAAATGTGCACATATCTAACTCCCTAATTACATTGCTCTTACTCAACATGATGAGGATAAACCAAGAATTAGGAGTCAAGAAACCTAGAATCAAGTCTCAAATCTATCACTAACTTACTAAATAAGTCACTTATTCCCTCTGGACATTGAAGGGGTCAGGTACTAACTCAAATATTCTTAACCTGGGGGTCTGGAAAATTGAAAGAGAGAGAGAGACAGACAGACAGATAGATAGATAGGTGATAGATAGATAATTTCAATATAATTAATTTTCCTTATAATCCTATGCAATTTGTTTATTTAAAAACATTATTCTGAGGAGTTCATAAGATTCATTAGACTACCGAAAGGGTCTGTGACACACACACAAAAATAAGACTAGGATATTTCTCTTTTTTAATAAATTTATTTTTTATTTTTAGTTTGAAACACTCAGTTCCATAAGTTTTGGGGTTCCAAATTTTCTCTCCTTCCCTCTCCTCCTCCCTCTCCCCCCACAAGACGGAATATAATCCAATGTAGGTTCTACAAGACTAGGGTATTTCTAAGATGCCTTTGAACTCTAAAGATTAACACTTCTAGTTATACCACAGCCACTCTTTATCCAACTGTGATTTTTTTCAAGGAGGGAGGTTTCTCTGGAAGGAGAGAAATAAGCATTAATTAAATACTGTGTACCAGGCACTATGCAAAGTGCTTTACAAATATCTAATTTAATTCTCACGACAACCCTGGGAGGAAGGTGCTGTTATTATCCCCATTCTACGGTTGAGGAAACTGAGGCAGAGATTAAGTGAATTACCCAGAAGGGCAAATTTGAACTCAGGTGTTTCTGACTCCAGGCCCTCTGCTCTATCCATTGTGCCACCTAGCTGCCTCGTAACACTATAGAGTTAGATGGAGTAGACCAGAGGTTCTCAAACTTATTTGGTCTACCACCCCCTTTAAAAAAATTGCTCAGTGCCCCCCTGGAAATCTACTTTCTTTAACCCTTTAACATTTTTTTGATACTTGAATCATTACAAAAAAAATATAAAACATATATTTTTTAAATGACACATCTTAAATTTAATAATTTGTTATAAATTTGTGGGGTTTTTCCTGCATTGAAATTTTGATGATGCAATATTGAGTCATATAACAGTATAGGATCATATTGTAAACAAGTCATTACATGCACATATCCCTGAAGGTGCATGCTGGACTTCCCCACAATATGTGACAAGCTGGCCTGCCAACACTTGCTTGTTAAGACCTGTCCTCGGACTTGACCACCCATCAGTTATAACTTGCATTTTGTGTGTTTACTTGGAAAATAATATAATCACTGTGACTTTAACTTTGTTACATAACAGATAAACATGTACAAATGTTTTTTTTCAAAATTTTCTTCTCTTCTTTCCTTATGCTTTGAGCACCCCCTTATTTTTATTCAGTGCCCCCAATTGCATCTGAGGCTACTATGACCCGCCTCTCAATTGTTCTAGCATCCCCAAGGGGTGGTATCACCCACTTGGGGAATCTATAGGCTAGGAGTTACTTTATTTTTTACAAGTGAAGAAATACATCAACTTGAACATCAAAATTATAGCTGTATCTAGAACAAATACATGTTGTCCATGTGAACATCACAGTGTCAGAAATGAAAGAGAATTCAACCTTACCTGAATAAGAATTCCCCTTACCACATCACCTGACATCGCCTAGCCTTGTCTTGAAGCCTTCCTGTATCTCTTAGCACCCCAGACTTTTGAGTTCTAGACTCACGGGCCAGGAGGAGAGGAATCCTTGACTTTGTAAGGTGATAGCATCAAGCTTATAATTTTAAACTCTTTGTAACTGATGCCTTTTAAACCATCTCACTGATATCAACACAGTTTTTTTTCTAATAAAATTGTTTAGTCAGCCAGTGGTAGGAAACCTACTACTTCCAAATGCCTCCAAACCCATACTTCTTTAAATAGTATTTTATCTTTTCCCCAATTATATGTCAAGACAATTTTTAGCATTTATTTTTCCAAGATTTTGAGTTCCAAATTTTTCTCCCTCCCTTCCTCCCCTCACCTCTTCCTAAAATGGTAGGCAATTTGATATAGATTATCTATGTGCAATTATGTAACACATATTTCCAAATTAGTCACAGTGAGAAAGAGAAACAGATCAAAAGAAAAAAAAAACCCCAAAGTAATAAAGTGAAAAAGTATGCTTTGATCTGCATTCAGAGTCCATCAGTTCTTCACCTCCATGTGGAAAGCATTTTCTATCATGAGTCCTTTGTACTTGTCTTGGATCTTTGTGTTGATGAAAAGAGCTAAGTCATTCGTAGTTGATCATCATACAATATTGCTGATACTGTGCACAGTGTTTTCCTGGGTCTGCTCATTTTGCTTTGCATCAGTTTGTGTAAGTCTGTACAGGTTTTTCAGAAGTCTGCTTGCCCATCATTTCTTATTGCACCATAGTATTCCATTAGCATACCGCTTTTTCGGCCATTCCCCAATTGACGGCACCCATTCCGCTTTTGGTCCACCATCACTATTAAGAAGCTTTTCTTGCATCAAGCCTATTTCTGCCTAACTCTAGTTCCCACACATTTCTCTCAGCACTGCTCTCTGAAACCAGACAGAGCGGCCAAGTCTAACCCTTTTCCCATGTGACTGACCTTCAGGTACTGTACTTGAAAACTGTTATCATGTGCCCTCAGTGGTCTCTTCTTTAGGCTATACAACTCTAGTTTGTTCAGCCAGTCCTAGTAATTCATGCCTTCCAGACCTCTAACCAACCTGGTTAATCTCCTTCCTATAAGAATACTTTAGTGCCTGGCACATAAATAACACTTAAAAAATACTTGTTGAATGATTGATTTGGCAGTGCCCTTCCTAAAATACAGTGCCTATACCTGATCACAGCAGTCCTTTGTTTTGCGATGAATGGTCTGTACATGATGTTTTGAATTCCACAGATATGGTAACTATAGCAAAACTTAAATGGTTTTTGTGGTAGAGTGACTTGTTCATGGACAAAAAAAAGGCATTGAAATCCTTAGGCAAAATTGTACTTTTATACACTCTCCCCACGCAGGCATTGAAGGAAGTATATTAAAATCAAAACCCTTCTCATTGGTGTGAAGGTCAGTTTGATTTAGTGAGAAGCCTAAGTCAGAAAATTCTATAGCTGTTAAGAGCTAACTAGAGCACAGGGAGTGGGGAGTCAAGCTTTATAGCTTAGAGATTCTTGTAGGCACTTTTAAAAATAGATCAGAATTGTTTATAATTAGCATATTTTCTTTTTTAGGAGCAAATTTTGCATAAAAATTGGTTTTAAGGAGGCTTGAGAACAGTTTTTTGACCTTTGCCCCTGAGCATACTCTTAGCCTATCTAAATCTATACTTTTTAAAAATATGATTTGTTTTCTTTGAAAACCCTTGGTGTCTACAGCTAGGCTAACAGTAAGTCCAGTTGTCTAATGACGTAATTAGTAGAGCAAAAACGAGTGACATTTTAGTGTTTTACCATAAGTAGAGAATCATAAAGCTAGGAAAAAAAAACTTGGGCATACAATTCACTGCATTATCATTTGTTTTAGAAATAACAATAAATGCAACACTTTGGAGGGATGGGGGGAGAGGAGTGTTGGGGAGAGAAGGATGGTGGAATGGGCAGATAATCCACTATAACTTTATAGAAAATACTGTTTCATTTGGATTCTGTTTTAAAGTAATGGCTATATAGAAACACCTACATGTTCTGAGAAAACTGCCAGAGATTTCACCTAGAGAGGTCATATGAGGCAAGGGAGTGTTTTGCAGATGAGCACTAGAGATACAAGCAGACAGTATGTCTTAGAAGATCCATTAAAGGAAGAAGAATCCAGGGCTGGTCAGCTGGTAACCAGGGATGAGGAGAAGGGCTCCTATACCATTTACCAAGTTCAGGCATCAAGAACTGTATGCTAAGCCTTCTAAGGCCAGGGGCCTCATATACGGTGCAATGGATAGAACGCGACTTAGAATCAGGAAGACCCAAATTCAAATCCTGTTTCATGCACTTCCCAGTTTTGTGACCCTAGACAATTCTCTTAACCTGTTCAGTTTCCTCATTTAGAAAATGACGATAATAATAACACCTTCCTTAGGGCTGTCATGAAGAGCAAATGAGATGACATACTCAAAGCTGTTAAAACGCTATGTAAATTTGAATTCTTATGTAGGAATAAGGACTAGATTTTAAAAGGCAGGCTAAGTGACGCTAAGAGGAGAGATAGGCAAGTGTACCTGGATGACAGTTGTATTGGACCCTGCTATTTGGAAACAAATGGAAATGCAGCTACTGGAGCCATCCCTGGCAAGACAATAATCCCTACGGGAAAAATAAGAAAAAGCCATTAGGTACAGAAATCAATTGTAATTAAAATTAATTTTGACCCCTCTTTCAGAGAGCAAATGTTACTTAGATCACCATGATTCCAATTTGCTTTAAATGTGTCATCAATATTTAGCAGAGAGAATTGGTTGGAGGTGAAATATCACCAATTACCATCCCATTTGTGCTATAGTAACAATAATAACATTACTACAAGTTAAAATTGTAAGACTATTATAGGTGTTTAATATTAAGGTATGAGTGTATTGGGTTTTTTTTCATTTGATGGTACTTAAAGAGTTTTTAAACACTATATTAAAAGAATTCAAATTGCAAGCTCAAGAACTTGAATTCTGGACTTTCTTTTTCCAGCTAGTATCATTATTAATAGTAGTAATAATAAATACTATCACAGTATAATATTTTAGGAGTAAACAATGAAGAACTTATCACTTCATCCCTTTTAATTTCTCATACGACCTCTCCAAAGATGTCATACCATTCAGCAAAGGTCTTTCTGACAGAAAAGGAGTTTAGTCTTCCTCACTCTCTGCCACTGGAATTTCTCTGAGTGACAGAGCACACACATTGTATTACTTGGTGGGGGTGGGGGTGGTGAATGTAACTGGGTATATGTATATGTATATGTACATGCTCCACTGACCATAGAGGTGGTAACTCTAACCATACATTACCTATCTCATCTGTAACACACTGCACACATGGTAAGCATAGCATAGTTAGGCTGTGTAGGTCTATACCTTGCCACCAGTATAAATATTTCTTTTTGGCTTCACATTTAATCTCCAAAATGACTTTTAAAACAATTAAATGATTCTCCCAATAAGCGACCAGGTTTGTATCAGAATAAGTCCCTTAGTGCTTACCACATGCATGCAGAATGGAATGGTATATATCAGTCCTGGACTGTTAGAAAAATTGTAATGGCTTTTTGAGTTATATCAATAATGGCCATGTTTAGCACTGATCCCTTGGTTTAATTTTAAAAGTGCTTTACAAGCATTAAGTTAAGAAACTGATTTGATTTTTTAATTTAGCATCAGACTGTACAAAACAGAAATAAATCCACCAAAAATCATAATCTATATAGCATTTTGATCTTACAAATGGCAGCCTTAATTCAAGGTGAGTTAGGGTTCAGGAAAATGGAAGGATGAGCCTCTGCAGATTTACACTGAGGATCTCCATGTATTTATTGTAATGGTTTGCTTATATAAAGCTTGCTTTAAACCAGCATGTTTGAGGACCTACAGATTCTCAGTCTCTGGGTCACTGCCATTTAAACAGCATTTCATAGTAGGAGCTATAGTTTCAGAGACTGTTTTTTTTTAGTGAGGAATAGGGTTGGGCAGCTAGGTGGGCAGCCAGTCCTGGAGTCAGGAGGACTTGAGTTCAAATCCAGCCTCAGATACTTATTAGCTGTGTGACCCCAAGCAAGTCACTTAACCCTGTTTGCCTCGGTTTTCTTACCTTTAAAATGAGCTCAAGAAGGAATTGGCAAACTACTCCTGTGTCTTTGCCAAGAAAACCCCAAGTGAGGTCATGAAGAGTCAGACACAACTAATCAACTAAACAACAAGAAGAGTTGGCAAAGGAAAAAATTGAATGCTTCTTAATGAAAACAAAATTAATTTTAATGGATAATTTTATGGATAATAGACAAGAAGAGCTCAGGACACAAGACAAACAAACAGGAAGAAGAGATATGAGAACTGAGTGATGGAGACAGTCAGCTGCTGAGAGATTAACCATGGGAGACTGATTGTCAGAGGGTTTGAATTGAAATACCCCGTAAGGAAAGCAACGAAAGTGGCAGTACCAGGGACCTATAACTCTGGGGTACTGGAAGCCACACAAGGGAAATAACTGATCAGAGCCCTCAACCAAACCAGCAAAGCCACTTCTCCCTTTAAAGTTTTCAAGTTTGCGGCCCCTTTCTATTACTCTCAGTATAGATTTCAGTTATCTTAAACTCTGTTGGCACTCAAAAATAAGTCTGATGTGTATTTTACTTAAAGAATACAAATATTGGAGAGAGATAAAGAGTTCTTAACCTTTTTGTGTGTCAGACTCTAGTTTTGAAAATTAGTGAAAATAAATATACATTTTTCCCATCAGAGATCCCAGACCTTCTGTAATCTATCCATAGAACTTAACTTAAGAATCCTTATTCTAGGGAGACAAAAGGTTTGATCAAAAGAAACTGATCTGGAGTGTTGGAGCTAATTTATAACATAAACTAGACAAAGTATGAAAGCACCATTAAATGTATAAACCTGGCATACAAATTTGAGGTTCAGTCCTTTCAATGCTGAACTGGTAAGGATAGCAAGATATATAAATGGATTAAACTACAAGCATTATAACTTTCACTTTCCACAGCCTTGGCTGTGACCTATTTTCTTCTTGCCTTGTCTTTGAAGAGCAAACCATACCCCTCCCCTCTCCCAAAAGGTAGTGAATTGCTTGGAAAGAGAAAGCCATACTTCTAAAGGGGAGTGGGCTGCTAAGTCCTACCCATAAGCAAAAGAGCAAAGCAAATTTTATGTGCGCACTCAGTATACTTGCTGACTTAGCAGATGATTAACAGCTCAGCTTTTTTGTCTCCCCGTCTCCACTGTTGCAGTGGAGGATACAGAGAATGGCTAACAAGGTCAAAGGAAGAATTATTTTGTAATTGTAATTACTTTTGTAATTGTAATTCTATTTACATAAATAGGTTTGTAGGGAGAATGGAAGGAGCCGGTAAAGATGGAGAGAGCCTTTCCCCCATTTCTTCCAGTTGTCTTCACTGTAGAACTTTATTTCTGCATGATCTTCTTGGTCCATAAATTTTCCTTAAACTATCAGGACCATAACTACCAAAATAACAATGCCGAACAATTATTAAGCACCTACTGTTTGCTAAGCACTATGATAGGCTCTGGGGGGTAATAGTTTAGGTAAAATATGATCCCTGACCTTAAAGTAAGGTATTGAAAAATTCATATTTGATTTTAGATTTAGAGCTGGAAAGGACCTTAGTCCAACTCTTCCATTTCAAAGATGAAGACTGAGTTCCAACAGTTTTAAGTGACTTTCCCATGGTCACACATGTAGTTAGTAGCAGAATGGCAATTCAAACTCAAGTCCTTTGACTCTTAATCTTCCTACTATACTATATTGATTCTATTATTTTTATTTTTAAAAAGCATTGAAGAAATTAATAAGCAAAGAAATTTAAGTGAGAAAAGTCATGTTTTAAGCAGCTTTGAGGGTTTTGGTGGGAGCCTATATCCTCTTTTAAGATAATGAGATTTGGTAAAGAAGGCTGTGACATCATATATAACATTAGAGGGAGTAAGTCTAGATATAGGGAAGCCAGAGTTGAAGAGAAAATGTAAAATCCCATTCTTCAGCCATTTCATTTCTTTCCTCTCCATTATTCCTAAGCCTGTTACAGGACTGAGCCCTTCCCAGCATTTGATCTCTCCTCCCAGTTGCTAGTGTCCCAGACCTTGGACTAGGGGCATTTACAAAATGTTTTCCATTACGAATTCAAAAAAGTATGTACATTTAAAAAAATTCTTCCTATACTTAGCCCATAGCACTACCTGTGTATACCCTTGACCTTGAAAATGCCAGGGAAAATCAGTTACATTTTATTTCACAGATGGTACTTCACATCGCAAGACTTGCTACCTTAGTTTACATCAACATTAAGCTCATTCCTGCCACAATCACTTCTACTAATGTCAAGAAATTAAATTTGGGACAGACTCATCCTTCCTGCCAAAAACAGTCAGTCAGGGCTTTATTATCCAGGGCAAATCTTGCTTTCACCTCCAGGAAAATTCTTTTAAGCCAAAATATCATTGCCTCTCATGCTCACAGGAAAATGTGAATCAAACAGAATGCCAGCTTAGAGAAGACCTCTCTCTTTAGGTCCATGGAGGAATGAAAATCCACCCCTTATTTTTTTATGGATAGGAGTTTTTTGTTCCCTTTAGCCAGGAGAACAAAGTTATCACCTTTACCTTTTCAAGCTAGGGAGGGAAACAGATTCTAATAGAAGATTTTGAAGATGATTAACCTGGAAAGGGTCAATTAAAATTATAATAATATATAATTATATATGTATATATATATAACCCCCTCCAAACTTCATTAAAAACATCTGCACATTAAATGCATTTTCAAAAGAATTCAAAATTTTCTTAAGTTCCTTTTCTTGCCAATGAGGACAAACAATGATTCTGTGTGTGAAAATACTTCATCAAAATGGGGAGAAAGAAATAGATGAGCCCTAGGTAAATATGAGATGGTTATTTTCATTCACTAATTGATATAAAAACATTCATTAAGTGCTCACTGGGTATAAGAGGTATGACAGGTAAGACACCTGCCTGCAGGGATCTTTTACCATAGAGAAGAGAGATGAGATCTAGGCACAAATAAATAGTGCAAAGCAATATTTGCTGAGTGACATTTGACTTTAGAGAAGAGAGATGTAACGAGGCACAACATTTGAGATGGACCTTAAAAGATGACTAAGCTTGCATTAGGCAAAATTTAGGCAGAAAGAATGGCATTCTGTTTGCAGAGAATAAATTAGAACTGGAAGGTTAGATTGTCAACATATAGCTTTTGGTGTTTTTTTTTTTAATTAATACATAGACAGCCATTCCAACCATCATTCAGAAAGCAAGGCATTGGAATCCAGAAGCAACTGAAATGATTTTATTATATACTATGAATTTTAGTAGTGAATTATTCAGTCAGTCACAAAGTATTTATTAACCCATTACCATATTCAAAGCACTGGAGATAGAAAGACAAAAGCTAGATATTCCTTGACCTAATGGAACTTATACTCTATTGTATCACATTGTTTGCTTTCTCAGTAAGTGAGGGAAGGGCCAAAGGAAGGGAAAAAAATTTGACACTCAGAATTAAAAAAACAAATGTTAAAATAAATGAATGAAATAATTTTTTAAAAATTACTTATACCCTACTGTTTCCAAACATTGTCATAAATGAGTAAGACCTTATTTATTCATTCATTTTGCTAATCCTATAAGTGAATTTTTCTTATGGCACCATGGTGGACAAATAGCAACATAATGCATTCCCTGCCTTCAAAGATTTTACAGTCTAGTGGAATGTGTTTTAATTAATAAGAAAACAGATAATAAAGTCTTTTTTTAATGATTCGGTCTGTCCAAGAAATAAAGTCATGCATGTCTGTTGTGAAAAATAATTATTAAATGGCCAATTATTGAGGAGATCCAAGTTTTTTCCCCTTCCTATATCCTCATTTTCTGTTAGGTCAAGCTTTCTCCTAGATGTTGTTCAGACCCATGTAACTGAGGAAGCCCATTGTGTTCTACTGGGGGGGGGGCATAAATTCACTCTAGATTTCCCAAGGCTGGGAGTGGTTTGAAAACCAGAGTGATCAAAGTCACATACCGAGGGGTGTGGAACCTTCAGCCTGGAGTCCATATGTGGCCCTCTAGGTCCTCAAGTGCAGCCCTCTGTGATTTGGATTCATTCAAAGGGCCACACTTGAAAAGGGCTGTACTTGAGGACCTAGAGGGTCACATGTGGCCTCAAGGCTACAGGTTCCCCACCTCTGTCCCAGCCCCTCATTAGAATAGGTCCACCTCATTATAAAATTCATTCTCATTCATTGTTAACCAATCAGAGTTGATTGCCACTCTCAGGAACACCCACTCTTCCATGAGCAGATAAGTGTTGAATGGGTTCCATGAGGGCTCTTTGGCATTAAAGAGTGCCACTGACCCCTTTTATTAATTACCCACTAGCATAATTAATAAAAATGAGTAATTACCCAGAAATAATGTCTCCGGCCGGAACTTTTTATTCATCACAGTAGTATGGGTTTGTGTGTCTTAAATAGAGTAAAGGACAATTAAGAACAAAAATGTTACAGCAAAGGGGGGTGGCTAACCTGATTTGAGAGTAAGAGGTGATGGGGAAACTCCTATTTCAAAATCCCTGTTTATAGGAAGTAAGAGTTCAGTCTTGACAGAGATTGAAGTCTCTAAGGAGGCCGTTATGGAACAACTTGAGAAACTCTGAGTGCAGTAAATCACCAGGAATGAATGGCATTCATCCTGAAGTTGTGAGAGAAATAAAGTGTGAAAGAATGGAGATTCTGACAAGGGTTTGCAATATATCCTTAAGACAGCAGCTGCTTCAAAAAGATTGGAAAGTCACTAATGTGGTACCTGCCTTTTTAAAAAGCTGCCTAGGGAAAGTGTAGGAAGTACAGATTGGTAAACCTTTACTCCTTCTCTGAGAAGCTGGCTATAAAGGTCTGATACTCAGTGGAACTGCAGTTCAGTTCTTTGTAACACCTTTCATTCAGTAAGCTCAAAAGACTTCCTGAATGAAACAGAATTGCTGCAAATTCCATTCTGTGAAAGGAATGTGTAGGTATATGTGTATATAGACATGTATCATCTTTGTTAAACACAAAAAAAAGTCACTGGAAAGAAAACATTTTTTTAAAAAAGATACCAATCCCTTTTACCCATAAGAATTATGAAATCAGCATGAAAAAATGAATGAATGAAAAGAAAGTATTCAGCACTCACTGTTTGCCAAGCATAGTGTTAAACCCTGGGCATACAAAAGCAAAGACATCTCTGCCCTCAAGGAGTTTATATTCTAATAGAGTGAGACAAAACAGATAGAAGAGTAGTGACCTGGGAGGAACACTTTGGTCAGGAAAGTTACCAGGATCAGAATAGTGAGCAGCCTTAAGGTAGCTACCGAGGATGTTGAGAAGATGATCAGGGAGAAGGGAGAGAAATAAAGCATTGGTGGGACCTAAAATAGTTGAGAGGTGGGACAGTCACCAGTTAGGACACAAGGCAAAAGTTCTAGTGATGAGTGGGTTAGTACCTTCAATGCATGCTTTCTGGTCTATGAGACAAGAAGGCTAGAGAGTATCTTTTAGGGATGATGCAATCCTAAAGATGGGTCTTAAAAGATATTGCTATATGGTGAAATCCTGACTCTACACACACACACACACACACACACACACACACACACACACACTGTTGCCTGCTTCAATTAAGACATAAGAGTAAGTAAAGGTAAAGATGGCAGCTGGAAAGCAGGGACTTGTGTGAGCTCTCCTCCAGGTCTCTCCAAACACCTGTAAAAATGTCTCTGAACAAATTCTAGAGCTGCAGAACCCATGAAATAACAAAGGGAAGGAGGGCTCCAGCCCAGGAAAGCCTGGATGGTCGCTGGGAAGGGTCTGTTGCATGGAGCTGGGAGCAGAGCCCAGCATGGGCCACGTGAGGACCAACCAGACTGGGAGCCAGGCAGAACAGGTGGTAGGACCCTGAACCATTGAGCTGTGGCAGTTACCAGACTTCTCAACCCACAAATGCCAAAGACAACAGAGAAGGTTAATGAGTAGAATTGCTAGAACAGAGTGAAAGGAGTGCACAGTCAGCCTCAGCCTCAGGAGCATGAAGGTGGTGCAGCTCTGGGGCTGCTTCCAGCTGCAGTTGCTTCCGGCCCCAGGCCCAGCCAGTGGGAGGAATTAAGTAGCAGATCAGAATGGAAGTGCAGAGCCTGCCTGGATCTGAGTTGCAGTCCTAATTGGTGGTTCTTGGGGGAGTCGGAGCACTGGTGTGGCAGAGCTTGATGTGTAGAAGTAGCTCTGAAAACAGCAGCACAAGGCCACTAAAGCTTGGGACAAGGTACTCTCTACAAGCAGTCATCCCTTTACGAAAAGCTCAAGGGTCAAGTAGTTGGCTGGGAACATGAACAGGCAGTGAAAATGGACCCAGATTCAGAATCAGACTTTGGAATCTTTTTTTGGTGACAAAGAAGCTGATCAGAAGAAGTCAACAAAGTCAAAGAGTCTACATCAAAAGCTTCCAACAAAAGTATGAATTGGTCCCAGGCCATGGAAGAGCTCAAAAAGGATTTGGAAAAGCAAGTAAGAGAAGTAGAGGAAAAATTGGGATGAGAAATGAGAGTGATGCAAGAAAACCATGAAAATTAATGACTTGCTAAAGGAGACC
>CM053622.1:198269238-198287368 GCA_028646595.1 Phalanger gymnotis | reverse complement strand
GGAAAGAAAGAAAGAAAGAAAGAAAGAAAGAAAGAAAGAAAGAAAGAAAGAAAGAAAGAAAGAAAGAAAGAAAGAATAGAGAGAAGAGGTATGAAACAGAAAACCCTCATTATAAACATGCACCATTCAACAAAACCAAATTCACACATTGGCCATGCCAAAAAATGTGTGTCTCTTTCTCTGAATTTTAAGTTTATCACCTTTCTGGGAGGAGGAAAGTGGTGTGTTTCATCCTCAGTTCTTTGGACTTGTGGTTTATCATTGCATTGATAAGAGGTCTTCCAAAGTTGTTTTTCTTTTTAAGGTTGTTGTCATTATATAAATTGTTGTAGTTCTCATTTTATTCTGCATTGGTTCATAGAGATTTTCTTGGTTTCCTCTGAAATTGTCCATTTCATCATTTCTTAGGATGAAATTTTCCATTTCATTCATCAACCATAATTGGTTTAGCCATTTCCCAGTAGGACACTGTCTTAATTTACCATTTTTGGCTACCATGAAAAGAATTCCTATGTATATTGTAATACACATAGGTCTTTTTTCTCTTTCTTTGAGGTATAGGCATTATAGTCTTTAGTTCTACAGAAAGAATGAAAAAGACATTTCAAATGGGAGGAATAAAATGTGAGCAAAGGTAAAGGTATCTAACTAGAACAGCATTTTGTTGTTTTTTAGTTGTTTTTCCGTTGAATGCAACGTTTGGGATTTTTTCAGCTGAGTCTCATTTAGGATTTTCTTGGCAAAGATCCTGGAACTGTTTGCCATTTCCTTCTCCAGCTCATTTTACAGATGAGGAAACTGAGCCAAACAGGGTGAAATGACTTGCCCAGGGTTGCCCAGCCAGTAAGTATCTGAGACTAGATTTGAATTCAGGTCTTCTTGACTCCAGGCCAAGCACTCTATCCACTATGCCACCTAGCTGCCCATAAACTGGAACATTGTTTCATGGTAAAAGAAAAAGCTTCATAAATAAGGAAAGGACAAGTAGATGAAGGGCCTTAAATAATGGACTGAGGAACTCGATTTGGTGTGAAAGTAATGGAGACCTATTTCATTTTTTTTATTCAAGAGAGCATCATGATGGAAAATAATATGTTTTAGGAAGACAAATTGGGTAGCAGGAAAGACAGGAGAAGGGTTAGCAAAGATACCAGCAATTAAGTGGCCTTAAAATTCAGGGGAGAGGTGGTAAAAACTAAGTGGTAATAGGAGGAAATGGCCACAGATGGTGGTAAGAACTTTGTGCCTCCATACTCATTTCTATATAACTTCCCAAATATACTTAATGAAGTGAAACCAAAGTCTGTGACATCTTTAGAAAAACTTTATCTTTCTATCATTGCTTTTTCTGTCCAACTTATTAAATTCCATTTATCTTTCACTAAGCATATATTTTGTGTTCTTTAAAAAAAGGCAATCTGTCTTTGTCTTTAGTGCTATTTTGGGTTACTATGGCACCTTCCTTAAGTCAAGACAAATTCCACATAGGGTCTCTAATGTATCCTCTGAACACCCCTCAAGAACAGATATTACTTTGCTTCTTTTATAACTGGTCAAGACACACAGATCCTCAGTAAATTGCCTATCATTCACACAGTGGATGACTTGGAGCTAGAATCCAGGTTTGCCAAGTCCCAGCCCCAAGAACATATCCCACTAGTATATGCTATGTCTCATGGAACACAGAACCAACACAGCCAGCTGTCTGTGAGACAACCACAATATCTGAGTCTCATCTAGACTTTCCTGGGATATATAATGCGATCATTTTTTTCTCTGAAAAAAAGTTGAGTTTGTGTTTATTCCTTTAACTGTAGCTTATACTTTGCACTTCTCTATCATTCATTCAATATATTCAGAGATGTCAAACAAAACTGAAGCCAATGTAATTTTTGATACGCATAGGTGGTTCCTAATGTCCTATTAGGAGCAAGTTGCCATTCTGAGCCTCTACATTCATATAAGCTATTTACACTATTTTTTTGTCAGACTGGATTAATTTTTTTTCATAAGCCTGAGGAATTTTTTTTCATTTTAAGCATTTCAGGGAAGAACAGGCATTTGAGTGATGAAATGGCATATAGATTGCTTCTAAATATACACAATAAATTTGTCAACCCACCGTAATGATTCACCAGCCTAGACTCTCCCTTTAAAGTTTATGCTGTTTTTGTTTCCGCCAGTATCATATAACACCTTAGTATGTACAAAGTACACATTGGTCCTCATCTTACAGGAGAAAGTGAAAGGGCTGGAGATATTTACTTTACTCCCCAGGTTATAAGAATAAAATGTTTCTTGTTATTATAGAATAAGTGCTTCAAGGGGGAAACAAAGGAGAAAGGAGATGTGAAGAAATAGAGGTGAATTATCACCTATGTCAAGAAGATGGATGGTAGAAAAATGGTGCAGAAAAGGAAGGGAAATGATCCTGCTGAACATGTGGAGCTCTATAATGGGTGTGAGACCCCTTCTTTAGGGGGAGAAGAGGAGGAAGTTGGACCATCTCTGAAGGAAGCAACTTCTTGTGTTCTAAAGAACAATGGTGTAGATTCTTGAGTGCAGTTAGTTGAGAGATCATCCATTTGGAAGAAAGAAGAAAATCATTGTGGTTGTTGAGTCCTCACTGAGGGCACTGAAGCAGCTATCTTGTTGGACTGACATAAACAACAGAGAGGCCAGCCATCTCCCTGGGCATGTATGTGTAATATGAAAAAGAGACTCCCCCAAACTGTCCAAGCTGACAACCACTATCCAGTCCTGGTCATTCATGTGGGGATAAATGATACAAGATGAAACCAGGAAAATGTTGCTGGGGATTATAAAGTCATGGGAAAATGACTAAAGATCTTAGAGACCCAAGTGGTGTTTTCATCACTCCTACAGGTTAATACCACATGATTGAAAAGGGAAAACCATGTATGAGAAGTGAATAGCTTGATCGAGAGGATGATGGAAGAGAAAGGAACTTGAATTTCTGGGCCATAGCTAAAAATAAAATAATAGTATTCTGATTTTGATATGAGGAGCAGGTGAATCAAAGAAGCAACAGAAATAAGGAGGGAAACATGAAGAAAGAGATTGAAAAGATTTGGAAATTCTGAAGAAAGAGAATCAATTTGGGGAAGAAAAAAATTGGGGCAGATTTGGGAAGATTTTAGCCTAAGAAGGAGAAGGAGAAAGAAAATAACTCAAGCTGAAGGAGAAAGAAAAGAGAAACATGAGAAAGAAAAAGGAGAAAGAGAAGGGCTTGAGTTGTAGGACAAAAAAAAAAGAGAGATGAATGACATAGCAAATTGCTTAACCTGCACAACAGAGGACTTTGTGTTTGATCCAGAAGGATAAGAGGGGCCCTCTGGAGTTTACTGAGTAGGGGTGGGGGCTTATGAGATTAAATCCATGCTTTAGGTACAAAATAGTTAACAAGTCAAAAACTCTCCAGGTGAATTGGTCAAAAGAGCTATTAGCAAGAATGATAAAGGACTGAGGATCATACTTCTGAAAAGCATAAAGAACAAAGAGAATTTTGAGGAACTTGTGTAGACTGGATAGTAACCAAGTAATTGCCATGACCAAATGATTGTTATACTGTCACTCCTCAACTTTCATGGGGGAAATGTTCCCAAGAAACTGGCGTGAAAATCAAAAATGCAAATGCTGACACATTGAACCTATAGGAAATAGGTGGTTAGGTTCCCATGACCAAAAAAACTATAATCTTTCATTAGAGAATGTCAAAAATACACATTTCTGCATACAATTTTTCTAACAAAATGTTAATTCTGATAGATGTATTTTCCCTAACATGATAAAAATTAAATAACCCATAAAATGCAATGCACAAAATAAAACTGGTAACATGCAAAACATTTTTTCTTGCTAGTAATTCCCTATTTGTCACCTTTTGTGCTAAACATTGATTTCAAACAATATTCAGTTTTCATAACACATAAAATCTACAGTGCCACAAATAAAATTTAGTGAATAAAATTCCTAAAACTAAAACATTTTTTAACTTGAATCTTACCTTCTGCTGTGTCAGATGGTGGTGTGAGGCCACTGTATCGTATAGTATACTGCTATAAACCTCTCTACCTTGGCCTCTCACTGAAAACCAAGGGAGAGGTTGATGGGATTTTAGTTGCTGCTGTGAAAAGATGATGAGACTAATGAGGTCTCAGCATTACCTGAAAGCCCAATGGACTTACACTACATTTTGGGGGCATAATTGGAACGCAAAATTTGAGTTTTAAAGGCAAACAATGAAAATATGCAATGAATGCATGGGAGCCTTTACAGTGGTAAGATGAACAAGACCAGTGAAGTGCCTAGTAGATTACTAGCCACTCCACAAACTTGTGAGAGTGGTCCCTCTCGTTTTTTTCCTCTACTGAGTGTAGCCACAAATGTTCATGGTTGCCAACTCAAAAGTAAAAATGAGGTTGCTGGATGCTTGAAGTCACAAAAGTTTAATGCACAGCTGTTGAAGATTGCCTGTATATGCTAAAAGTGAAGATTGGCCTACCTTCTAGAAGAAAAAGTAAAAGTCCCCCCAAAACACTTCCCTATTCTCTAAGTGATCAAGAAAATGGAGTGTTGGTATCTTAAAGGTAGACTTAACTGTGAAAAAAGAGGGGGGGAAAGATCCAGAGAGGAAAAGGGGAATCCTAAGGTTCGAAGGTAGAAAAATGAGGTTAGGAGGTTAGAGGGTAAATACACACACACACACACACACACACACACACACACACACACACGCACGCACACACATACACACATACACACATATGACACACATGACAAAAATAAAAGGACCACTAAATGTTTGGAGGTTCTTAACAGATAAGAGAATCTTCTTGAAGTAGAGGGAATTGATGATATGTGTATACATAGGTGCCATCAGGTAAGAGATCACTTACTAAGTGTTAGAGAAAAAAGATGTGAATAGTGATGTTTTCCAGTTCCTCAATGAAGGACCTTCTTACAGAGTTTATATCTAGGATCTGACAGAAAACCTCCCAAGATTAATGATACTCAGTGACTACTATGCCCTTCTGGTGGTTTCACAAGAACATATGGCTGAAAATATAGGAATCACCAGATCTTGGCCAATGAGAAGTACTTCTCACAAGATTTGGTTAGAATATATTTGTCTGGAGTATTTTAAATCTAATTTAAGAGGCATTGTGACTGAAAAGGAATGGGGCAGGAGAGCACTGCCTGTGAATATTTGCCAAATGATGTAAAATAAAGAGTAGACACAATGTAAAGAAACTCAGAGATTCACAGGAAACAAGCCAGCCAACAATGAAACCTGTCTTCACATATTTTTAAACATGCATAACCCATCGATAACAAGAAAAGTATACTAGAATCATAAAACAAAAGGTGAATTGGACCTTGTGTGCATGACAAAGACTGGTGTGGTGAGTCTCATGAATGAAAGGGTATTATTTAAATCAGGAAGGGTATTATTTAATTCATCTATTCAAGTGGAATAGAATACATTAAAGGAGAAGAGAATACCAAATAGCATTGTTTATTGAAGGAAGATCAGATTTTGAGAATACCTTGAAAGACAAAGCTGTGTTAGTTAACACATTGCTTTATTTTTATCTAAAAAATAAAGAAGATAGAAATAGGATAAAAACTTCTATTTCAAAGAAAATTATTTTTGAAGTGTGGCAAATGAAATGCCTAGACATCTTCTAGTCCTAAGGAGCTATATTCATTTGCTTGAAAATCAATGGAAGGAAAAACAGAAGTAATTAGACTATTCTACAGACCATCCAAACATAAAGAGGAAATAGATGGGGAATTTAGGAAACAAATTGAAAATCTGGCATGAAAGCATGATACTGTAATAATAGGGGACTTCAACCATCTTGATATTTGTTGGTGTTCTCTTTCCCAAAAACAGAGTAGCTAATACATTTGTGACTTGCCTTAAGGAGAATTGCAGTCATCAAAAGATAAAAAGGAGGAGCAGCTAGGTGGTAGAGTGAGTAGAGCACTGGCCCCAGAGTCAGGAGGACCTGAGTTCAAATGCGACCTCAGACACTTGACACATTTACTAGCTGTGTGACCTTGGGCAAGTCACTTAACTCCAATTGTCCTACCTTCCCTCCTCAAAAAAAAAGAAAGGTACAAAGAAGCACAAAGGGCAATTACAAATCTGTACCTGGTTCTAACTAAGAAGGAGGAACTCTTTGCTGACATCACAACTGTAAGATGATTGAGGGCAAATGATTATTCAGTACTATCATTCAGGATAACTAACAAGAAAGTTGTTCATAGTCTGACATGCAACTATGATTAGAGAGAGCAGATTTCAAAGGGCATAGAGAAAAGATAGATATGATCTTGGCCTATACCTTTAAGGCGAAGTTGGCCCAAGGGAACCGGGACAATCTCAAGATCAAAATTCTGAAGACACAAGTAGAAATTATTACAATGAAGAGGAAAAAAAAAGGCAAAGGTGGACCAACAAAGTCAGATATTTAAAGGCAAGTAGCTAAGAACGAATGCAGAAGAGAAGCCCAGTGCTTTAAAAATTATGTCAGGAGTGAAAAAAAAAGGCCAGAATGAGTCAAGGCTGCTGAAATAAGCTTAGTTTAAAAAATAAAAAGGAGGTGGTATTTTTAGTTTTATTAGGGATAAGAAAAAAATTAAAGGAGGAATAGGATCATTGCTTTAGCAGGGACAGGATGGTAACAAACAACGGTAAAAGGACCAAACTATTCAACTTCTAGTTTGCTTTTTTCTCTTCCAAGGGAAATGAATTGGAAGGCTAGAGCAAAAGCATTAGCAGGGATTGGAAAACCAAAATAAGTGAGTAGATGGACAATCAGCATCCAGCTGTCCTCATTGATTCCAGGTCACCAGACCTGAACACAATATATCTTGAGGGAGTGAAATGACTAGTTGAATAGTGATAATTTAAAGATTTGGGAGTAACAGAAAGGTTGCTTAAAAGCCTGAAGAAGCACAAATGTTCTAGTTTTCTGACAGGGGCTGGGGAGTCTGCAAACAATAGGTCAGAGAGCTTGATTTCTAAAGAGTGTGGTTTCTGAGCACTTTGAAAGGGAAATACTGATTATGCAAAGCCAGTGTGGTTTCATCTAGAACAGGTCATGCCAAACTAAATTGAATTCTATTATGGACAGAGTAATTAAAGTGGTAGATCAGAAGACTAGTGTAGGAATAACTTAGATTTTAGCAAAATATTTGACAAACTCATTATATAGATTAAATGGAGAAATATAGGAGAGGTAATGATGTTGTGAGGTGGATTTGGAGCTGGTTGAATGATCAGACTCAAAGAGTAGTCATTAATGGGTCAAAATCCACTAGACAGAGGTCTTTGGTATCATGTCCCAGGGATCTCTCTTTAGCCCTGGCCTTTTCAACAATTTTATCAGTGACCGAGATGAAGATTTTAAAAGCATCCTTGTCAACTTTTCACATGACGTGAAGCTTAGAGGGTTACCTGAAACATTTACTGAGTCTGGATCCAAAGAAGAGGGAATTTATTTCAGATAAAGGGGATAACCTGCACTAAGGCTTGAGAAAGGAGATGGAATGCCTTGTATGAAGAACTAAAAGTCCAGTTTGGAACAGGGTATGTGAAGGGAATTAGCATGTAAGAAATATAGAAGGGCATATTTGAGCCAGGCTGTTAAATGCCGGACTGAGGAGTTTATATTTCACAGACTTCACCCTACATGGTCCAGGGATTGACTAGAGTTTATTGAGGCAGGAAGTGACATTGTCAGACCTGTGCTTTGCAATTATTTCTTTGTCAACAGTGAAGAGAAAGGATTAGAATGGGGATAGATTTAAGTTGGGAAGACAGTTAGGAAACGGTCGCAATTACCTATGGAAAATGATGCTCAGGGCTTGACCTTTAAGAGTAGAGTGAAAAGGAAAACTGCAAGAGATGTTATAGAAGTACAAGATTTGGCTGCTAGTTGGCTACATGGAGAGAAGGAGGAGTCAAGGACAGCTCTGAGGTTGTGAATCTGAATGCCTAGGAGGATGGCAGTGTCCTTTGCAGAAATAAGAGTGGGTTCAGGAAAAATGATGAGTTCTGTTTTGAACATGTTGAGTTCAAGATGCTTATAAGACACCAACTTAGAAGTGTCCAAGAATCAGTTGGCAATGTGCAACTGGAACTCAGGAAAGAGTTTAAGGTCAGATATCTGGATCTAGAAATTATCTGTATAGGGATGTAGTTCAGCTCATGGGAGATGGTGAGGTCACCAAAACATAGAGTGTAGAGAAAGTTAAAAGGAATGTTAGATAGCTAAGAGGAAAACCAAAAGAGAACAGTATTGTAAAAACTCAGGGAGGAGAGAGTGGTCAACAGTGCCAGATGCTTCAGAGTAGTCAAGAAGGAAGAGGAGCGACAAAATGGCATTAGATGTAATCATTAAGAGATCACTGGTGACTTTACAGAATTTTAGGTGAATTGAATTATGAGACTGGGATACAGATTAGAAATGGTTGAGAAGAAAGGAGACAAGCTCCCCCTTGTACAGAAGTACATAGCTTTTTCTTAGCTCCTGTTTGGCTTTAAAGGGGAGAAGAGCTATAGGATTGCAACCATTATAAAGAAAACAACTTTGAAAAACTTGCCAACTCTGGTCATTGAGATGACTCACCATAGCTTCAGAGCACTGAGGAAATATGCTTTTCTCCTTTTGCCAGAGGCAGTGGATTCAAGGTGCAAAAAAACATGGCTCGTGTGTGAACTTATTTTGCTCCACTATGCTTATTTGTTACAAAGGAGTGAATTTTTGGGAGGGAGGAAGAGAATTGGTGGGAAAAGGGATAGCGACGATGCTAAAAAATAAAAAGGAGGAAAAGTTTCAATGGAGCGTGCACAAAAGGAGTGAATATTTTTTGGAGGGAGGAAGAGAGTTGGCAGGAAAACGGATAGTGATGATGCTGGAAAAAAAAAAGAGAAAATGTCAAAGAAGTATGCACAAAAGAGACTACAAGAAGGTTCAGAGAAAGAGACAGTCAAGAAAGTGTTGAAACAAATGTGGAGAATTAGTTGTGTTTTTAAAAGGAGTCCATATGGGTACAGTGGAGATTCGTAGTTTTTTATGCAATCCTCTTTCTGCTCTTTGTATATTGAAATGTTTATGTTTGTTTGTTGGTATATGTCAAGTGCAGAATAACCAAAAAAAAAAAAAACAAACATTTTTAAGTAGAGCAGCTGTCTTTGGCAAGAAGGACCACTTTCTTATCGGAGATTGAAGTAAAAGAGGGGAAGATTAGAGGCTAATGTCCTGAGGTTTTCAGATGGAGAGTAAAGTTCTCAGAAGGGGGATCTCACAGAAAAAAATGGCCTGTGTTATGTCAGTAAAGTATGAGGTGAGGTTCTCTATTGAGACAGTGGACAGAGAGAGTGGCATGGAGACTTGAGGAGTCACAGAATGTGAAAGTTAGAAGAGATCGTATATTCTAACCCATAAACTAAAGGAGTTCTCACTATAGCATGTCCAGTAAGTCGTCAGCTAGCCTCTACTTAAAGATTTTCAAGGAGTAAGACTTCCTCTTGCTATAAAAAGAATGGAACTGCATCTTATGGGGAATGGGAAAGAGAATCAGGGAAAAATAAAAGTGTTGCCTTCCTACAGAGACAATTCATTGAGATTAGGTAACATAAACTGGTAGTAGACTCAGGACTGTGTTACAATTTCCTCCAACAGCAAGTGAGTAGGAGGATGGCAAGGTTGGGGATTACCAAGGCATGAATAACAGTAGAATAAAGGATTCAGGAATAGAGACAATAGTACAATAGTGTTGTACTGGTGAAATTGATATATTTATAACTGAGAAAGTTTATTATAAAATATAGTATAATTGAGACCTGTTGTCTATATACATATGAAGAGATAGCAACAGCTCCCCCAACTCCTCTCTCTCTCTCTCTATCTCTCTCTCCCCCTTTCTCCTTCCCTCCCTCCCTGCCTCCCTCCCTCTCTTCCTCCTTCCGTCCCTCTCCTTCCTCATCAAATATGTACTTTCATTATGGGTTATCAGCATATTTTATCATTGCTCCATAGTTGTTTATGTCCTTGTAGCAAGGTAAGTCGTAGATCATGGCTATAGAGCAAGAAGGGGCTTCAGAGGCCATTTGTGTCTACTCCCTCATTCTACAGGTGGTATAGTGGAAAGAGGACTGGCTCTAGAGTCAGAGGACATGGATTTAAATCCTGCTTATGATATCTACTGACCTTAGGCAAGTCACTTAACTACCCTGGGCCTCAATTTCTTCATCTGTAGAATGAGGTGTTTGGACTAGATGGCCAATGAGGTCTTTTGAATTCTAGGTCTATGTCCCATAAAGTTAAGTGGCTTGCCTCAGGTCACACAGGTAGTAAGCATCAGAGTCAAAATTATTTGAATCTAGGTCCTTTGACTCCAAATGGAGCATTCTTTCTATTGTGTCTTACTGTCTCTTACTAACTAATGATGTGAGTGACAATCTTGCTCCTTAACAATAGCATTATATAATGCGGGATTCCACTATTCTTCGGAGTGTTTAGAATTAGAATTAATGGTAAGGATAAAGTGATACCTCTTCACAGTTACCAAGGTGAAGGTGACTACTCTAACAGTGAGTGGAAAAGAATGAATTGTCTGTTGGGACTCCTTCTCTCGGCCTCCACTCCATATACACACAAAACCATTGCTCTGAACACCCTGGGAAGAGAAGGTAGAACTGGCATTTCCCAGTAACCCCCCAAATTGAGTTTGAACCATATCCTCTAGGGGTCTGGCAATTTAATGAGGAATTCAATTTTGAAGTAGTATGATGTTACTCCAATGACAAGTTTCTGCCCTTGGACCTTGGTTTAGTCAGACTCAAGATTCAAGGAAGAAGAAAACAGCTCATGCTCACAGGGGACTTGCCTAGTTATAATTTAATGATATTAAAACAAAGGATACTGTGAAGGCACATGCCAGCCTGTATTAGATCCATCCATGGATTCAGAACATGCTTAAGTCCAGTGGGAGCTGGTCGACTCAGCTATGACTTCAGACTGACTTGAGTGGTTTCCAAACAACGGGGCATAAGATGTTTTATGTTCAGGAGTTCAGCCCCTGACAAATATACCAAAAGAAAGATAGTCCCTGCCCTCAAGGAGTTTGCCTTCTAATGGGGAAAGACTACACATAAAGGGAAATTGAAAAGGGGAAGGAAGGTCTATAACTTTACCTGCTGAATTCCTACTTGACCACTAGGTGATGCAGTAGATAGAGCGCTGGGCCTGGAGTCAGGAAGACTCATCTCCCTGAGTTCAAATCTGGCCTCAGATACTTTACTAGCTGTGTGACCCTGGAAAAGTCACTTAACTCTATTTGCCTCAGTTTCCTCATCCGTAAAATAAGCTAGAAAAGGAAATGGCAAACTATTCCAGTATCTTTACCAAGAAAGCCCGAAATGGGGTCACAAAGAGTCAGACACAACTGAACAACAATGGTTTGAAGCTCAAGTCAATCTCTCCCTCCTACTTGAAGCCTCCTCTCTTCTTCCTAGTCATTTATATCCTTCAGTTCAGATCACACATAACACTTTCACTCCAACCCTCTCTAAACTGCTTGTTGGGTAACTGTATTTCATAGTTCATCAACGTATAGAACAAGAGCTGGAAGGGATCTCAGAGGCTGACCAGTGGGATGCTCTCACTTTCAAAATGAGGAAATGGAGATCTAGAAAGATGAATGACTTTGCCCAGAGGCATAGAAGTAGTAAATGGCAGAGGTGGGGTCTGAGGCTTTCCATTTTACCAAACTATTGTTATGTCTTATCTCCATACTAAATTATAAGAGGGCAGGGATTATGTCTTGTTTAAATAATGTTCCTTCCTCTACCCTCAGGCGCCATGCACCACAGCATTCTTTTTGCACATGTGGAAAATTGAAAATTATTTGAAGTGTCATTGCTCCTTTGTTTGATTCTTAAGATAATCAAATTGGCGACATTTCCTTAAAAGACAGTGCGCATTTACCTGATAAATATGTAATAGGTCACACTACTTATAATTTACCTAGTTTCCAAATATAGGCAGGGTTTTTGTTAAGACTCAAAGTGGCATTTAAATCCATAAACATTTTTCTAAATATTATAACAAAAGAATTTGCTTATCAATTTTTTTGGGGGGGGAGGTCCAAATTATAGTTCTCCCCAGAAGACTTTTAGTCAGGAACAAACTTCCTACTCTGAAAATAATCAAATTCTGAAATGAATGTTTACAATGGAAATTTTTACCAACCTTTAACTACCAGATGGCAGTTTGAACCCTGTTAAAGTAATTTCATTCTGTTTACAGTTACCTAAATAGTTTTTATTCTATATTTCCTCCACATACTACATGTTATGTGAACATTTTAATAAGGACTTTCAGGAGCACAAATATGGGTTATTTTTTACTCCAGCTAAAAATTCTCCTTGAAGCTTCTGAAGCGATAAATAACAGTGCTTTGAATCGTACACTTAACTTTTCTTGGCAAGTCATTATTGTAGCTAAAAGTTGACAAAGCTTCAGTACAAGTTGTGCCCGCCATAAAAAGAAGCTTTTGTTTTCTGTATTCTGGTCTCCAGATGGAGATGAACACTTGAAATTATTTTATGATAGATTCAAAGAAATAAATTTTAAAATTCATAGCTTGGCTTTTCAGTAAACACCTTTTGGGTTTTTTGTTTGTTTGTTTGTTTTCTTTTGTTTCTAGTTCTTCTAACATGTCAAATGCAAATTCTACCCTGGACCATAGCATTCTTTCTGGCCAAAGCCTCCCTACACTTTAAGTGGCTTGTAGATAATTATATATTTATGCATTCATTTCACTTGTTTTCTTTGAGAACAAACTAAAAGCATCATGTCATGAACTTTAGAGGCTCAGTGACTTAGACTGAATCCAACAAGGAATCATGCCAGGGCTAAAATTCAAGGCCCAGTTTCCCAGCCCCAGGGATGAGGACTGCTGTGCTAGGCAACACTGCATTTTATAACCAACCCTTGGTTATCCACAGACAATCCAAAAGCCTCATTTGAACCATTTATTTCTACTATTTTACCAAATCTGTTACCTATTCTCAGAGCAAAATGGATCAAATCCATAATCATTTCTTCTCCCAAATGTCGTCCACTTAGACATGCAGAATCTCAGATTTAGAAGGGACCTAAGAGGCCATTTAGGCCAACATATACATGAAAAGAAATTTCCCCTATAAATAGGAGTCATTAACACTTACAACCTGTGAGATTTGATTTGGATGGATGGATGGATGGATGGAAGGATAGATAGAGAGTGAGATAATGAAGAGATAAGTGAATTTCAGTACAATTTGTTTCCTTTGTAACCCTATATATTTTATGTATTTTTTAAAAATCATATTGAATATACTAGGAAATTCAACTGGAAATTAAAATAATGTAAAATATAAAAGGCATTAAGATATAGTAGATAGAGTGGCAGCTTGCTCCTACCTGTGACATATGCCAGCTGTGTGACCATGGGCAGGTCACTTAATTTCTCATTTCCCCCAGAAAACTCTCTCTTGTAAGTTGCTAAACAGTTGTTGATCTGCATCACTGTGAGGATATTCCATACTGAAAGTCCCTTATACTAATAAAATCACTGATCCAGACCCCCCCCAAGTAATATATCAAAGAGACACAATTGTTTTAGGATAATGTAAAATGTGCCATTCTCAGACCAATTATCTTGATACAGTAAAAAAAAAAAAGTTTGGTTATTTGGTTGTCATTGAGAAGAAGTCAGTGTGAGTTTTAAGGACATCAGATGGGATCCCTTCTCTGCTTGTTGCTTACTCTCCATGTGACTTGGGACAAACCTCTTCTACCTGGTCCTCAATCTCCTTATCCATAAAATAAGGGTGCTGGATTAAATGATCCCCTAGATCTCTTTCAGTTAACAAAAAATCTATGATCCTCTGGTCCTTCCATCCATGAAACTCTCTCCACATCTCAACTACAAAAAAAAAAATCTATCTTAATTCAAGGGGGGAGGGAGAGGGGCAAAAACCTAACCTCTAGACTTTATTCATGAGTTTCCTACCAACTGAAAATTGGTACAGGGTGTTCCTAAAGTCTGGGCACATAGGAAAAATGCGTATTTTCAAGAAATGAAATGAATGAAATTTTCAACAACATGTTATTTAATTGGAATATTAACAAGTAACATCTTCAATATGATTAATGAGATGTTAATGAGATTTCCTATGTGTCCAGACTTTAGGGACACCCTATATTTGAAGCATTGTTGGGAAAATGTGTCAAGTCTATAGACAGGATAGGAAAGGCCTGGGCAGAACAGGTCATTCCCATTCCCAGGCTTCTCCTACATAGAAAATGGGCTAATTTGTTCTTGTGTTACCTGGTGCTACCATTGGAGAGAGGAGATTGTTTATGCTAAGTTCTGTCTTTGTTGTTAGCTTATATCTATTTTATTCATTTATCAGTTTCATTCCATTTTTTTTCTTCAATAAAAAAAAACCCAACTTATCCCACATGGATACTGAAGAAAGCTTTATTAAAGAAGGCAGAAATGAATGACTGCTTTTATTTCTATGGCGGTGTCCCCTAAAGCATCCGAGTTGTAGAATGGTGGTTTGGTTTTTTTCCCATCACTTCGCTGTGACAGAAGGCAGCCAGATCCTCTGGGTCACCAAATGCCTTCCCTCAGAAGTCCGCCATTCTCTTTTCCTCCATGATTGCCTTTTCTCTTTGCCCCCTGTCTCCTGGCAGGGAACGCAGTGCGTGCTCAGGCTCTCATTGTGCACAGGATCCTCTGAGGCTGACACTGATGAATGCTTTGTGAATAAGCCAGCAGGAGCTTCTTGTGTTGTGCACATCTGTCATGTTCCTCTCTTGTGCAGCCAGGAAGGCTTTCTCCAACTCTGCTCCCCTCCCCCTCCCATTTCTTCATGCCATGTTTCTGCTCCTCCTCTACAGTCTGGCCTAAAGGATCCCTGCACCCTCCTGAATGGCTGTTTCTGGTGTGCTCTTGTGGTGCAGCTCATTGCCATGAGGATGCATAACCGCCAACTTCTCATTTTTCTCAAGTAGAGTTTCTCTTTAACAGCACAAACTTTCATCTGTATCAGTCAAAACTTACTGACCTTTCTTAGTCTAGCTTGTTTTCCCTGGCAAGCCTCTATTAATGTTGAAAGCCCCTTACTCACTGCCATGCAGTTGAAAATAAACATTCACTAAACTACAAAGGAACCCTAGTTCAAGGGAAAGACTAGAAACGAGGTGGTAGAGCACTGGGCCAGGAATGAGGAAAATGTGAGTTCAAATCCTGCCTCAGAAATGTACTAGACGAGTGACCCTGGGCAAGTCAGCCTCTTAACCTCTGCCTTTCTCAGTTTCCTCCATATGTAAAAGGGAGGTGATAACAGAACATTCCCCCTCTCCCACTGTTGTTTGGAGGATCAAATGAGATAATGTTTGTAAAGCACTTAGTGCAGTCTCTGGCACAGAGTAGGTGCTTAATAAATATTTGTTTCCCCTCCCTCATCCCTTAAAGGACTATTGAATTCTGTTGTCCATGTTGCTTCCTAAACCAGAATTACGATAAGAACTGCACCTTTTCCTTTTGACATGGCGTCCTTGCTCTCCTCCAGTTCGATGCGGCCAATATTTATTAGGCATTTCCTCTGCGCAGAGCACTGGAGATAGAGACAAGAACAAAACAGCCTCTGCCTTCATGGAGCTTCCTTTCTGCTGAGAGGATATAGCATGTGAATAAATCTAACACTAGATATAAACTATAGGAGAAAATACGAACTGAAGAGAGCGGCTAAGGTTCACAGTCAACAAGCAATATCTACCACGTGCCAGGCCTAACTAAGAAAGGGAAAAGAAGCCCTGCTCTGGAGGAATTCATGGTCTAATGGGAGAGAGAACATGCAAATAAGAAGGCAGACAGGGTAAATTGGAAATTATCAACAGAGGGAAGGCACCAGAATTAAGGAAGATAAAGATAGATTTCTTGTAGAAGATAGGATTTTAGCTAGAAGGAAAGAAGGAACAAGCATTTATTAAGCACCTACCACATGCCAGACGGTGTGCTAAATGCTTTGCAGTTATCTCATTTGAGTCTTACAATAACCCTGTGAGGTAGGTGGTATTATTATCCCCATTTTGCAGTTGAAGAAACTGAGGCAAAAAGAGATCAGATGACCCATCCAAGGTCACACAGCAAGTACGTGTGCAAGGCTGGATTTAAACTCAGATGCTCCTGACTGCAAGCCCAGTATCCACTGAACCACCCAACTACCTTTAGCTGAACCTTAGGAGCCAGTAAAACCAAGGGGCAGAAATGAGGGATAGAATTCCACACATGAGAAATAGCCATTGAAGATACTCCGAGTCAGTAGATGAAATGACTTGTACAAAAAACCCCAAACAGACCAGTATTAACTGGATCTCAGAGCACATAAGGAAACCTAAAAGTTAGGAGACATCCAGGTTATTTGTTGTTGTTCAATTGTGTCCAACTTTTTGTGATGCTATTTGGGGTTTCCTTGGTAAAGATACTGCAGTGGTTTGCCATTTCCTTCTCCAGCTCATTTTATAGATGAGCAACTGAGGCAAACAGTTAAGTGACTTTCCCAGGGTCACACAGCTAGTAAGTATCTGAGGCCAGATTTGAACTCAGGAAGATGAGTCTTCCTGACTCCAGGCCCAGTGTTCTGTCCATTTCACCTCCTAGCTGCGTCATCCTATTTAAATGACTTTAAATGCCAAACAGAGGATTTTATATTCAATCCTCAAGGTGATAGGGATTCACTGGAATTTATTTAATAGGAGGATGACATGGTCAGAAATACACCTCAGGAAGATTAATTTGACAGCTAAGTGAAGGATAGACTGGAATGGGGAGACTTAGGTAAGCCACCCAGCAGGCTATTGAAATAGTCTAGGCATGAGCTGATAGGGGCCTGTACCAGGGTGGTACAAGTATCAGTGAAGAGAAGGGACATGTAACATCCTGGACATGTTACAAAGGTAAAAATATCTACAGGACTTGGGAATAAGAGAATGAGAAGTTGAGAATGACACCTAAGTTTCAAAGCTGTGTGACTAAGAGGATGCTGGGTGTCTTGACCAGGAATAGGGAATTTTGGAGGGGAAAGTTTGAATGTAAGTTGTTTGTGGGACATCCATTTGGAGATATCCAGCAATCAATTGGCAATGTTAATATGGAGATTAGGAGGGAGGTTGGGATGGGTCAGTAGTTTTGAGAATCATCAGCATAGAGATGATAATTCAATACATGGGAGCTCATGAGATCAGCACCTAACTGAGGAGGTGGGGACAGAGTTTAGCTGAACCTCAGGGAAAGCTGTGAATTCTGAAAGACAGATAGGAGAGGTTTCAGGAATGAGTTCCTCGGTAAGAGGAGAGTATGGAGCTCACAGAGCTGCCAAAAGTTTAGTTTGGCCGGAATTTAGAGTATGTGAAGGGCTGTTGGATGAGATAAGTTTGGAAAGGTAGGTGAAAACCAAATTTTGGAGAGATTTTAATACAAATCTAAAGAATTTATGTGGTATTTTAGAAGCTATGTGGAGACACCAAAATTTTGTATTAGGTTGTTTGTCTTAGAGGAGCATGGTCAAGCCTGTGCTAAAGGAAGACCTTTTTTTTTTTTCAACTGTGACAGAGAGAGAGAAACAGATGGAAAGTAGGCAGACTAATTAAAAGGGTATTGTAATAATCTAGAATCTAGCTGAAAGGTAATGAAAGGGCCTGGGTTAGGATGTACTTAGAGAGAAGGGAACAGAGAGGAAAGGCCAGAGTCCAGAAGACCCAGGTTCAAGTCAGCCTCTGATGAGTCAAAATTATCAGTGTGACCCTGAAGTAGTCATTTAATGTCTTAGGCAACTCTCTAAGACTATCAGTTGCAGAGGAACTACAGATTTTCTTTGGTAGAGAGAGGTTCCTCACCAGACAGATTATTTACAGCAATGAAATCAACAGTCTGGTTTTCAAAAAATACACATTTTGTGGAGGGACAGTATAAAGAGTCCTGAACTTGGAGTCATGGAAGCTGTTGGCATGACCATGGGGAAGTCACTTAATCT
>CM053622.1:198249087-198268738 GCA_028646595.1 Phalanger gymnotis | reverse complement strand
ACACAGAGAATTGGGGCGCTTATATAGGACCCTCACCGCAATTCTCCCTCCCAACCTCCTTCCTCTCAGCTTGCAGATGTAAGCTTTGAGGGTACAATCTGGACGCAATAAATCTATCCCAGGGACAATGGCAAGGAACAAATAGTATGGGTTTTTTTTTTGACAAGCAGGTGACGGATATAACCTTCCCACCATTCTTATCCCATTCTCCAATCAATCTGAAGTGATAAATCTATCTTAATGACAATGACAATGAACAAATGGTTTGGTTATCTGTGACAGGCAAAAGCCAGTTGTTGGTTACCTCATCTTCACATCTGTGGCAAACTAGCCATTCCCATCACCCATACATCTGTGACGGATATCCCCAGCACCCTTACATCTTGTCTCCCATCATTCATATACCTAACTGGTCTTGCGCGTCTACATTGCACCTGGCTTTCCGGCTTTTCATCCATTCTTCTCCCAAGCCGAGGGTGCCTTATCCTGGGGTCAATGCACAGGAGGTGAGCATCCTGTGTCCTATCCTTACTTTCAGAGGATTTTATGGTTGCTGACTTATTCACCTCAGCCCTTCTCTCTTTCAGGCCTCTCGCCATTAGGTAAATACACCGGATGAGGATGTGAGCATCCTGTGTCCTATTCTTAACCTCGGGGGCCTTATGGTCACTAGCTTGGCTTATGGAGGGGAAAATATCTAAGTAGAGAAATGGGACTCATTATCCTACTTATTTCTATTTATCTAATTTGTTCCCTTTTATGAGAGGTCTTCACTCGTTCCACACACCTCTCATCCTCGATTTCTTCGTCTCTAAAATGGAGATAGTAGTATTTACACCCCCGACTCCCAGAGTGGTCGTGAGAAAAACTTCTTTAAAATGTCACGTACTCGTAGATGGATGTTACAGTATGTTGCCTCTTAAGTAACTTGCTTCAGGCATATGAAACATGCAGAGTCTGAATTAGATTGTGTCAAAGGAGAATATAAAAGGGAGGTGTGTAAGTCATCAATCAAGGTTTAAAATTATCATTTAAAAGTCTCTCTTTATTTTTCACAAACTTGAAGATTCATCCAACACAATAGATTGCAGCCTTGAATTTCTGCTTTCCGTTTTGTATGCATGAGATGGTGCTTTCTCCTTTTTTCCTTCTGCAACTCTTGGTAGGGCTAGGAGTGACCCTTTTGCCAAGTTCCTTCCCAGAAAAGGTCCAGGAGTGCCAGCTATTATGGAGCAAATGGAGTGTGCGATGGGACTTATGCTACTGAAATGCAGAGACCTTCCCTTTCAGACACTCGAGTCCCACAAGGGGTCAACTGCTGAGAATAACCTTCTTGCCTATTGTGCAAACATCTGTAAAGGCTCCGCTGACAACAACTACAGCCTCTCTAGCTCTACCAGAAGTAGCTGAAAACAAATGCTGTCTCGCCTCTTGAACACAATAGTTCATCTCCTTGAGGGCTGGGTTTTTGTGTGAAGTTTGAGGCTTACTGCTTTAGATTCCTTTGTTTCAGATACTTTGGGGTCTGCCTTCCTCTTTTTCTTTTTCTCCTTCTTCGTTTTTTTCTTATTTATTTGTTTTCCCCATGATAGGAAGGGTAGTCAGTCATCAGTAACTTCTCAGTAGATCCCCCAGATAGCAAAGGTCCATGCTAACTAAGCCTGTTCTTCTGAGACATAGGGAGAGAGGGATGCTGGGCGATTTAGTGCCTTTCCTTTCCTCCTGGCAGTTCAGTCCCTCGAGAGGGCAACTGCTGAGAATAACCGTCTTGCTTACTGTGCGAACATCTGTAAACAGGCTGTCGACAGCACTTATAGCCTCCCATACCCTACCCAGAGCTGCTAAAATCATACTGTGTAGCTCTCAGTGACTATAAATTCTACCCCCTTCCCTGGCCCCTGGTGCTTTTCAATTTTGTCAGGAGAAAAGTGACAGTGAGTAATAATTTATTCACATGTCAGGAAATAATTTGAAAAATGTCAAGGAGAAAAGAAAAATAGGGTTGAGAAGGATTACTTTAAAAGACCTGAAGTTTAGTGACTTCTCCTCCCTCCTTCCTACCCCCAAATGCCCAGGATTTGAAAGAAAATTTGAAAGTTATGCAGATAGATGAACAGAGCTATGTGGTTGGCAGAAAGTGAAAAACACACTTGCAACAATAAGCCAAAAGAATCTGCATCTTTCCTTCTCACCTCTAGGCAATTTTAATTATCATTGTCTTACTGTAGCAAGCAAGATTGAGGAAAAGCCCACCCAGCTTTCTATCAGAGGGCATTAATTCAGAGTTATTCCTCCAGTGATAGTGAAAACTGAACCAGGCACAGCCTAAGGAAAGCAAAAAAGGATAAAAGAATTAAACAAGGCTGAGCCCCAAAGGCATGGGGGGTTGTGGGGGCCGGGAGGACACAGGTATTTCTAATTGATGAAATTAGATGTAGTGAGCTTAGAGCTTGGCTTCACCTTCAGATTTCAGCCATTCAAACACATCTTCTGAATCCTTGTACTTGAGTTGAGAGTTGACAGAAACTAAATTTAAACTAACTCATTTTCCTATTTTAATCTTTCTTGGAAGATAGGTCAGAAGACAATGAAACGGTGAAAGACAGGTAGAATGTGCTGCCCACTTGTGAATGCTGAATCTTTAATACATCTGTAGGCAAATGCCCTTTTGTTTCAAAGTCAAACCCTATTTATTAATGAAAACCTTAAAAAATACTTGTCATAGAGCTGAGAACAATCAATCATTGATGCACTCTTAAACATCAAATGACACAGACTAAGTTCTTAGAAAAATGCATTAGCCTACCTTTTAAAATATTATTCCTTTTATGTGAAATTTTATGGGTGAGTTTTCTTCTACATAAATCAGGGAAGAAAGACATATTCTTTGCTTCAAAGATCTTGCTTGCTGACTTAGACCCATCAATAGATTCAAAATGTATCACTCAGCCTCCCCAGTTGCTCAAGGAAACAGTTTTGAAATCTAGAGCTGGAAAGGACATCCAGATCCAGTCCATCTCCCTCATTTTACAGATAAAGAAATTGAGACCTAGTAATTTGTTAGGAAGGTAACTATGAGCTTACCACATTTGATGCTATAACTAGAGAGACACTTAGGATTCCACTGTTCATTGTATTGAATTAAGTTAGAACTTGTTCTTAAACCTTGAATCAGGGATATTTGGCCATATCCTGTGAGTTTTCTGCTTAGTAGCTTAGAACAGCATTTGGGCACATAATCATAAGACTATTATTGATTAAGGGATACCATCCCTTTCTAAAAGAGTTCATAATGTGTCTCTTTATGATGTGCTAGAAGAAGGGATTCTCAGGATGAAGAAGAAATGCTTTACTTATGCAGCTCCCAAAATAGCTTTTTGTTTTCTGTCTCCAAAACAAACAAACAAAAAAATGTGTGCTAGGACATTGACAGAAGAATTTACATCAAATCTTACCCAACTCTCTTCCATAAAGCTCCAACCAATACTATCACCATCCTAATCACCATTACAATTTTTTGAGCCCCCACGTGGGACATGATGCTGAGTAACTAATAAAACTATTAATAAATATAAGACATCTATTTTATTTCAGATATCACATTGAGAGGGTAACTTTGCTGCTTTGCAAATGTAGGGGCTCATGGTACATTTCCCATCCTTTCACCTTTTTTACCTCTTAATAGGTCAACGCAGCACTGAAAGCCAAGAATTTGTCAAACCATGAATTGTGGTGTTTCCTTATAATGACTGTAACTTTAGATTAGAACTCACTTAAATTTCAAAACCATAACTCAGTAAGCAAAATAATAAATTTTTGGACACAGCTAATGTGGAAATTTGTTTTGCTTTGAATACACATATTTATTACAAGGGGTTGACTTTCTTTATTTTTTTAACCAGTGGTGAATAGAATAGCAAAAAAGAAAAGAAAAGAGAGTCACTAGACATCTTTTTAAAATACATACAGAAAGAACAGAAGACCAGACAAGCAAGACAGTTTTGAAAGCTACCAACTTTTATTGTGTTCATTTATTATATTCATTTATTAAATTTGTTATTTTATTATTCAATTTATATTAATTATTTATTTTGTTCATTAACATAATTAATAATTTAGTGATATTTAATAAAAAGCAAGTTCTACATAATAAAGATCTACAGTTTGTGTACTATCTTCTTTTTCTGTTTTTTTTATATAAAAGTGTGCAATTTATTTGGTGCTTAAGTTCAGAATAAAAATAAAATCTAAAATTTTTAAAAATTGAAGAGTTTATTTAGTAGAAAGAACTCTGATCTGGAATCAGAGAACCTGGATTCAAATCTCAGCTTGCACCTTTGCATTTAATACCTGCGTGACCATTTGCAAATTGTTTAACTTAACCTTTCTAGACTCACTTTCCTGATCTGTGAAATGTGGCAGTTGAACTATATGGCCTCTAAGGGCCCTTTCAGGTCTAAATTTATGGTTGTAAAATAAGAAAGTAGCATATACAATAAAAAAGAGAGAGAATCCATGGGGAAACCATATATAGTCCTGTGAACCAGTCAAGTACTAAGCACTTATTATGTCTTAAGCACTTCCCTAGCTGCTATGGAAACAAAGAAAAAAAAGCCAGCCTCTGCCCTCAAGGAGGGCATTATATTCATTGTATTCAAATGAGGGAGACAACTGTTGGCACACACAAAGTAAATATAGATCAGATAAAAGATAGTTTTAGCAGGAAAAGCATTCACCTCTCCAGCGACCAAGAAAAACCTTCTAGACAGAAGAAGTCATTCCTGAGCTGAGTTTTAAAGGAAGATAACACCTGTTAAAGACCTTAGCTTAAAAAGACTGAGGTCTCACACTACATCCAGAGCCATCTCCAGTCGTCCTGATCTATACTTTGCCACTGGATGGCTCCAGAGGAGAAAGTGGTGACTTTGCGCAGCCCTCTCTCCCTTAACTCTAGTTGACTTGCATGTCATGACATCTTCTCTGTGGTGTCATGGTCCTCTTTGAGAATGAAGGGCAAACAACTACAACAGAAGATTAAGGATTCTAAGTATTGTAGGTGACAGGAGAGAGCATTCCAGGCGTGTGGAACAGCCAGGGCAAAGGCAAGGTTAAGATGAGAGCATTGAGAACAGCTAGCAAGGCATCATTGCTGGAACTCTAGAGTCATTAATGGACTATAGAGGAAAGGTCAGGCTGTGAATCAGATTAGTGGTTTCTTTAGCACCCACTGCCTTTGGGGTGACTGGGAGAATGGTGGGGCCAGCAGTAGAAATAAGGATAAGAAAAGACAGAAGAGGAACCAAGGGTAATTAATTAAATGGAGGAGAAGGTAGTGTAGTTTCAGAGTGCCTGGTTTAAGGCACTTCTCAATGAGTACAGTATCTCTGGATTAGGAAATAGACTTTCTTTCTGATCCCGGCATAGCCGTTGACCATTGGTATGATTTTTCACATCCCATATATTCCTCTTGAAAATGAAAATGATAATAACCCCATTCGTTTCATGATAGATTATTATCATTCTCAAATAGTGAGAAAAGTACTTTGAACTTTTCCCAGGGAAAAAAGTTCTTTATTTCCTTTTCAAATACTGGCATCTTGCAGTATTTTTGTGGAATGATGTGGTGGAGTGGAGAGATCACAGAAATTAGAACTATGTCAACTGTGTCCCGATTCTAACTCTCCCATGCTATATGACCTTGGACATCTTCTCTCCGTACTATAGCTTCCTCATATGGAAAATGGAATTAATAATCCTTCAACTACCTAACTTACAGAAATGTTGTAAGTAAGGCAATTTAAAGTAAAACTTGTCTACATAAGGCAGCATACTAGAGTGGGAAAAGTGTTGGATTTTAAGTCAGAGGCCCTAGTCTAAAATCTAGGCTTTGCTACTTGCTACATATATGACCATGGGGGAATCACTTTCATTTGGGCTTCAGTTTTTCGGTGCTAGATCGGTGATGTCAGAATCAAATAGAAACAGGGGGCCAATAAACCATACATAGGGATCCCTGTGGATGCATATTGACTAAGAAAACTACACATTAACATTATTTATATTTTATTTTGTTTTAAATTATTTTGTTAAATATTTCCAAATTACATTTTAATCTTGTTCAGACTACACATTTAGGAGTATTGCAGGCTCTATGGGTGGTATTTTTGACACCTGTGGATTAGATGATTTCCTAAGGCCCTGTCCTGAATCTGTGCTCAAATGCGATTGTGTTTCTGAAATGAAGTACAGGAGTCCAGTTCAAAACTATAACTTCTTGCTCACTTAGAAAGTAGAGCTTGTAAATTAGACTAATTTAACAGATAGCACAGAATAAGAAAAATTTCCCAAAGAACAAAAGGCCATTTGTTCTATAGAGGCACCTTTCATTTTATGTACCATTTCCCTAAAATATCAGACAATTATTAGCTAGAAAAGTAATGTCACCTATTTTTTAAAGATAAGTCCACTCTTGAGTATTGTGGAGATAAATAGCTCAATGATGAAGAAATCACTTTCTTTCATGGTACTAGTTTAAGAAGTATTTTTTTAAATCAAAAGGAAATAGTTTTGATGACATGAGAAAATCTGACCATAAATGAAAAATTTGGTATTTCTGTCAATGATGCTTTAGATAAAAATCCTTTTCAAATAGATACTCTGAAGCTATGGAGTTATTTTAGAGGTTTCATGAATATATAATGAAAATATATAAACAAATGTATCATATACATACATGCATATATAGTGTGTGTATCTATTATAATACATAGCCTACATACCTGTATGTATGTAGTATGTAACACATAGCATGCATATATATATGTAAATATACAAACGTTTTATGTATGTAGTTTCACCAGCCTGATCCTGGATTTCAAGATACATTCAGCTGATCAATTCTTCACTTCCCAGGATATTGATATTGTTTCTAGTTCTGAGACATGAAGCAGCAAGCGCTTCAGTACAGGCCACCAACCCTGCCCAGAATCTTGCAGACTACCTCTGAGATACCAGGGATGCAATTAGGGTAAATCCAATCCAATCAACATTTACTGAGTACCAGGCACTGCTCTAAGCTAGGGGATACAATTAATAAAAAAGCAAGACAAGTCCTTCCCTTGAGGAGTTTACCATCAAAAGGGAGAGACAGCACAAAAAAAGGGGTGGAGGAGGGAGGGTCAGGAAAGCAGGGAGAATTTAGTTCTGTGGAGTTGAGACCAGGCAGAGCAGCAGGTGCAAGATGGAGGGATATGAGAGTCCAGTTCCTGCCCTTTATAAAGGAAGGTATTGGGAGGAGTTTGGTACTGTGCCCACCAGCCCTCCTAACAGAGGGAAAAGGAGGTTGAGGGAGGTGGAAGCAATTAAGGCCTGAGTTAGGAGCATGGTATTGAGTTTAGAAGTGATAAGCTTTAACCTAGGAAGGGTGTCTTGTTTCCCGGAGTTGAAACCAGGCAGGACAGCAAATGCAAAGTAGAAATCTCTCAACTTCAGACATATTCTCTCCACTCTCTCCTTCCTCATCTCTACCTACTAGTTTCGGCAGCTTCCTTCAAGTTTCAACTAAAGTCTTACCTTTTTCCAGATGCTTTTCCCATTCATCCTTAAATCTTAGTGCTTTCCCTGTGAGATTATTTCCAATTTTTCCTAGCTGTTTCTTATTTGTGTATAGTTGTTCGTTTGTCACACACACATTAGACTGTGAGCTCTTTGAGAACAGAGTTGGTATTTTTGTATCTTTCTTTGTATCTCCAGTGCCTGGCACATAGTGGGTGCTTATTCACTTGACTTGTAGTGTTTTATGCTGAGGGCAAAAGAGAGCCTTTTACAAGCTCATTAATCTAGAATAACCACAGACTCCAGCTACCTCTGAATACACCAATCACAAGCAGGCCAGAGAAAGATAAACGTGGGGAAGAGGTAGAAGTCTTTTGGACATACCAGTGATTTTGCCTGTTTTGTGAGTGGTGACCAGGAAAGAGAGGATTGGACTTAAAGCTAGAAAGAATTGAGTTGGAATCTTGCCTCAGATACTTACTGTATAACCCTGCAAAAGACACTTAGCCTTTTCAGGATCATTTTCCTCATCTGTAAAATGGGAATATAATCATAGCCCTTACATTACTAGGTTTTGTAGTTAAATGAGATGTCATATGTAATGTACTTTACAAATCTTAAGTCATGCATAATTGCTAGTTGTTGTGTGGTTGTTAATATAATATTCCTCCTCCTCCTTCTGATGGGAAGGGGCCCTATCTAACCAGACTGCATTACTAGTTTTCAAATGCATATAGGCATTATGATTAATAAAATATATACTCATTTAAAGGCATGACTGAATTCATAGTACCTTTGTGTTATCATGTATTTTTTTCAGTCCTTGGATGACTAATAGTACTTAACATATAAGAATTCTTAACGTTTTTGATGACGTAAAGGGGGTCTTCCTCATACTTAAAAAGGTTGTGAACTACTGCTGAGGAATTTTTTAGTACTATTCATTTATCCTAATGACAAAGATGGATGGATGTAGATATACAGCATATATATTTACAGATCTCTCTCTAAGCCCCCAGAAAGTTAAATCCTCAGTATCAGAAATTTATTTTTAAATAACTTTTATTTTCTGTTTTCTTTTAGGACCAATGCAAGAAACAATATATGATTTCTGGAGAATGGTGTGGCATGAAAACACAGCCAGCATAATCATGGTGACCAACCTTGTGGAAGTAGGGAGAGTAAGTTGGATTTGTACAAAAGGAAATAACCAAATGCTTTGCCAGTTACTTAGTTTAGGTTATCAAGTAATAAATAAGCCAAGTATTTACAGTACCACATGTACTCCTTAAAATACAAACTATTACAACTCCTCCTCCAGCTGCTGCATTGGGCTATAAATTATCTTTAAACACAGCTTGCTTGCCTTTGTTGCGATGGCAACAGACAAGAGAACCATGCAAGATATAAAAGCCTGGCTGACGTTGGGCATACAAAATCACCTCTAAGTACAGTATAGATGTTTATTGTTAGGTATCAGACCTGGGTGCGTGCCACAGTAGAAATGTAATGGAGAATTTCCCAACTCTAGGAAACAGGCCTTGTAATTTGGAGGCACAGAACTTTTACTTAGGCAAATAGCTTCACTTCCCCATACTTCAGTCTTAGGGCCTATGAAATAGGGTTGAGGGGCTTTCCAGGGTCCTGTGCTGGTGAGGGAATCTGTACTGTTGTGTGTGATTGCTATTTTTATTTATCTTGGAAACCCTGGAGGGATCTTGTACTTCCAAACAGAATCTAAAAGTGAGAAGATAAACTTGGTGATACTCCAGATGTTTTAGTTTAGAGTCCACTAAACAGAACACATCTGTTTAATTAAAGGAAAGGAAGTAGAGAAAGACCGCCATAAGTAGTTCTACATCAGTTCATCAGGCGTGTCAGTCCGCTCTGTTGACCCGGGCACTACAAGAGGGAGCCAGGGAATTAAATACAGCTAGTAAGTCAGTCTCTGTGCTTAGCATTGAGGGGAAAACCTATTATTTCTTTACATACTCTGCCAGACTGCTTGCATGTGTCCTAAACTTGTCCTACCTCTCTGCTTTAGCATATATCATTCCCAGTAGAAGAAATAGATTCCCACCTGCCCCACATCCATCCCCTCCCCCGTCCCTGCCTATTGAAATTTTCCTCCTATTTCAGTTCCAAACTCATTTACCACTTGCTCCATGATCCCTTCTCTGTTTCACCCATGATTATCAATTAATCACTAAGCATTTAATAAGCATTTACAAGGTGCCAGGTGCTATGGATAATGAAACAATTTTTGCGTTCAAGAAGTTCACATTCTATAAGGAAAGATAACACATATACATGTAAATGTATGCAAAATAAGTATATAAAATACAGGCAAATTTAATACAAGATAATTTGGAGAATAAAGAATTAGCAGCTGCTGAGAAAGGCCCCATGAAGGAGGTGGAACTTGAGCTGAACTTAGGAGGAAACTGGTAATTCTAAGAAGCAGAGACAGTGGAAAAGGAAAAGAATTGCAGGCATTGGGGGAAATCTATGCCCAGGCATGAAGATGGCAAATCCAATGTTAGATGTGAAGAATAGCAAGAAGGCCAGTTTGGGTGGACGGTAGAACTTCCAAAAAGGTGTAACACTGGATGGAAAGGAAGGTTAGAGTCAGGTTGTAAAGGGTTTTAAATAATTTACAACAATAACAATAAAAGTGATAAAAACAGCATATATATGTGTGTATATATATATGTGTGTGTGTATATATATATATATAGGATATGTGTGTATATATATAGGATATGTATATATATACATACACACACACACACACATACACATATCCTACTATATGCCAGGCACTGTGCTCGTTGTTTTTACAAATATCACATTTGATGTTCACAACGACTCTGGGCTGTTATGACAGTACACCTGATTGATTTAATTATTTAGAAAGGGGAGCAATCATTCCAATAAGAGGGTCATATGTTCTGACTAGACCACTCCCAGGATGGAAAGGTCAGTACCTGAAATTTGTACTGTTCTTTTTGTATTCAAAATATGTTTAAATGCTCAAAAAAGAAGAGAAAAGAAAAAAGAAATAGGCCGTCCCCTTTAAGCAAAACCCTTGTTAAGAATTAATTTTGAAACCTGTCTAGAAAGCACATAGTGTTAACAACAATAACAACAAAAAAGCAGAATTTAGTTAAACAAATCTCTTCGATGTCCATTTAGAAAGGATTGAGGGAGTTAGAAAGGGGTTTAGTACTAAGTAGCAGAACTTACAGTCAACTGAGGTCCAAATTCAGCATTCTTTCCTCTGCATTTTAAATCACCTTGTTGGGGCAGCTGGGTGATATAGTGGATAGAGCACCAGCCCTGGAATTAGGAGGACTTGCCTTCAAATCTGGCCTCAAGTACCTGACCCTTACTAGCTGTATGACTCTGTGCAAGTCACTTAACCCCAGTTGCCTCAAAATAAGTAAATTGCCTTGTCATTAAATAAAATGAAGAAAAGTGTTATTTTACCATGGTTAATGGTTAGGTATACATTACTAAAACTCCAAATAAACAAGATATATCTTGACTCTGTACTTACCTTGTGACCTTGGGCAAGGTCTTCTCTGGGTGTCAGTGTCCTCATCTATAAAATGAGGGAGTTATATGAAATTACTTCAAGCCTCCATTTGTAAATCTTATTACCTGAGTCACTGAAACTAACATTTATATACAGCTTCATGGTTTGGAAAGTGCTTTACAAATATTACTATATTTTGTCCTTACAATGATCCCAGAATGTAGGTGCTGTTATTATCCCCTAGTCAAACAACTAGTTAGTGTCTGAGGCTGGATTTGAACGCGTATCTCCCTGACTCCAGGCCCAGCACTCCATCTACTGTTCCACCTAACTTACCACTTATACCTCCTTCCTGGTGGAAAAGAAATTGATATTTGGAGAAAGAACAACCCCCCCCCAAAAGACATTTTGTCATAAGATTAAGAAAAGGAGAAGCTCTGTCTGACTTTGCTGAGATGTACATTCTTCCTTGCTTCAAAATCAGTTTTAATCTCACAGTAGAATTATATAATATATAGCTAGATGTGCAACTTTTGATGAAGGAGAAGGAAAAGAACAAGGGGAGGAAGAGGGAGGAGGAGGAGGAAGAGAAGGAGGGTATTTCTTCCTTAAAAATAGATGTCATAGAAAGAACATCCATTTTGTATTGTCACTTTTAAAGGGCCATCGGTCAGACTATAACCACGTGAATAGTGATCTTAAAATTCAGAACCCAGGCACAGTTTCTTCATTGGTACAAAGAGAAAGTTGAAACAGAACCAAGAGTTATTAACCTGGAATCTGTAAACTTGGTGTTTAAAAAATATTTTATGACTGTATTTCATTATAATTCATTTCTATGGTAATCCTACATGTCTTGTTTTATGCATTTAAAAGCATTATTTTGGAAAAAGATCCATCCCTAGGCTGCCAAAGGGATCTGTGACACACAAGAAGCTGAGATCCCTTTGAGTGACTGATCTCCAAGGTCTCTTGCAGTTCTAAGTCTGTGATACTAATGAAAAAGAGGAGGAGGAGGAGGAAGAGGAAGAGAAGGAGAATAAGAATCAGGGCAGTAGAATTATAATAGGTACATGTTAGGGATAGACATACCCCTTTGAAAGTGTAGAGGGTCACTCTTTCAGGAAGAGAGGAAATCATATGAGCCAAGCAAAATAGAGTGTGGTCCACCCAGAATTTTTCTGGATATGTTAAGTCACTCAGTATGTGTGGGAAGGAGATAAGAAGACTGGGCTTGGACTCAGGAAGACTTGTGTTCAAATTCTGCCTCTCACACTAACTCTGTGATCCTAGGCAAGTAACCTCTACTTACCTCAGGCAGCTCCCTAGTACCAAAAATCAGTACAGTATTTATTATTACTATTTTACACGTATAGCCCTAAGGACACAAAAAGTCCAGCATAGGAGGAATCTTTAGCTTATTTTCAGGGAGTTGAAAGTATGACTATGGATGGACAGTCAGCTAACTCTTATCTTGCCAGAGAAAATGAGAGAAGTCAAAAGACCACAGGGAACATAGATTCTCTTACAGCTAGGCAGGGAATCAAGTCCATTATTGCTCAATGTTTTCTAAGGGTGAATTTAAGAACGTTTTCAATATATCATCAATAAAAAAGCTACTTGTGTTTTTCCGCATCTCAACACCAAAGTCAATGATGACCATAGAAATATATATGTACTCAAAGTTGGCACTTATTAGCAAGCAGCTACTATGCCAGGAAGGAGGGCATGGATTTATATGGGAATTAAAGTGGTTTTGATTTATATTTTTAATTTCTCAGAGGCAGGTGCTGGGTATTTTCCCCCTTAAAAACAGATGTTGTCATAGAAAGAATATTCTTTGCACATTGTTGCTTTTAAAGGGCCATGGGTCAGACTAAGGAACCAGCCAAGTGAATGGTGATCTTAAATTTCAGAACCCAGGTACATTTTGAGGTCATGAACAACTATGCATTTCAGCCAAGAATAAAGATTAGCAAAGAAAGCAAGAGCATTCTCTTCTCTCTCTTTCCACTGAGGTCTCCAGCAACAGAGCTATATCATTTATGCCAGGATATGACCTGACTGCTCCTCAGAAACTGTTGGACATAATAACTAATGAATCAAAGTACTTGGTACTAACATACCAAGAAAAAAGTGCCATCAACTTCCACACAGGTGATGGGAATTAAACAAAATAAACATATTAAACAGAAACATTTGCTATCTGAAAGGTATAAACAACACATAGCATCAAAATTTCACTGACAGGTTACTAAGTTCACATATGTAATTACCTTTTTTCAAAAATTTAACTAGTTTGCTATAAAGCACCTAAGTGGCTCTGTGGATAGAGTGCTGGGCCTGGAGTCAAACCTGGCCTTAGACATTTATTAGCTGTGTGACCCTGGGCAAGTCACTTAACCTCTGTTTGTCTTAATCCACTGGAGGAAAACAATGGTAAAACACTCCAGTATCTTTGACAAGAAAACCCCATGGATTGTCCATGGGATCACAAAGAGTTGGACAGGACTGAACAACTGAATAATGACAACAAAGTTTGCTGCTGTAACCATTTGGAATACTTTCTCCTTGGGATCAGTGATTATCATGTGTTGATTTAGCTATAAAGCTGTTCAGCTAAAGGCCATTAGTAAATATTACTGTTAATCTCTTCCTTTTATCACATAGAGTAATAGGACTAAGGACTGAAAAAGACCTTAGAGCTTATGAAGGTCCAGCCCCTTCATTTTGCAAATGAGAAAACTGAGGCAGAGAGCAGTTAAGTGACTTATTCCAGTTCATATAGGTAATAGGAAGCCAAACTGAAATTCAAATCCAGATCTAATTGAGGACTTTTACCACTATACCAACTGCCTGTCCTATGAAATTAAGTCTTATGTGTTCAGTACAGGTACATAGCGTGTTAGGTGAGAATTTTGCTTCTAATCAATTGTACATCAAATCATATTTTAAATTAACTACGCATAGAAGCTCAGTATTTGAAAGAACTATGAATTATCCCTTTGTAAAGGTAGGAGAAATAGTATGGATAAAAGGACTGGGTTCAAAGTCAGAGGAACAGGTTCATTCTTGGTTTTGCTGCTGTTTTCCTTTGTGTCTTCGGACAAGTTGCTCTTTCTAGGTCTCAGTTTCTTCATCTGCACAAAGAGAAGGATGACCTAGGACCAAGCATTCTTAACCTGGAATCTGTGAACTTGGCTTTAAAAAAATGTATTTATGATTGTATTTCATTATAATTCGTTTCTAAGGCAATCCCATGTGTCTTATTTTATGCATTTAAAAACATTATTTTGGAAAAGGGTCCATCCCTAGGCTGCCAAAGGGATCTGTGACACACAAAAAGCTGAGATCCCTTTGAGTGTATCATCTCCAGGTCTCTTGCAGTCCTAAGTCCTACGATACTACTATTTCTTCATTGGAGAAACCATTAGAATTTTGTATTTTGACTTGTTGTATAGTGAGGCATGTTGATAATTGCTGCCAAATGGACTGTCAGTTTAACCTTGATAGTCTAGATACATCATGTCATCACTGAAGGCACAAGTTATATTCCATTCCTATGACAAAACACACTTCTGCTCAAAGTAAACGACAAGTATAACACTCAGCTGAAATGTCAAAGAAGACTTGTACAGTAAACACAGAGACAGCCCAAAACAAACTGCCTATCTTTTGCATATGTCATTTTGCAGGGTGCAAGTTCATGATGAGCTATTTGACCTAAAAAAAAAAGCTCCACTCTGTTGTTTCCATTGGACCCTTGGATATAGTCCCAACGGTGTCTCTCTCTTTCTTGATTTTTATGGCGTCAACTACTTCTTATTTCAAATAACAATGGAAACTTTCAATATACAGTGAGAGGCATCTGTGGGGGAAAAAAAATACTTCTGGTCTACAAGTACATTTAAATCCATGAGCTTAAAATAACTCAATAATTTCAAATCTAGTGAACCATTAAGAAGTCAACCTTTCCAAACATCTCACCAATTTCTAGGCTCTGGGAACATGGCTAGGTTTGGAAACTACTCAAGACTTGTTCCCATTGGTATCCCAGATTGTGCTTTCCTGAGAGATCCAGACTGCTTTAATTAATAATGAGTTTACAGGCACCTGCCCTTGAAATTCAGATGCTTTTTAAGAGTTTTGACAAGAGGTCATGTTACCTGAGGGCAAAAACAAGAATTTTTACCTCCCTATTCCTATTGTTAGGTTTGCCAATTTGTTGAGAGATGACCTGCATGTTCTGTATGTTTAAAAAACAACCACCACCACCCCCAGAATTAAAAAAACCCACTAACAATGGCTTAGTTTTAAAGGGCACGAGCTACCTTCTTGTCTGTTGCACAGTGTATGTCCTTCATGAATTAGGCATGAAGGAGGTGGCGTGTTTCTGTTTACACAGGCTTTCTGGATATTCATTAAATCTGTTCTAGGAACTTGCTTTTCCCCCCCTTTCTCTCTCCGTTGCCCTGAAGCACTAGGCATTAGGAGGCTTTAATTGCAGGTGGAGGAGCCACTGTGAGACCTTCCCTGATGCTGGCACCTGGTGCAGAATGACACAGTCCTAGCATTCCCCTCCAGCAGGGTCCTCCAGTACATCTGCCAGTATCTGTCATTATCTAAAGCTTTCTTGTCAAAACCACGCATCCCCTTTAAGCCCATGTTCCAGTAAGGGACCCTTGTCAGTTTCGCTGGCACCTGCAGACTACAGCACACCTGGCATTTAAATGGCACCGGAATGTGTTGATTGTTTTCCCTCTTTAATGAACCCACCGGAGGGACATTTAGCTTTTATCCAGTAGCCTGTTACCCAGCCACTCACATTTGCGCTGTTTGGGAGGAGAGTCAGAAACTCTGTTGTGTTGTTATACTAATCCATCTGCCAGAAGTCTTATAACCAAATCTGCAGGACTCCCAAAGGAGGCGTTTGCACTGGTAATTTAAGCTAATGATTTCTAAACATATTTAGTCAGTTTTATGAAGACCTCATTAGAATGTGACTGTTTATTAAAAATCCAAATGAGGTCTCACAGTCATTTAGGAAAATTATTGTTGAATTGCTCTGAACAGTTCCTATAACAGGTGATGAAATGTTTTGAAGCTAGTAGAAGTAGGGGCCAGGGACAGAAAGGAGAGACGCTTTGTCTTCCTCAAAATGGGAGAATCCAAAAATTTACTTTTAAGAATGTGATCCTAGTCCCAGTGGTGTTGGACTAAGCCTATAATTATTTTCAGGATGTTGCCATGAAGAGGGAAACAAAAAGAAAAAGGAAACTTTTAAATGATAAGCAGAAGACATATATTTCCAGTATTCTCTTCAAACCTCTTCACACTACAGCCTAGAAAGAAAGATAAAGACTCTGAATGCTTCTGAAATGTACCATGGCCAACAAACAACATTTTCTTTTCCCAGATAACCCACCAATGGGAAAGAGGCAGTATTAGCCAGTTTCATATTTATAAACTGGAAACTGTGATAAATTACTCATTTTTGTAATGCTTAATACCAAGAATGTCTTGGGGAAACGGCCTAATACATCGTGCAGTATGATTAACAGCTGACAAATTAACATCTCATTGAAAATTCTCAGGTGCTGCAGTTAAGGCATCGATGTTATATTTGAAAGGGGGAGGTAAATTATTTTTGCAGCAATTAGCAGAAAAATTCCTCCCTTGAACAATCATTGCTATGTATCAGTAGATTTTCACAAACCAGATTTTTGATATTGGTGTTTTGTGACCTGGGTTAATTACCACATACAACCTCCTATTAATGACTCACATCATTTAGGGACAATTCATTTTCATACTAACACATCTTCCACAACTTGATAGGATTTGTTTGTTGTTTTGGACTGTGTTGCTTGAGATGAATGGCTAAATTGTGAAAATACAATTTATGTTGGTTCAATATCCCTTGGAAGTCATTAACATCCAAGAATACATCAGGTTCTCATAAGACAGCATTACCAATTGCTTCTAGCACTAACAACATTGTTGGATACCAGAATCATGGTATTAACATAGAACTATAGGAAAATTGGATGGAGCTACTGTTATAGTAATTTTGTGACAATTCCTGCCCAGTTTTCACCTCTTAGGTCCCAGGTGTGTAAGATACCCAATTCTCAGTTCAGTATCCAGAAGACCGTGTCCTACTAGGCGTAGTGGTGTTTTTGTTCCTCTCTGGGGTCCACTCCAAACTCTCCATGCTTCCTCCACAAAGTCAAGTAGCCCCCTGACTCTGGAAATGTACTCTACCCCTGGCCTTCTCACACTAAGAGTACATTCTACCCCTTTGTCTCCTTCCTCTGATTGGCTGATTCTTCCCAGAACTTCCAGTTTTAGGAAAGTACCCAAGCCAGCTTTGCCATCATTCCAGGGCTCTACTCCTAACTTTTAATTTTCACTAGCATGCCCCTGCAAGTACCTGTTCTCACCGGCTCCATTTCAGCTTATTGTATATGAGTTTGTTTTTACTCTTCCCATTAGAATGTAAGCTTCCTGGTACAGGGGCTGTCTTTCCTCTTGTTTTATTTGTATTCCCAATATTTAGTATAGTGCCAGGAAAATAGTAAGTGCTTCATGAATGCTTCTTGACGTGACTTGAGAGGGATATGAAAGACTCAGTACTCCAAAGAGTTTTTCTATAGCAACGAAGACTTATTCCACAATCTTTACCAAGGTAGCCAGACATTCCACCAAAGGCACTTCCCTGGCTGACTCATAAGGGATGTATAAGGGAGAGACCAATTGCTTCCACAAACACGACCACACTTTGGTGTTAGGGCCAGGTTATTCCCATACTCAAGGGTATAACAGTGCTGTAGACTATACTACTAAAATTTTCCTATGCCCAAGGATCCATACTTACAAAATTTGAGAACACAACTGAAGTTGTCAATTTTTCTTATCTCCGAAGGAACCATAAGGCAGGGTTCTTCCTTAGAATGGTCTATACTAGCTCTGCTCTTGAGCTGTCTGTTCACTTCAGTGTTTACTCATCTATGAAATATCTAAGGTGTCTTTCAACTGTCAAATTCATATGAAGGGTCTCCTATTTTTCTGTTTGTTCTTTTGCTTTTTAAGAGATCCATTGCATCTACTTTGAAAACTATAACTAATGTTATTGAAGATTTAGAACTTGAAGAGAATTTTCAGGTCATTGAGTCCAAACTACTTCATACAGATGAGGAAAACAAGGATAAGGTGATCAATTAATCATTAAGATTTGTGCAACATGTTGACTAGGTTATTGTGAGCATCAAATCATAGGCATTAGAACCTGAAGGGACCTTAGAAGACATTAAAACCAAGCTGATTAATATGAGATGATATTTGTAAAGCACCTAGCATATTGCCTGACACATAGAGTAGGCATTATATAAATGCTTGTTGACCCTGCCATTTCTCTTCCCAAGGTTATTAAATAGCATAGCCTAAGTTCAAAGTGAGTCATTTGACTCCAAATCCAAATGCAACATAGTAGATAAAGGGCTTCATTAACTCTTAAAAGTTATATAAGCATACCTGTTATTGTCACAAGAATACACCCAAGGATCTGTGATTTCCCTCAGGTAGATATAAACTAACCGTATAACCTAGTGGACAAGTTCTAAGGATTTGCCTGAGGCACTTGGAGGTTAAGTGACTTGTCAGCTAGGAAACTTCAGCGGGGAGACTGGAACCCAGGCTTTCCTGATTTTAAAGCCTAGTTCTCTGTCTATATCATTCTAGCCCTTGTGATGGGCATAGGCTGTTTGTCACTACTTTCTCTTTGAAGTTTGACTCTAAAGTCATGATAAGGATGAATTTTCGATGGGGTTTATGGAATCAGTCTCATCTTTTCTTAAGCCCACCTGCTACTTCCCTGGGTTGACAGATCTCCTCCAAACTGCCATAGTCATTGTTAAAATCCTTAATATGCTAGATGTTTCCCTTCCCTCTTGTTTCTTTCCCTGGTTTGCCTGACATTAACATAGAGTTATTGAGAGGGTTATTGGGAGGATATTGAGAAGAGCTTCCTCTGGGATGCATACAACAGAAATGAAAGATAGGTGCACTCCTAACCCCAGTCTCTATACTTTTGGATTTTGTACCTCCTCTACAATTGCAAGGCTCATTCTGATTGAAGATAAAGTGCACAGGGGACTTTTTTTTAAAAAACTATGAAAAGAACAATCTGATATGTGTATATATGTATGTATATATGTATACACACACAAACACACTAAAGATAAATGAAATCACAAGGTTCCTGTTTTCTTTAATTCTGGAGATGTAGACCCTCTGATATGCACACCCTCCCTCTGTTCTCCCTCTCTTTTCTCCCTCTCCCTCCCTCCCTCTTCTTCATCCTCTCTCTCCCTTTTTCTCTTGGTTCCCCTTGCTTTCTCCCTCTCTTTCTCTCTTCCCTCCATCCCCCTCCCCTCCCCCTCTCCTTCCCTCGCTCTTCCTCTCCCTCTCTCTTTTCTCCCTCTCTCTCCCTCTCTCTTCCTCTTCCTCTCCCTCCCTTTTTCTCTCCCTCTCTTTCCCTCTCCCTTCCATCCCCTCCCC
>CM053622.1:198186268-198248987 GCA_028646595.1 Phalanger gymnotis | reverse complement strand
TTTAAAATCAGCCATCTCCGATATTGTCATAGGAGCAGGATATTGCGGGATCAAAGCAAGTTTGAAGGTCTGAATAAGAAAGTGTCTCTTTCAGAATGCACTCTCCTGGGCTGCCCGGCTTCTCTGCTCAGTGTGCAGATCAGCTCTTTAGCATTCTCCTGCCGAACCAGGAAGCGAAGTGTGCCTCTGTGTCTCTCTTCATGGCCACCACTTCAAGCTTGTCACTTGCCTGCAGCGAAACACTCTTGCTGCTTTTTAAACAATGAAGCTGGCCCAGGCAAGCCCCTCATTATCATCCATTTCTGTGCCTGCTTTGTACTTCCCTGCATTCTCCGGTCTGAGCTGGGGCTCCCCTGTTGGCCCTCCTTGCTTTCTTTAACTTGTACCCTGTGTGATGGTCTTTGGGGTTTATGTAGTTGGTCACCTGCTCTGGGGTTGATAAGGCTATGGGGAGAGGGAGGGATGGACCAAATGTGTGGCAGATGGACAAGTGTACCTTGGGATGAATGCATTATAGGCTGAGAGCTTTTATCACACCCCCAATCACACTTTTACCTGCTCATGCAGTGTACATCTGTAGTTTGTTGGCACTGTAATTGGATGCAATATGTGATGGTCTCAAAGCTACAATAGTCCTCTATTTCTCTTCTTCCCATATGAACATTTGAAAATATTTTTCTCCACCTCTTAAATGGTAGGTATGTGCTGTCCTTTAATAATTACTTCATGTACAAACTCATTAGTTATGCACCTTGTTGCAAGCCAACTTTACTCTCTCTCTTTCCTAACCTGCTAGCCTCAATTCTCTTCTTTCCTTTACCCTAAAGGCTGATGTTAGACAGCTGAACAGATGGGCATAGGTCAGGGTTTCTTAACCTGGGCTCCATGAAACTTGTTTTTTTTTATATTTTGATAACTGCATTTCAATATAGTTGGTTTCACCAGACTGCCAACGGGGTCCATGACACTAAAAAGGTTAAGAACTGCTGGCATTGTTTCTTGATGAGACTCAGGAAGAAAGGGCCAAACTAGTAAAAAAAAAAAAAAGATAAACCACTCAATAGATTTATGATCCAGCAAGGAAACAAGAAATCTGGTATCTTGGTGCCTTAATTAAAAGAGAAATTAAAGCAGTATTTTAACAATAATGGCATCAGTCGAAGGAACCTTAGTTTGACAGTCAAGAGACCTGGATTCTAGGTCTGTCTCTGCTACTAATTTCATATGTGAATCCTAGACTAAACAGAATCATGGTATGTTAGGACTAGAAAAGCTGACTTTAAATTTCAACTCTACCTCTGCCCCCCATTTTTACAGATGAGGAAATTGAGGCCCAAAGAAGTGAGATGCCTTGTACACAATAGGCATTTAACCTTAACTTCTATATTCCTTTAGATGACACCCTTCTCCCAAGTCACCCAGACTAGGAACAATTGAGTTATCTCTCATGCCTTACATTCATCCCCTTCTTTTCTTTCTCACCAATGACAACCTAGTGGAAAGTGTCAGATTTGGAATTTGAAGATTTGCGTTTGAATCCTCATTCAGCTGCTTACCTTTGTGAACTTAGATAAGTTACTTTCCTCTCTGGGTCTCCCTTTCTTCCTCTATAATGTGAGAGGACTGGACTCAATAACCTCTAAGGCCCCTTCCAACTCTAAAATATGTGAACCTATGCCAGAGGTGGGGAACCTGCAGCCTTGAGGCCCTCTAGGTCCTCAAGTGCAGCCCTCCGCCTTGTTAGGCTTTCATGACCACTGTCCTATATGATGCTAATCACTTACTGGCTGACCCCTTGCAACTCTCCATCCAGCTGTCTTCAGGCTTCACGTCCTCTCCTGTCATCTATCCTTCACTCGCCCCACCAAAGTATTCTTCATGATACCCAAAAATCCATGAGTGATTCCACATTGCCCATGATGATGTTGGTGGTGATGGTGATGATGATGGTGATGGTGATGATGATGGTGATGGTGATGGTGATGGTGGTGATGGTGATGCTGATGGTGATGGTGTTAACTAGCATGTATAGAGCACTTTAAGGCTAATAAAGCCCTGGATATGTTGTCTTACAGGCTTGTGGTAGGGACTAAATGAGATAATAGATGTAAAGGAGTTTGTGAACCTTGAAGTGCTATATAAATGCTAATTACCATTACTATTACCATCATAATAATTATTGTTATTATCCAACTACTAATTTGAAAGTTCCTTAGTCAGAGACAATTGTTTTTCAACTTTTTTATTTTTCATAAGCTCGAAAACCCATTACCCCATCTGAGTAAAACCTGCAATAACATCCCATAAGCCTCTTTTTTTTCCCCTACAGGGAATTTACATATCAACTAGCCACCAGTTCCCCAAGAGTCTTCCCTGCCCTGCCTGGCATGGATCAGCACTTGGTTCTCTGGGCCCAGAGCACAGTCCTGCCAGGCCCAGTTAAGAATCCTATTTAAAAGCAATAACAACCAAAAAACCACCAGACTTTACTCCTTTGGAAGAAGGTGCCTCATTCCCTATGGGTCCCAAAGGAACACCTAACTCCATCCCCATTGTCTGACCTGTGTCCATCCTTCTTGACTGCCCCTTCATTTTCTGAGTATCTTCAGCACCTCTGGCTCACATTTACTGTCTTGTTATGTGCTTTGGGTTTCCTCATACGGAACTCGAATATTCCAAATCATCCTAAATATGAATTAAAACAGAGAGGATGGGCTCGTTGACCTTTTCTACCTTCTACATTATATTAGATAATATTGAAGATAAGGCAATTGGCTCTCTGGGATCACAGAAAACCAAAAGTCACCTAGAAAAAGGTTCTGGCTCAGAGTTTATTCTTTGAAACTATTGTATGATTTATTGTGCAGCAAGCCAAAAGAGAGACAAAGACCTATCCCTTAAGAAAATGGCCCAGGTTCCTGGCAGTTAGAATATGGAATAGCTTAACACACCTACATGCAGTGAGTTCCAACCTTAACATCTGCCTCTGTGACGTCTGTCAAGGTCACACCTAGGTAAATCAGCTCTGGGCACCAGGTTTTTAAAGCTTAGAAACTGCCAGGATAAAAGGAACCTTGGTCAGGGAAAATATGTCTGAAAACTGAAAAAGTGATGCTAGAATAGGAGTGGGGGAGGTTCAGTGAGGACTGGCTGGAAAGGAGAATAGAATAAGTGATTTAAAAAGTTCACTACACTGGAGGTTCATTGGATGATTTTCCAAGAGTTAATAGAAAGAAGCTATAAAAGAGTTATGACAGGCAATTGGGACCAGGCCTTCCTGCTGGGAAAGAATATAAGAACTAAGGAAAAAATGAAGACTCCTTATCCTGAGGGTCTTTATCTTTACTTCTGTAAGTTCTTGGCTTTCTAATCTGACACAAACAGAAACCTCCCGTATGGATAACCCTTTGTTTTTGAGATAAAAGATAATACAGATGATTTTTCTCCCAGAGAGACATTTTTTTTCCTTCTGATTTTGTAGCTGAGAGTACAGATTTGGCAGTGGATTAGCAGGGAGTGAGGGTCTATTCCTTTTTTTTTCCTTTTCCTGACAACTTAGTGTAAAAGGAAGCTAGGCTGAAGTCCCAGCCCCACTACTTACTAAGCGGTGGCTTTGGGTAGGCAACTTAGGTTCTCTGAGGCTCAGGGATAATGATACTTCACCTGGCCGCTTCACAGGGTCATTACGAAGATAAGTTGGCTCCAGAATCAGGAAGACCAAGTTTCAAGTTCCACCTCTGACACATACTGGTCTTGTGACCAGGAGCAAGTCACTTAATCTCAGCATGCCTCAATTTCGTCATCTGAAAATGGAGCTAATAATAGCACCTACCTCTCAATGTTGTTTTGAGGATTAAATAAAATAATGATTGTAAAGAACTTAAGCAGCGTCTGGGACATAGTAAACACTATATAAAGTTACCGTTATTATTATTAGCTATTACTTAATTCTCCAGCACCCCTAGCAATTCTCTAAGACTGTAAATTACAGAGGAAATGTCCATCTATATTGGTAGGTTAGCCAAAAAAAAATTGAGAATACTTTGGAAATACAAAGCACTATATAAATTATGAGGTGGCATTAATAAAATCACCTTTTGGAGAATAATTTATTTGGTAAATAGAAAAGACTTGGGCAAATCAATAAATTTGCTCGTGTCACTATGATTTCCCAAGATTTTTTAGTGTCTCTTTTATTAGTCACTCCATACGACAACCCTATGTAGAAGATTACCATCGTGGGGCAGCTAGGTAACTCAGTAAGCACTGGCCCTGGAGTCAGGAGAACCCGAGTTCAAATGTGGCCTCAGACCCTTGACACACTAGCTGTGTGACCTTGGACAAGTCACTTAACCCCAATTGCCTTGCCTTCCTCCCTTCAAAAAGAAAAAAGAAAAGAATATTACTGTCATCATCTTTATTTAATGGGTGCAGAAGCTGAGACTCAGAAGGCCTGCATGGTTTTGTTAGGGTAACAGAAGGAGAGCCAGACCCAACTCAACCCCACCACACATTGTTACCTACCCTGAAAAATCATTTACTTCCTGAAGAGGTGGTTCAGAAAAGATTGCCTGAAAGGACTACTAGATCAGTAACCAGAGTTAGGTCTCATGGGCTTCCTACTCTAGATTTTGACCAAGCAACGTGAACCATATGGAATGAAAGAGAATTGAGTTTCATATAGCCTAGTTTCCTGTTTTCTGAAGCTTCATGTTTCTAGGTCATTCAACATAAGCTTCATTTTCCAAGGCAGAATCTAGAACTCAAAGGTCCTACAAAAAGCAAATACATACCCTCCCACCTTAGGAGGTCAACTGCCAGGATGCATAGGTAAATACATATGGACATACGTCTAAGTACTGCAGAGAATCAAACTAGAAAGCATCTTTGAGGTATGCCCAAAGATAATCTAGAGCTGGACAAATCAAGGCAATCGTCCCTAGCTCTGAAGCAGAGGCCTGGAATGACTGAAGGAGGAACCAGTTTGACTCTTCAAATGCCCACAAAAATGTTATGAGATAATTGTTTTTTAAAATTATTTTCAAAGTCATTTTTATAATTTGGATTTCCCCTATAACACTTTCCTTCCCCCACCCCCATCCAGAGAGCTGTTCCTTATAGCAAAAGTATTTTTGAGAAAGGAAAATAAAATAAACAACAAAACCAATCAACATATTGAAAAAAAATCTGACATTGTATACAACGTTCTATAGCTGTGAACCCTCAATAAAAAGATTTGTTATGTGAAGTTTGGATTCAATCAAAGGGCCGCACTTGAGGACCTAGAGGTAGAGCTGACCATAGTGGGAACCTGGAAGAAAAGTAATGAAAAGATCACTGGATTTTAAGTAAGGGGACCTGAGTTCCAATTCTAGCTCTTCTCCATAGTACCTGTATGGCTATGATAAGTCACTTAACCTCTCTAGGACTCAATCAGGATATTAAACTAAGATACCTCTAAGATCCTTTCTAGCTCTAGATCCTATGGCCCCTAATGCATATAAATTGGAGTAATAATGTGCTGAGTAATATAAGCATGCCCCACATAAAATTACCTTAAGCTTTGTTTGACCAAACCCCACCATAGACAAATTCTCACTAACATCCCCAGAGCTCGGCCCTGTTTGTTAATTGTCCTTAATTCTCACTTAGACTATTTAATCACAGAGAGGTATGAAATACTTAACACAAAGAGTTCCCTTATATGGCCAAGCTCTTATCAATAGTAGTGTCCTTCACAGAGAGATATCAAGAGTGCATTAGTCCATCTAGGCTGCTATTAGAAAACAAAAGTAAGCAGAAAAGAACCAAAAAAAATGAAGGTTAAAAAATCTTGTAGTCAAATTTCTGCAAATTCTGTCAGTATCTCATTGCTTGTTCAACTGGACCAGTTTATTGAAGCAGGAATGTTTGGTCCTTAAACCCTCAGATCTCAACTCTAATCCATTAGCCGCCTCCTTTTGCATTATTGCACAAGAGGCTAGCACTTTTCCATTGTTCTGTTCTTTTAGGGAGATTGTTCCCTTCTCTCATGTAATCAGTCTATTTTCTTTACCAAAATAATAATAATAATAATAAACAGTATTTAATCTCTTTTGAAAGTCTTTCATTTCATTGAGCTAATGGTTAGGGGGTTTCTGGAGAGAAAAGAGTTAGCCTCCATTCCCTTCCAGGATGTCAATAAATTCTTTGTTCCATTCATTCAGCAAACATTTATTAAGGACCTACTGTGTGCCAAGCATTGTACTAGGTGCTAGGGGTACAAAAACAAAAATTAAACAGTCACTACCCTCGAGGAAGTTGCATTCTTTTGGTAATACATCCTTCTCCCCACCTTCTGTTTAACTAATTACCAGCTGTATAATCTCAGGAGTCTCCCCTATAAGTTGGTATGTCAGCTAGTCTGTTATCATGCCATCAAAATAGCCCTACTTCATTCAACTTGGCTGTAATATAAAATCTCAGTAAAGACTAATTTTTAAGCTTTGATGATCTGGATTTTGGCTTTCTGTGAACTGTCTTCCATTTATAACCTTGTTGCTATGAAACGAACTGCCCCACTGCAATGTCATTTCCACTACAGTTCCATTTTGGATAGAGTCTGCCTATGGAACAAAACTTCAACGACCACATGAGTATTAGTATTGTCTCATTCAATGTAGCATCATTTTGGGAGAACTGATGTTTATTTGAATAATGTTGCCATTTCCCAAAACATTTTTGCAATTTTTATTTTGAGATTACCTTCAGAATGTGTAGCATTTTTTTAAAAATCCTTAATTGAGGGTAGATTTAAATTTTAGAAATAGCCAAAAGGTATTTTGAGCCAGGTCTGGTGAATAAGGTTGAAACCAAATAGTTTTGAATAAGTAGATTTGTTGGAAACCTGGCTAGAAACTCTTCTTGGAACAAGCCCAGAGTTAACTGTACTTTCTGATCACATTCAATAGTACAGTTTTATGTCAAAAACAAAGCATGATTATATGGTAACAAGGCTGTTTTCTTGTGTGGCTCATAAAATGTCTCTAACATCATCATTATCAACAGCTAACATTTATTAAACACCTACTATTTGCAATTCTAAAGGAGTCACAGATCATAATTACTTATGGGTCACGGGGCAGGGGGTGTGGAGGAGGGGCAATATTGTGAGATGATTGTTTTCTAGGTCTGTATGTCTATTTAGCAAAGAGTAAGTATCATGCAAGGTAGGAAAGGGGATGGAGGATAAAAAGGCTTACTAGTAGAAAAAAAATGACTCTCCTTCAGAAAGCATGATATTAAAGGAGAGAAAGGGCAAGTTATATAAGGTTTATAGTGGCTTTTTCTTGCAGCCAAACCATAAAGGCAGCAGAAAGTTCCTGGCTCAGCAAAGGGTGGTAGGTGAATTTAGACAGCTACTTTCCAAGAAATCCCAGAGGTGTTTCCTGAAGGTAATCCCAAAACCAAATAGGACCAGAGCACTCTGTGTTCTCGAGTTTAAATGAGGAGCATTTTGGACCTGATAGGATTCTGCAAGAAAATGGAGTTTGGATACAGAATAGCATTGAATGAGGTTGTCTTGGAAGCTTGGTTGGAAACTGTTGTTGGCTAGAGCCCCAGAGTACCAGTGCTTTCTGTAGTGTTTTTGCTCCCTGCTGTTCAGTATTTCCATCAAAGCCATACTCAGCAGGGTCTGTTGATGATTATAAATAGAACTGTGGTCAATGTCTGCATGTTTTTCTCTCCTAAAAGATGAGCCCATTGAAAATTTGCTGATAATTCCGATACTATTATCTTCTTGCTTCCATTCTCTCCTTTTAAGGTTATATTTATTACCAAGCACTATAATGCCTCCTCTGGCCACAACCAACCCTCAGTCATTTCAGTTGTTCATTCTTCAGGAAACAAAACCATCACCTCCCCTGCTTTTGTGCTTAGACAGAACTTTTCACAAAAATCCAATTGCACTTTCTTTCTACCTATCCACTTCCAAGGATAGAGATGCTGTAAACATTGAGGCTATGTTCAAAAGAACTCTCAACCCTCATCCTCCCAGTTGAGAGAAAGAGGGCAAAAAATCATATGACACTTTTATTTTCTTTTCTTCCTGGTCCTGATCACTGGATAAATGAGAGGTTTTGAGATGGAAAAACCTTTCCTCATCTTGGAATCTCTTCCTTTGAGCAAGACCAACACGAGGCCAATTTTGGGAAATGTAGCTAAAGTTTTCTTGTGAGTGGCAAAAAGGCAATATAAAGTAGAAGAAAGTGCTTCTAGTTCTGGGTCTCTCACTAACTAGGTATATCACCTTGGGCACGTTGCAGGATCATAGAATCATAGATCAGGAGCTGGGAGGGACCGTAGAGGCCATCCTCATATCCAGCCTTTTCATTTTAGATGAAGAAACTGAGGTCAATAAAAATTAACTGATTTGCCCTGAGGTACACGGCTAATAATTGTATAAGGTGGGATTTGAACTCAGGTCTTCAAAACTCCAAATCCGATGACCTTTCTTCTATATCTGCTTCTTCCCTGAGCCTAATGGCTTCCTCTGTAAAATGAAGGGGCTTAACCAATTTCATTTCTTTCCTTTCTGAACTTCTGTTATTCACTGTCTTCCCACTTGTTTTTAATATTTCTCCTCCTGTACCTCACTGTCTGCCCTCTGCAATAATACCTTCTCTTCCAGGCTTTTTCTCCCCTTTAGAATGCTTCTGTTCTGCAGAAGTAATAAACTGATATGATAAAATAGTATATCGTCTTTTCCTGGTGATATTTTAAAGTGCCCTGGACAGACCATCTTCATTAAGTTTAACAAGCATTTCTTTTTGAAATAAATTTTATTGATATCCTTTATTTTTATGCTTCCTCAATTTCCCTTTGTATCCCACTCTCTCTGTATCATTCCCTCCCAGGCAGCCATCCCTGATATCAAAGAATTTTTTTTAAAGAAAAAGCAAAGAAAAATAAGTGAACAGCATTGATGATATGATGAAAAAAATCTTACAAAAATGGGGTGTTCCTTACTGTTGGACCATTCCACCTCTGCAAAAGAATGGGGAGAGAGGCATCTTTTCATCTCTCTTCTTCACAGCCAAGCCTTTAATAAGTCTTAAGTATCTCTTGGGGGAAAGACGCTGGTAATACAAATATAGCCCCTTCTCTGGGGCTATTTTCCCAACTCTCCATAGGTTGTAAACCGTATTGTTTACACATTAAAACTTCCTATCTTTCCATTAATTATCGTTATTGACATGACTAGAATATTCCTCTTACACAAAGACAAAAATATTGCCCTCAGGGAGCATATATTCTAGAACAGATCAATCAACAAAAAAAATCAATTAACATTTATTAAGTACCTACTATGTGCCAGGCACTGTGCTAAAATCATGTACATAAATTAATAATAAGCATATACAAAGTAATTTCAATAGGGAGGAGGAAGTGCTACTAATCAGTGAGGCGTCATATATACAGTGACACCTGGAATTTTGTGTTTTAAAGGACTTGAGGTATTCTGTTCAGTATAAATGAGGAGGGCATGCTTCCCAGACACGGGGAACATGTGTGCAAAGGGGTGGGGGCAGGAGATGGAATATTGCATAGAGGCATTAGCTAGTTGTCCAATTTGACTGGAATCAAAAGTATATGAAGGAGACTGGTATGAAATAATACTGGAAAGTGGAGTGGGATCTAGATTATAAAAGGATTTAAATGTCCCACTTGAGGATTCTATATTCTAAAAGGAAAAGGAAAGTATTTAAGATTTTTTTTGTGAATGGCGTGACATAGGTCTTTTGTAGGGCAGTTGTGCAGCAGTATGGAGGATAGAGTTGAGAGGGAAAAGGCAGAGACAGAGGAGTCAATTAGGAGAGTACAGTAATGGTCCAACTAAGAAGTGGTGGGGACCAGAACTAAGAGTAAAGGCGGTGTCAGAGCAGAGAGGGGAATGGATGTGAGAGATACCATGGAGGTAGAATCAGCAAAACTTGGCAGCTGATTGTATATGGAGAAACGTTGAGGGAAAGAAGAGAGTCAAAGGTGGTGCCAAAGGTTATGAATCTCAATGACTAGGAAGATACTGGAGCCACCAACAGAAATGGAAAAGTTTAAAGGAAGGTTGGGTTTGGGGTGAAGTAAAATTAGTTATGTCTTGGATGTGTTTATTTGAAGTATCCAAGGGGATATCTTGGTGGAGATGCCTAGTAGAAAGTTGGTAATATGTGACAAGAGGTCTCATCAGGTTAGAGGTGATTGTTGGATTCATGGTTGCTGATGAAATCTCCAAACAGAAAAATATAGAGACTGGAGAAGAGGGCCTCAAACAGAACCCTGAGGAAGGACTATTTAATGCATAAGAGGAGGAGGAGGATCAAATTGTAAGAATTTCAGATACTTGACAAGCCAGTGGAAATGCTGATTGGGGTCAGGTGAGTCTTTCAGGCCAGTATCTAACACAGTGCCTTATCAGGCCAGTATCTAACACAGTGCCTTACACATCTTTATTTAATCCTTCTTTAATTTCTATAGTTGTAAAAGTTTTATAATGTACATCAAACTGTATGTCCAGTAGTAAACCAAACATGTCCAAAGCAGAACTCATTGTCTTTCCCCCTAAACCTTCCCCCTCCTACCTTCCCTATTACTGGGATTTTTTTAGGTTTTTAAAACTTTATTTATTTTTGTTACATTTTGACTTCTAAGCTCTCTCTCTCTCTCTCTCTCTCTCTCTCTCTCTCTCTCTCTCTCTCTCTCTCTCTCTCTCTCTCTCTCTCTCTGTCTCTCTCTCTCTGTCTCTGTCTCTCTCTCTGTGTCTCTGTCTCTCTCTCTCTCTCCCTCTCCTTCTTTCCCAACCCTCCACTAGAGAAAGACAGCATTTGACACAGATATATACATATGTGTGTATGTGTGTGTGTGAAGCCATAGAATACATTCTTGTATATATTAATTCTTTCTCTGGAGTTGGATAGCATTTTCCTTCAAAGGTCCTTGGTAGTTTATTTGAATGTTCATATTACTCAAAATAGCTTAGTCATTCATGGTTACCCCTCCAACAATATTGCTGTTACTGAATATTGTCTCTATTACTGTTGAGTAATCCTTCTGGTCTCTCAGGCTCCCAACCTAGGAGTCATCCTGGATTCCTCACTATCTGTCACCCCGCCCCCACATCCAATCTATTGCCATGGTCTATCAATTCAACCTCTGCAACATCTCCCATATACAACCCCTTCTCTTCTCTGAGGCTGCCACCACTATAGTGCAGGCCCTCATGGCTCCAGGCCTGGACTGTTGCAATAGCTGCTGGTGGGTCTGCCTACCTCAAGTCTCTCCATCTCTCTATCTCTCTTGCCTCTCCAATCCATCCTCCTTTCAGCCACCAAAGTGACTTTCCTAAAGCACAGGCCTAAAAATCTCTCCCCTAACTCAGTAAACTCCAGTGGCTCCCTATTGTCTCCAGGATCAAATGCAAAATTCTCTGTTTATCATTCAAAGCCCTTCAAAACCCAGACTCCTCTTACCTTTCCCATCTTCCTGCACCTTACTCCCCAATGTGTACTCTTTGCTCCAGCAACTCTGTGGCTTCCTGGATGTTCCACAAACAAGACACTCTGTCTCTCAGCTCTGGGCCTTTTCTCTGACTGTCCCCTACACCTGGAATATTCCCCCTTTTCCACTCCACCTACTGGGTTCCCTTAAGTCCCAACAGGAAACCTATCCCAGCCCCTCTTAATTCTAGTGCCTTCCTTCTGTTAACTGTTTCCTACTTATCCTGTATATAGCTTGTTTGTATATGTTTGTTTGCATGTTTTCTCCCCCATTAGATTGTAAGGTCCATGATGGCCGGGACTGTCTTTCTTCTTATTTTGTATCTCCTTTAGTAGAATGCTTAGCACAGTACCTGGCACATAGTAGTTTAATGATTGATTGATAATAGTATAGTACTGCATGTTCACATCCCAGCTGTGCTACATAATACCCATGTGACCTTAGGGAAGTCACTTAACCTCAGTTAAAAATCAGAGGACTATGTAAGATATCTTCCAGTTTCATAGATGCTGTAACCCCTAGTACACATGATTTGTGGCAACAACACATTGAATTTTTAATAAATATAGTAGTGTACATATATAATTTATAAATAAGAAAATATTGATATATTTGGGTGTGTACTTATAAGATTTTCAGTTCAGGGAAGGGGTATGCATTGAAAAACATTTGCAGATCACTGGCCTAGAATACTTTTTCTACATTCTTCAAAGCATGATTCAGTTTCTACTTCCTCTATGAACATCTCTAACAATAAGCATATATCAGAAACCTATGATGAGGGGAGGAAGGTAAAAGGAAGGGAAGGAAGCAAGCAGTTGTTAAGGTCCTACTATGTAGTCTGAGCAGCTAGGTGGGTAAAATGTTGAATATAGTAGATGGTAGATAGAACCTTGAGCTTGGAGTCAGGGAGACCTGAGTTCAAATCCACCCTTAGATACTTGCTAGCTGTTTAATCCTGGACAAGTCACTTAACCCTGTTTGCCTCAATTTCCTCATCTGTAAAATGAGCTGGAGGAGGAAATGACAAACCACTCCAGTATCTTTACCAAGAAAACCCCATGTAGGATCAGGAAGAGTCAGACATGACCGAAATGACCGAATAACACATGCCAGGCACTACATAAAGCACTGAGGTTACAAAGACACGCAAAAATCTCAAAACAGTCCTTCCCCTCAAGATGTTTCCATGAAGTCTTCCCACACTAATTCATCCAATTCACTAATTCAATACTCTTCTCATTCAACATTGGTTTCATGTATGTTAGTCTTAGCCCTTCCGAGATGTTTCAGAACACTGTTGGAGTCAGGGACCACGTCTTTTATTTCTCATTCCTAACATAATGCTATGCATATAGTAGATGTTTAGTAAATATTTGATTCCATTGATATGTTGGCTCATTTAAACAGCATAAAGAGGAAAACACATTATAGCAATTAGATGCTTCTGTTCACTGGGTCCACCATGTTTTTCTGCGGCCAGAGTCTACGTTTTTTTGTGATTAACAACATGCACATAAAAGTCACCACCTCTCAGGTTGCCGTATAGTTAGAACATGACTAGAGGTAACCGTTTGACCCGGCAAAATCAAAGAACAAAAGAGAGAAGTGAAGCTCCCTCCTCATCTCTGCCACTGCCTTCCCTGGCTTCCCTTAATTCCAAACAAAAATCCCATCTTCTACAGGAAGCTTTTTACCAACCTCTCTTAATTCTAGAGTATTTGGTCTCTTAATTATTTCCTATTTATCCTGTATGTAGTTTGTTTGTACATACGGTGTTTGTTTGTTTGTTGTCTCTGAGCTTCCTGAGGACAGAGACTGCCTTTTCCCCTTTCGTATCTCTAGTGCTTACCACAAATGTTTATTGACTGACCAACCCAGGAGCAAGCTTCTTTGTTTTTTGTTGCCCAGAAAGGTGTGTGGCTAGTAGGTTTAACTTCAAAGGAGGAAAAAAATCCTTCTTCTTATATTCAGTTGTTCTTTATCTAATGTGTAAGACTTGCAAGTTGTGTATATAGTTCATGCCTTTTCTTAAGAGAAAAATAATCATTTGACACAGGTTCAACAAACTGAAAAGACATTGGAAAGGAACAGCTCTTTTTTTAAAAGCTTGTTCAGGGGCTAAAAACAGACACGACAAAATCTTTGCGAGTTATTCTGGGAGATGGTCAGTCCAACATTCTTCTGCCTGCCCAGGCAGATGCTCCTGTAGTAGGGACAGTGGCCAGGCTTTCTGGAAACACATTCTGCAAAGAAGCAGCTAAAATGCCTACTGTTCCTTAATTATAGTCTAACCTAAGAGATCCAAACAGCACAAAGTTAGAAGCGCATGTGTGTTTTCCTTCAGAGCCAAGCAGTACAGAGAAATCTAGCTTTCCTCTTTTTCTTTTTGTTGCTATTCACTTGGTTAAACTGATTGGCTTTGAGAATGTCAGGCACCTGTCTGAAAGGAGCCAAGCTAATGTTAGAAACACTTGGTGATCAGTAGCCGTGCCTCAACAGGGTCCAGGACTGCAGCTGCTTCCTGTTTCCTATGTGCTTTGGGCACGTTTGTATGGATAAGATTCCACAGAAGGAGGGTGTAGAGAAATGAGCAGAAAAAGAAAGTTAATGGGTGTGCCAAGATGCCTCGGTCTGCTATCAGGAAGCTGTGCTGCTCCTGGGGTGCAGGTGGCAATATAGGCAGGCAGGAAGATGTTATGTATTAGACAAAACTGGGTGAGGCAGAACTGTCTGGGAGGATTAGTGCAAATGAAACAAGGGTTTGCACAAAGTACCTGGGCTTCCCAGTGTCAAGAAGAGCAGCTACCTAGATGAAAAGTAAGCCTTTACTGTGTTGCTGAGGTCTATCTATTTTTGTGACTGCAAAGTTTTAGGAAATTTTTCCATGCAATATTTACTTTAAAAGTTGTGGGGTTGGCTTTGTTTGTTTATTCATTTATTTATTTTGACTTAGTTTGGTTTTAAAAGATGTGAGCAAGTGCATCCAGAGTCAGGTGCTTACTTGGGAGAAGGAAGAACTCAGCAGGTATCATAAAATATATGACAGAATTGTTTGGATTTTTAATTTTCTTGTAGTTTTAAAATGGTTCTTGAATTTTCTGCATGACATATTTACCCAGAAAAAGGCATTTGATTTGAAAGAAGAATATCTGTATATGAACATAAAAGTTAGAGCCATATATCATATACATGTATATACACATATACATACATTTTTTTCCTTTTTCTGCTATTTGCCACACCCAGACTCAGTGTCATCAAAGGGTAAAACCCAGGCCCCAGTAAAGGATAAAATCTAGTCAAGGTCCATAAAATCATCATCATTCAAAAATATTTTGGAAGAATTGATTTTAGACATGATACCATCTTACATAGTAAGGGCATAGTCTTGTTTACTACTAGGATATGCTCTGTAGTTGTAGACATCCATCACTTGGTTTCAGCAAAGTTGGTTACAAAGTAAATGTCTGAAATGCTATTCCTCTTTCTCCATTAATGTCCACCACAAATTCAGAGATGCATCAGAGGAGGAGGTGAATGGAAGATGAGGAGGGGGAGATAGAATAATATCATTAATATGAGGCTTCATCTTTTAAAGTTGGAAGGAATCTTTAAGGTCATCTAGTTCAACCCCCTCATTTTGCAGGTTGCTAGGTAACTGAGGTCCAGAGGATGGATGGATGGATGGATGGATGGATGCATGCATGCATGCATGCATGCATATTAACCAAGCACTTGTGTCAAGCATTGTACTAAATGCTGAGGATACAAATAGAAAAAGCAAGACAATCCCTGCCCTGAAGAAACTCGTACTCTTTTTGGAGGAAAAACAAACATAAAAGAAAGTTCATTGCAAGGGAAGATGGAAAGGCCAAAGGGTACTGACTCTTCACAAATAGACCAAATGATAGTGCCAGAGGTCAGAAGAATGTAGAGGTCGGACGGTTTGTAAGGCCTGGAGGACCTTAGGATGCATTGGCAGAAAAAAATGATAAGGACTAGTGGTCCACCATCTCACTGGAATAGAATTAATGATTCCCATCTCATCTCAGCCGTGTGAGTAGTCAGATAGCTCAGATATGTTCTAGGCACCTTGTCCAGAGTCATCCAAGTGTTAAATCAAAACCTGCATCTTCTGATTTGTGATGCCTTGCCTTTTGCATAAGACAACACTACTCTAATGGAGCAAAGTGCTACAAAGCTTTGGTGAGGAAGTAGTTAAGATGGTGGCCATTTCCCTCTGGAGAATTTTCCCTAGTTCAGGATTGTCCCTCCACTGTTAGCCAGACTCCTAGACTTAAGAATCCTCTGATTCCAACATTGTAACTTTATTCCCATATTTTTTTCTTTGGCTTTACAATGTCTGACGGACCAGGGCTGCAATAGTACACTTTTGATAGGAGGTGCCAACTGACAGATGAGATACAAAATGAAAGTTTTTTATAGTACATTCAGATTAGAAAGAATGGATTTGTTACCTGCTTTATCATTTAGGAAATTCTGCTTGCTTAGAATGAGGTATAGCTATAGTTCTACCTTGGAAAAATTCTGTAGGTATTTCCTCCCCCAAAATAAAACACCTGTGGTCTTCAATATATGATTTTATAAAATTAAAAATATCCAGACACTTTTGAAAGTAGGAGGCACACATGGTATTCGGGAAACTAAAATGTTGCAAACATCTTTTTAGAGTAGATTTTCCCTGGCCACTCCCTAACAAAGAAAGAACAGAAAATGAATGGTTATTATAATTTGGCTATATTTGATATAAACACACTTTTCTTAAACCTAGGTAATTTTCCTGAGCCTTGCCCCTTTTGTAATTCAGATTACTAGTTTTTTAAGGGAGGAAGAAAGTACAGGTGATGGAAACAAATGGACCATGTCCTAGAGTATGTGGTTCAGCTATGTGTATGTGATGGAAATTCATCCTATAAATCATTGTGAACTATGTAGGGCTTGTTTACAGACTCAACCAAAAAAAATATACAACCTCCCAAAAAAGTCCTCTTAATTTTCTTTCTGTTTCCAAAAGGTCAAATGCTGCAAATATTGGCCAGATGACACAGAGATATATAAAGACATTAAAGTTACCCTAATAGAAACAGAACTTCTGGCAGAATATGTAATTCGAACATTTGCTGTGGAAAAGGTAAGTTTTCATTCTATCTTAATGAAGCTGTAACATTGTAAATATCAATTTTTGTTACGATAAATTTATTAATTTCTGATTCATCTGGGATAATTTAAATGTGATCCTACCAGAAGGCAAGAAGCTAACTAGAGCCCTTCCCTAGGTCTCTTTCTATCGTATTTTTTGACAAGCTCAGTCCAATCCTTTTTCATAAGACAATCCATGTGACAGAACACTGGATCTGTAGTCAAGAGACATAGGTTCAAATTCTGGCTTGAGTGGAGCCCAAATCATTTCATCTCTTGGCCTCAGTTTCCTCATTTGTAAAATGAAATGAAGATACTTCACTAAGTACCTCAGGGAATCATTGTGACAAAAATGTTTTATTAACCCTAAAATGCTATAGAAATGTTAATTATTCTCATAGGATTCTACCTTTTGCAGCCAACTCAAATTTCTCTAGCTCTATAGCTAAATGAGTATGGTCTGCTTCCCATTTGTTTTTCATCTAGTTAGTGGTATGTTTCCCATTCAGAAATATGTTATTTTCCTCATGCTCTTTGCCCATCATCATTAAACATGTAACAGAAGAGCTCATCCACAATCATAGTTGAGAAGCAGATCTCACTCTGTCTGGGATGCTTTTGTTTCCTTGATTATTTTCAGGCCTAGGTTCCAGCACTAACAGCCCTACCTTTGGAATAGACAATGGTGTTCTGTTATACATGGGATGCTCTTGGATGCACAAACAGATTATTTACCGTGACACCAATGTGTGCTTACTTGCAATTTTGCTTTGGTCTTTGGCCTCAGTTGAGGGGCCTACTTAGCTTTGCCCTAGACACAGTCTTCAGAATGTTCATGTTGGTAGGTCATTCTGAGTTGCTAAGATTCACACCCATAGGATTTAGAGCCAGAAGCAACCTTAGCAGTTATTTGGTCCAACTCCCTCTTTTACAGATGAGGAATCTGAGACTCACAGAAATTCAATAATTGCCCAGGGTTACACAGGTAATAAGTGGTAGAGTTAAGATTTGAACCTTGGTCTTCTGACTTCAAATCCAGGATCATTTCTACTACACCACAAGAACAATGATTTTGTCTCCCAATTTTCTGGATGAAACACTACCGCAGAGTGGTAGAGTTAGAGGAAATCACTAGTCATTTGACTCGCTCTTTCCTTCCCTGACCTAAATTATCACAGTAAGTGGCCGGGGGAACGGGGCGGGGAGACACTCAAGCTGCTCCACTGCTAACATACGTGGAGGAAGTTGGCTTGCTACCACACAGCATCTGCTCTTGGAGTAATGGAACCTGGTTTGCTGAACAACTTACAACAGTTTGCAGATCCATATTTATTAGAGACCCATAAGGCTGAGAGGGATGTTTATTTTCATCTGTTATTCATACATACTATTTAGATTTTTTCATAATCTTTTTTTTAATAAGAAGACAAAATATTTGGAGACTAAAGAATGTGGAGTTCAGGTTGTCTCAGTTCTTCAAGTTCCAAAGTTCATACTTTGATGTTAGCTTTTCCACTTCTTAGCCGGGATTGGAGAAAACATATGGAGGATTTTTCTATGGCTCTTGGCAAGAGCATTCATGAATAGCTGCATTAAAACAGATAGGGATAAAAGACCCTAGATATTTTATTTTTTTAAAAAAACTCTCATCCAAGAGCCATCACTTAAACACTGGGTTCTTTGAACAATAGTCAGCTTTCTAATAAGCTGAGAATGCTGCTAGAGGGTTTGTTTGTTTCTTTTCTCTCTTTTCCTTTTTTTTAACCTCTTATTGTCCACTTCTGCAGTCACAGCTGCACAGAAATGTTTCTGAACTACCCAACTATTTTAGTCATTTTCTGTGCTCTCATAAAACTAAGTAAAGTTACGGTAGAAGGAGGGGAAGATTGGATTGGTCGTTAAAGTATTTAGAGAAATCAAAATGATATGTTAGTGGTTTTCTAAAGAAGGGGGAGCTGCCGTGGGCAATCGAAATCTTTATAGAAAACAAATCATTAGCACTTGGTGGAAACATTTGCTTATTTTGCGTCTTATTTCTCATTAGAAGAGAGAGGAAAGACATACCTTTTTTTTGATATTTCTGTAATTGTGATTCCGTTTGGGGAAGAGGGTGCAGCAGGGACATCCAAGGTAAAACACTACTTTTGGGTTTTTTATTCTACAAAAGAAGTAAAATTGTCTCAATTTATGGCATATTCAGCCCTATTTTTTGCCTGCCTGTTAGCTCATGGGTTTCCATTTATCTAATGGAAGCAAAGACCCCAAGCCAAACAAAGTTTAAAGGCTATATGATGACTTATTTCAAGAAGAAAGCATGTAGAGCAGCTAGGTTGTGCAGTGAGTAGAGTAGTGGCCTTGGAGTCAGGAGGACCTGAGTTCAAATCTAGCTAGGACACTTGACACACTTACTAGCTGTGTGACATTGGGCAAGTCATTTAACCCCAGTTGCCCTGCTTTCCCCCCTCAAAAAAAAAAAGAAGAGAGCATGTACAGCATGTCCCCAAAGTTTAGTGCAGTTTTACAATGATTGTTTATTTTTAAGAAACAAATCATTGGTTCTTTAAAAAAAAAATCATTATTGGGCTTGGGTTTTGTTTTAGGATGTCCCAGAAGTTTTAGTGCAGTTTTAAGCTATAAAACTTTGTAGCGTAAAACTGCCCTAAGACTTTTGGGACACCCTGTATTTAAACACTCTCCTAGACCTTTTATGCTATCAGCTGACTCTCTCCCCTGTCTACCTCTGAAGAAAAGAAAACTGAGTAGTACCACCGAATCCCATCAGCACAGGAAACAGTAGCACAATCTTACTGTTCCTAAAAGAGCCAGACTTTTCAGGGCCCATCTGTCCCACGCAGGGTGGAAGAGCCCAGTGGCCGCCTCTTTTTGGTTGTCTTCCAGTCTTTTAGTATTCAGACGTTATTCCAAGAAGGGTTCCATGGGCTTCACCAGACCGCCAAAGAGATCCATGACACAAATAGTTAAGAATCCTTGGGGTAAAAGATGCTAACAGCATTTATGTTCTATCAGTAGGAAAGACCAGATGAGTTTAGTACTTATCAAGAATACTTAAATAAAATAGAAAATTACCACAGGAGGATTTTTCTTCCACTTCCACCATAGCAACCCTGCCTTGCTTCCTCCTCCAATGGCTATCTTATCCACGGTCTACTAATATTCCTGGGCTTCTGCCCACAGTGGCCAGTTTCTCTTTCCTGAGGTTTCTGTCTCTGCCAATGTGGTAGCGTACCAGGTTGGTAGGGGGCAGTCTGTATGCCCACAGGGCCTTGGGTGGTGGCCAAGGGCAAACGTGGTATTCTCATAGTATGTCTTCCAAACCTCTTCCCTTCTCCCACCTGTCTACCTTCCCACTCAGCTACTTAAACAGTGAGTTGCAGATCTGCAGAACTTAGCTAGCCTAGCCCTTGGACAAGAAGTATAGAGTCTATAATGGGGCCCATACCGAAAGCCTTTTTAACTTGGTGAAATTTCCAGAACTTACCCATTATAGTGTTACCTACATACCCTAATGAAACATTGGCATATGGCTTCAATTTAACATCTTAAAAACATTTTTAAAAAGCAATATTTTCACTGAGAATCAAGATTTCTATGTTCAGAGTATTTTAAGCTTAGTCATAATAACATACTCATAAGCAAATGCCTCAAATTGAAATCTATTCTTGTCTATCCAATCTTTCAAAGAACGTGGTTCTTGTGAATTTCTCTTTTCAGTGTAATAGTCATAGATATTAAATGATTTAAAATCTGACAGGAACAAGAAGTTGGGGGTTTGTGCTGTATAAAACTAACTCAGTCCATCTCAAAATTTTAGGATGAGAAATATGGGCCCACATTATTCAAGTCTAATTGGATAGTTTAGTGATACTAAGTAAACTTCCAATGATAAAAGCATACAAAAAGAATACCAGGACCCATGTGCCAATCAGCCTCTTTGCCACCCCCCCATTTCCAAACTGTCTGTGATGTCCATAGCAGAGTAGCACCTGCGGTTCCAAAACAAAACAGAAACAAAACCAAGAAGCAGCTCACCACCAATGGCTAAGCTAGATCTCACTGGTGACAGTGACAGAATAATTTTATACTCAGGAGGGCAAAGAGAATGGAGCTTTTATAGAACGTGTCAATCTACATTAGCAAAGGTGACCCAAGTCACCTTTGGATTATACTGGTTTTGAGTAAGATGGATAAAGAAGCCCCTACAGAGGTTGGTAGAATTCCTTTGCTATCGGGTAATATGCCTATGAAACAGTTTTTCCAGTTGTTTCTGTCTACTTGTTCCCTCTGCTGTCTCTGGAGAAAAGAACCGAATCTGGCCAGACTACTTCTAAAATTATATCTGCTAAGGGGAGAATGAGGGGCTGAAGAGGAGTGGGGAGTCTTGGGTATCATCAGATTTTTTTCGATGTATCCATTGGTTTTACTCCTCATCCTTTTTCCCTCTTTAAAAAAAGGTGTTATAAGGAAAATTCTATAGGAGGAGGGGGAAAGAGGGACACAGAGGGAAATTTAGGCATTGTAAGAACAAAGGGTATCAATAAAAACATTTTTTAAAAACTATCTGATAGGAAAAACTGCCCCTGATTTTTATAGTAGTGCCTGTTTTGGTATTGAGTTTACTCTTCGAAAATAGCAAGAAATTTAATGCTTCTTGTTTTATAATGTTTAACCTTGACATATATACTCTGTAATGTGTGAGATATATGTGTGTATAAATAAACTCTATTGTTCCTGAAACAAAAGAAGAGCCTTCTGTTCACAGATCTTGTGCCTTCTCTTTAGTTCCAAGGCCAAGCCTTCTCATTTAACTCACTAATATGCTTGAGCTCTATCAGAATAGGTGGTGCCTTTTAGGTTATATTTTCTGAGGCATATGTGATGGCCTCCACACCTACCTAAAGTTTTGACTTTACTAAAGAGAGAAACCTGATAAACTGAGTTACAGCTGAATAGAAAGATGTCTAATTTTCTGGTTAATTCTCCTGGTTCATTCAGTGAGCTCTTGTTCAGCTCTTCTTCTTACACAACTCTCTATTAGATGCCATGATACAAGGAAATAACTAGTCTTTAACAAAAAAAAGATTAGAAAACACAGGGTCTAACCTTAAGAAGGTTGCAGTCCAATGATAAGAATACGGATGTCCTTCGAGTTGTCTTGTTCATAAAATCATAGCGTTGGAAGAGGCTGCCAAGATCGTCTGGCGCATCCTTACTCAAAGGAAGAAATCTCTACCACTTCTCCAAAAGTGATCGTCAAGTTTCTGAATACCTCTGATGGGGAGCTTGCTGTTTTACAAGGCTGCTTATCTATAGTACAGCACTATCTTCTGTTCTATTGCCTGTATAGTTGTGAGGTCCATTGCTCACTTGGTTGCTAAATTCACTGAGTAGCCTGAAAAAAAGACAGCAGATGATACTTATTAGGAAAGTACTACTACTACTACTACTACTACTACTACTACTACTGCTATTACCACTACTACCACTACTACTACTGCTACCATCTCCAACCACCACCACCACCATCACCACCAAAAAAAAAGGAAGGAAATCTATCTTAATGTTTAAATATCTGATTATGTAAGTTGATGTTCTCCAAACATTCCATCTTCCCTAAGAAGCTTGTAAACACCTTAATCAAAGTAAGAATTAATTTCTTCCCCTCATATTTATTAGTTCTTCAGCAGGTTCTGTTACTTGTATTCTAACTTGACAATCCAGGCAGCCTTGGAATTCCCATATTTGTTTGTTTTTGCTTACTACCATTTCTCTTTCTTTTTCCTCCCACCACTATCAAACTGATGACAGAGAGGAGTTCATGAAATCCGAGAAATTAGACAGTTTCACTTCACAGGATGGCCAGATCATGGGGTACCATACCATGCAACAGGATTGCTTGGGTTTGTCCGACAGGTCAAGTCCAAGAGTCCTCCTAATGCAGGCCCGTTGGTCGTCCATTGCAGGTAAATAGAAATTTCTAGGTAATAATGTGTTGTGGGGTGGGGTTTCTTTGGGGTTTTGTTTTATTTTATTTTACAGAAAACATGCTGGCTTCTTTTTCACATACTAATAGGCTATTTGCTCTTTTCCAGTGCTGGTGCTGGTAGGACTGGTTGTTTCATTGTCATTGACATCATGCTAGACATGGCAGAAAGAGAAGGTGTAGTAGACATTTATAACTGTGTCAGAGAGCTACGGTCTCGGAGAGTCAACATGGTGCAAACAGAGGTACAGTCAAGTCAGTTTTCCTTTTTAGCTACATACACCCTGGAAGCAGAAATTTTAAAAATTAAAAAAAAAAAACCTTAGCTAGAGCTCTTCTTCCAAGTCTCTATGGGGAAAAAAAAATATAAGCCTAGCTAGTCCCATTCTTTTCCTTTATAAACATTAAAAAGAGAGCCCGTGAAGACAGATATCTGGGAATAAAGGTTCATAACCACAGGACAGAACCTAATATTGTCATAAATGTCATAGCTAAGTGGTGCGGTGGATGTGGCGTGAGAAAGACCCGGACTCAGACGCTAACTAGCAATGTAAATCTGGGCTGGCTATTTGACCTCTGTTTGTCTCAGTTTCTTCATCTGCAGAATAGTGACAATAGCATCTTCCTTCCAAGGTTGTTGCAAGGATAAACTGAGATAATATTTTAAAAGCATTTTACAAACTTTACAGCAATATATAAACGCTAGCTCTTATTTTTACTGTCATGTGGCTTCTGTGTCAAGCAAATAGGTATCACTGTATAAGCACATAGTATAATTCATTTCTATTATTACTTTTAAAATAGCTAGTAACTAGAGGTAGACTGACTCAGACAATTGGGCATGTGTCCAGTAGCCTCTAGAAGAAGCCTATGCTTTATGTACTTTTCCAGGGCTTGCAGAGAACAGCAAAGGCCTGGCATAGGAATATGTCTGGTTTGTGAAGGTCATCCAAGCTTGCTTAGCTATAAAATTAAATGCAAGGTGCCTGGGACAGTTACATTTTGGAAATAAAGCACTTAGCTCATGTTCCCTAGCAAATGCAAATTTGCATTAATCATTTTACCTTATTAACTGTGTCAGGACACCTGGAAATTACCCTATGAAATGCTTTTGAGTTACATTGAATTGCAAGGAAACCTAAATTTTCTTGTAAAACTAACATAAAGGACACTAGACAGAGACTTCAAATGCTACTTTTTTCAGCCTGTTTTTTAGAATTAAGATAATCCTTTATGTGCAGAAACTTTTAAAAAGTAATGTGAAACTGTCCTAAAATTCAGTGCAGTAAACCATTAATTTGGACAAATTGAAGTCCAAATCAGTGTGGTCCAAACTGTAGAATATTTTTAAAGAATCAGACTATTGGTGATTTTAAGTCCATAAAGTCCATAAATAAGGTGCTTCCAAATAAAAGTCATGTTCTACTTGCTGTAATGAACACTTAAGGAATGTCATTACAATATGCTAAAAACAGATTGGAACTCTTCTCATAAAATGCATAGGATTACCAAAAACCTCACAATTATATTGAAATACAGTTGTCAAAGTTCTGGGGTTTTTTTCCCCTTAAGTTCATGGATCCCAAGTTTAGAACACCTCTCTAAACAATGTTTCTGTCTTCTAAGAATCCATTGTTTATGTTCATGTTTTAAAAAGTAATACTAGCTTTTCTTTCTTCTCTAGCTTCATTGTGTTATCTTTTTTTCCCTTTATTGACTATCTGACTTACTCCACTCTTTCAGGAGCAGTATGTATTTATCCATGATGCCATCCTGGAAGCCTGTCTTTGTGGAGACACATCTGTCCCAGCTTCCCAGGTTAGGTCATTATACTATGACATGAATAAGCTGGACCCTCAGACAAACTCAAGCCAGATCAAGGAAGAATTCCGGGTAAGCCTCATAAGCTTTGGGGTGTTGCCTTCCCACCCCACCCCCCAAGGACCATCCCAAAATCTGATTAATGGAAGGCTTCCTTCCGCCTTTAGTTCTTGGCCCACTTGACCAACAGAACCAATTTTTCTCCTGGAAGGAAAAAGTCATGTGATAGATTAGCCATGCAGTTGTTGGATCCTCAGTGATGCTTAGTATTGCCAACTGATGTCGCACCTTAGGTTCTTGGTTTCTTTCCACTCTCTTCTTCCTATTAGACAGTATATGTCTAAGTATACTCGAACCTCTGGGCAAACTATGTTCCCCAAACTGTAAACTAGTGGCCATCTGTCTAGCCCTATCCACCCTTTAAACTGAGTCATGTCAGGATCCACCACAGTGGCCTAAGATGGCCCCCACTTCTCATATCATTGAGCCTTATCAAGGAAATTTAAGAAATACAGAGAAAGAAAAATTTGACCCTATATACTTACTTGTATATATCCCCCTCATTTTTGTCTTTATGTATCCAGTGCTTAGCACATAAATCCTTAATAAATGTTTTCCATTCATTATTTTTGGTTTCTTTTTTAACTTTCAAATGAAACTGTGATTCTCTGTTTCACAGTTTGCTATTTTGAAAGTATATAATAAATTCAGTACGCTATTGCCAAAGCTGTCCAATTTGTCTGTTTCCCCCTAAAGTCCTTTCTGTTCCCTTCCATGCATTTTCTTTTAAATGCTTTAAATGATTTTTAAATGCTTTTAAAATATGTATGTGTTTTAAGTGCTTTAAATTACCTTTTCATTTCTTTTTTCTTCCTTTTCTTTTTCTTCTTGTCAACAGTAACACTAACCTTCCCCTCTCCCTATTGACAAAACAATCTAATTGAAAAAAAACCCAAAACATATAATAAATAAGCATTTTCGAATAAAAAAATGTGTATATATTTTATGCATGTTACATATGTTGTATAAACATTACAAATATACAAAATATGTTTTATATACGTGCATATGCACATACACATATACATACATATGTATATATGTGAGTATATTTGTTTTGTTTTGGGCTTATTTTAATATCAAACCCAGAATTAATCTACTGTGCAGCTGATGCTTTCCTAAATGTCTCTTTCTTTGGTGATATAGACTCTAAACATGGTGACTCCAACTTTGCGTGTGGAAGACTGCAGTATAGCACTTCTACCCCGAAACCATGAGAAAAACCGATGCATGGATATCCTACCCCCAGACCGATGCCTGCCCTTCCTTATCACAATCGATGGAGAGAGCAGCAACTACATCAACGCAGCTCTGATGGATGTAAGCCCTTTTTATGTGAGGAAGGAAGGAAGGAAGGAAGGAAGGAAGGAAGGAAGGAAGGAAGGAAGGAAGGAAGGAAGGAAGGAAGCCAGGAAGCCTTTACCAAACCAGGAGCTACAAGAACAGGATCTGAAAGAGTTTTTCATCCTATTCATTTGTTCTATTTTTTCCCCTGAAGACAAAATATTTTTTAATGATGAATTCAAGATCCCACATATAAGTTATGTCAAGGCCAAGGTTGTCCAGCCCCTCAGAGACAGCCAGTCCTGGAGGGCTAATAAATGAAATATGTCTAAGCTACTTTTTCTCATGCTCACATTTTTAACTATCTAGCCTAAGAGTGATAGATGCCTATTAAATCACAAAGGCAGCAAAATGGGGTAATGTGGTTTGCAGGATTATTTTAGTTCCTTTTCCTTTCATTTGGGCAGTAATTAACAGGGCTTGGGGAACAGGGAGATGGAGATGGCCTGTCAGTATACTACACAACCCATTACTTCCTGTCAGTCTGTTTACTTCTAACTGAATGAACATTTGCTGTTCCATGATGAAAAAGTGAACGAATATTTACTTTTAGTGCCGTTATGGCAATTTTAATACTATTGATATGATATCAGTAAAAAAAGGGCACTTAAACTTGCTTTAAGCTTTCCAGAGCTATAAAGAGCATCTGTAACATTTTATAGCTGAAGTAACTAAAATTCTTACACATACAAATGACAAGAAAACAAATTGTTAAAAGCGGTAGGTATATTTTAACTATGCTTTTTTGTTTAAAGAGAAGAAAGGTAGAGTTGAAAGCTATGCATTAAAATGATTCATTGTAGATACTCTGAATGTTGGCTTTTAAGTAACATTATCACCTCTCACCTGCAATAGTGGCCAAATTAAACCCCCCTCTTTCCAATCTTCTTCTCACTTCAATCCCTGCTGCATGCCACCGTCAGATTAAATCTTTGAAATGCCCAGCTCTGATCATTCTACTCATTGTCATATCACTCCAATCATTCCGTTACTCAAAGACATTCCTCATCGATGGTCCAAACTGGCTAATTAGTTTGCCGTTTAAGGTCCTGTAAGTTCTGATTTCCTCTGACCTTCGCAGCCTTATTTTATCTTAACTCATCCTGGAATACTCCATACTCCAGCCAAAACACGCTTCTTGCTCTCCCCTCAGACTCATCTGGGGCTTTCCTAGCTCTGTCCCTTTGCTCATGATGTTATCGGCATGAGTTGAGTGTTTAATTTCCCATCTCCCCCATTGAAATTTATACCTTCTGGAAGACCAAGGTCTAATCCTACCTCTTATGTGAAGGCTTCCCTGACTCCGTGTGACTAGAAGGGATCTCTGCCTCCCCTGAACTCATATTTCATTCATATCTGTGACACGCTTATATATTCTATTTTGTATTCTAGTTATTCAGTTCAACAAGCATTTGTTAAGCACTTGCTGTGTGCTAGGCTATGGACATACAGAAACAAAAAGCAAAGTAGTTTTTGCCCTCGAGGGACCTAGCAGTCTTAGTGAGGGAGAGAGACAACTGTGAGAATCAAATGACATAATATTTGTAAAGTGCTTAGCACAGTGCCTGGCACATAGTAGGTGTTTAATAAATGCTTATGCCTTTCCCACCCATTCCCCTTCCCTTAATTTTATAAGCAGCTAGATATCAGTGAATACAGCGTTCCACTTGGGGTCGGGGAGACCTGAATTCAAATGTGGCCTCAGACTCTTACTAGCTCTGTGACCATAAGCAAGTCACTTAACCACTATGCACCTCAGTTTTCCCATCTGTAGAATGGATATAATAGCACCTACCTTCCAAGGTTATGTATTATAATCATTAACCTCTCTCTGCCTCAGTATCCTTCTCTGTAAGAGGAGGAGATTGGACTTGATGATTTCTAAGGTCCCTTCCAGCTCTAAATCTGCAGTCCTGTGTTTATTGGATCAATGAGTGAGTATCTAAGAGTTTTAAAAGAAACTGATTTGTTAAGCTTGCTGTTCTTTTATTGAGAAAGAGGCATTTTATTATGCCGAACACTCAGAGAGATAAACCGAGGCCCAGAATAACCATTGATAATGGTGGTATGACTCAATAAGTGTTAAATGTATGGAATGTTTTCCACTCACATCCCTGTTATGAAATATGCTGTAGCGTTATGGTGATCTGCCTAGGTAAGGCTGTGTTATATTTACAAGCGGGACTGCTAGCTAAAAGGATCAGCTTCTTTCTGTCACGTTTTTCGAAGTTATTGACTTGGGCTTTCTCTCTGTTTGCTTTTTGCAGAGCTATAAACAGCCTTCAGCATTTATAGTCACCCAGCATCCTTTGCCAAACACAGTCAAAGACTTCTGGAGACTGGTCTTGGACTATCACTGTACGTCTGTGGTCATGCTAAATGACGTGGATCCAGCCCAGGTAAGTCCCAACATCCACTTTCACTGAGACCAGGATCAGAGGAGGCAAGGGCTGCATTTGTCAGTTTGTCACTTTTGAGGCATTGTATAGCATGGGCAGTAAGCATCTGGTCTGGAGTCGAGGATCTGGGAGCTGCGAAGCTGAGGAAGGCGATTAAGAATCAGGCAGGTATCAGGTGTGAGGAAGCAAACAAATTAAAAGCAGATTAGGCAAGGTAAAATGAGAGTAGGGAAAAACTTGGGTCAGAAACCAGGGGTACAGGATAAGACCCCTGGGGATGTATATATCAGAAGGCAGGGCATTGTGGATGGCTCAAACACTAGGCAAATTATCAGGAACCAGGAACTGAAGGAACAAAGTAACACAAATTGGAAAATAGGTACAGGGGCCCAGTAATTTTAAAAAAAAATCTAGGTAGCTCTTTGCCTCCTCCAGGGACATCTTAAAATATTTCTTATTTCAGCAAGGACCAAGTATCCAATGTAGCTGTCTAGGGTTTGCATGTGAAAATAAATGAGACCACCAGGCAGGAAGGTGAGGGAAGTAAAGGAAGAATATAATTCCTAAACTGGGGTACCATGCTACTTTGGGGGATGCATAAATGTGGAATTGGAATCAAAGGATCTAGTTTCAAAACCTGCCTCTGCCCTTTACTGCCTGTCTGATCTTAGGCAAGTCCTACTTTCTTAAGCTTCAGTTTCCCTGAGAGATTTGGATGAGAAGACCCTTAAGTCCCTTCTGGCTCAAAGCCTATTGATTATCCACGATCCTAGTAGCGAGGTTAGGTCATTTAAGTAGGGTAAGGTGGGAGAGGTTTTCCCTTCCCCCAGTCCTTGTTTGATAGTTTCTATCCGCCCCTTCACAGCGACATTAAAGTCACTTCTCCAGATGTCTCTAACCATTCCCATTATGTTGCATTTCTAATGCTCTGTCTTGAAAGCTAGTTAATGAAACTTTAACAATAATCCTTATACTTGTATAGTTCTTTTTGCTTAAGAAGCTTAAATGTTTTACAGTCCTTCTCCCATTGATTCTCTCGGCAGGGTAGATTTCCCCCATTGTAAAGGCAGTCAGACACTGAGGCTCAAAAGGATTAAAGGATTTGTCCAGAGTAACATCTGAAGGTAGAACCCACAGTTCTAATTTCCCAGCTCACAGTTCTTTGGGTTAAATTGCCCTCACTCTGAAAACTTCCCCAACTTCCTTCCCACCCACTCTCTACCCCTAGTAATAGTCACATAGGACCTCATACTTATTTATTACCTTGGGTAAGTCACTAACTTCTCTGACCCTCAGCTTCCCCATCTGTAAAGTGGGCATGATAATACTTGTACAACCGAAGAGTTGTTTTCAACAAGCATTTATTAAGCACCAAAGAAAGACAGTCTGTGCTCTCAAAGAGCTTATATTCTAGTAGATAAAGACAACATATAAAAGAAAGTTGAAAGGGGAGAGAGAGCCGGGAAACACTCAGAGACTGTGGCAAAGGAAGAATTTTGAAGAGTCAGGAGCTTCGTCAAAAGACAAATAAGGGAGTTGAACATGGCTGGCCAAGGCCCATCCTAAAAATGAAGTTCTAAGAGAAACTAACCAATCAATGTAGATAACATATATAAAGGATATTATAAAGCAGTATGTAAATTCCATATAAAAATAAAAGTCACATATAAATATAAAACAGTATAGAAATAGGAAACACTGGACTTCATATCCCCAGAACCAGGCTCAAATCCATTAGAGCTCCAACATGGTTGACCTTGGGACATCATTTGTCTGAGCCTCTTTCTCCTGTGGAGGAATCTGTGATCCTAACCCTGGCACTGTCTACCACGCAGAGTTCTTCTGAGAATCCAGTGAGACAACATGGGTGCTTTGTTGACCACCTATGAAGGCGATATCAATGCTGTTTGTTTAGAATGATTCCCTTTTTGCACTGGCACAAATCCTAAAATATACTAAAACACTGCTTTCTATCCAAGTCAATTAAAAGAAAAAAGACTTGGAGTCTCTGACATGCTCTTTTAAACGACTATCTGAATTCCAGGCATTCATCCTAAGCGCTAACCGTCTGAGCCCATAACACTCATCACCTACTCAAGGAATGGTAGGGAAAGAGAAAAGAACTTCAAACTTGTATTCAGGACACAGAGGTGATTTTCAGAGTGTAGGAAAAGAGACTCTGGGGAGTCGGTCTTTTAGGAAACGCTAAATAGAGCATTTGAACTTAAAAGCTGTTGCAATTGTACGAGAATAGCTCTTGACTCCTTTAAGTATTTATAGGTCCAGTTCATGGAAGTGTTCTGCACCATTAAAGCCATTTTCTACACAGTTTACTTGGGCAAGCATGGAATGCAGTATGTCAAGAGCCAAACCCCACCTTAGGAAATTCATATTTCTCCACTATGAGTAAAAGACAGGCTTTTGATTAAGAAGTTGAACCGAGAGTGCAAGTGAAAATCAAAACCAGCCCCAGCAACCGAAAACCAGGCAGAGAAGCTTAAATGTGAATGGTACAAGTTTTATCACTGTCTCAATAGGCCATCATGATGCCTATTAATTTTAACAGTTGGTATGCTGGGGTATCAAAAAAAGAAAATAAACACCAGCATACAGTAGTTTTTAAATGGTAATTTTACAACTGGATGGAAATAGTGTTTTAAAATAAGTAAATACAGTTTTTTGTCATTGTAAACTGTTGCAGCACAAAAGTTACAACAACAACAACAAAGGTGTTTTTCATTTTCATTCTTAATCAGAAAATCTAAGGCTTTCCTTTGGCTACAGTGGATAGATAGGTGCCAAGTGGTACATTTTTGCACATATAAGATTAAAATTGACTTTGTTCACTCTGAAGAAAAATTGTCAAGACCCTGTGATAAATAGCATCCATTTTAAAGATTCAACTGGCGTGTTCTATAAAAGTATGAAGACTTTCATTGTTTGCTGAACACGCTTTACCCGAGACTACTTAATATGCTTTGTACCCCAGCTGCCACAGACACAGGCTATAAAAATAAGGCTTTTAGATTTACCCTCCCTATCTCCACATCTCAAAAAAAAAAGATTGTTTAGATGTCATCAGGAAGATAAAGGTTAATGAAAGCCCTAGAAGAGCCATGGGCATGCATTATTTCAAAATTCAGATATTGAAATTCCTATTTTATATCATAATCATCTCTGAGAATTTCACACAATAAGTGTTCATGCTTCCCTTGCTCGGAGGAGGTGGATGGCACCCTGGGTTGGTGGGTCCCTCGCCCAGAGTCAGTCATATGGGCCTGGAGTCAGGAAGTCCTGAGTTTAAATCCAACCCAAGATACTTCTTAGCTGTATGACCTTGGACAAGTCACTGTACCTCTGTTTGCCTCAGTTTCTTCAACTGTAAAATGAGGATAATAATATTACCTGTTTCATAGGATTATTGTGAGGACCAGAGGAGGTAATATTGGTAAAGCATTTGGCCTAGTGTACAGTAGGTGCATAGTAAATGCTTATTTAACCTTTTCCTTCTTCCCTCCACTGACTTTCTTTGAATCTCGTCTACTAAGGGAGGCTTTGGAAAACCTGGGTCTCCCCACATAATGCCACTCCATTCTGAATTTATCAGTGCTTTAGATTTAGGCAAAAGAAATAGACTTGGGGGGCAGTTAGGTGGCGCAGTGAGTAGAGCACTGGCCCTGGAGTCAGGAGGACCTGAGTTCAAATTTGACCTCAGACACTTGGCACACTTAAAAGCTGTGTGACCTTGGGCAAGTCACTTAGCCAAATTGCCCTGTCCTGCCCCTCCAGAAAAAAAAAGAAGGAAAAAAAAGAAATAGACTTATAACTCTAACCTCGGAGATTAATGTTTCAAACCTTTAAAAATTGTGTTTTCAGCTTAAAACTACTTCCAGGTGCCATTGTTGGTCATGCACTGCCGTGCTACTGTAACTACACAGATATGGATCTAGGAACATTTTGACCTGCTCATAAAAGAGTCCAAAAATCATTACTGACTTCTGAACCTAGTTAAAAAAATAATCCTTCCCTAAAATAATCATCAGTTATGGTGCTATCCCTACCCAGAGTGCAGGGGCTTTGTTGTTAAAAGATATGTGTGGGTCTCTAAGGTCTTTTAAATATTTTAATTGAAGGCACTGGGAACTCTCCAGAGCTAGATAGGAGCTTCTATTAGCATGCAAATGTATTTGGGGGATCCCTGGATAGAAATACTGTTAAGAGATATAGTGGCCCAATTGGGAAGACAGCCTGTAGAGGGCTAATGGATGCTCATGGAGAAGAAAAAAGAGAGATGGAGAGAATATATGGAGAAGAGGAGTAAGAGGAGCCGGCTACAGGAAATCCAGGATGTGGTTTTGCAGAGCTCAGAGACTTACAGAATTGCCTTTGAGCAGGTCAGAGAAAAGACCCCCTTGGTCTTTGGAATTGCCCTCAGGAAACTAGATGTGTTAATTGGTTTAGTAGATGGCTGCTAGGATAACAGTTTTGACCAGGGGTAGTGGTGGGGTCTGAGCTGAAACAGACCTTTCTTCTACAAAGCCCACATACTGGTTAATAGTAATAGCTCAGCAAGGGCTAGATAGGGGAAGAAAGATACATAGATATGAAGAATCATAACCCCAAATATCAGAGTCTAGAAGGGGAAAAAAAGTCTTTGAACAGAAGATTGCAACACAGTATGATAGAAGAAATTATTTTGTCTTAAACTAAGATTCGAATCCTGCCTTGATCACTCACAAACCGTGTGACCTTGAATAAGTCATTTAAGCTCTAGCGCCTTGGTTTCCTCATCTGTAAAATGAAGGAGTTGGTCCTTCAGGGCCCCCAGATCCTTTACATCTCTAAATCAATGATCCTAGGATGTTTGAGGAGTGTAAAAGTAGATGTAATTTACTCCAACTGCATACAGTTTGCTGTAAACCAAGCTGATGAAGGATTTTTTCACCCACAACAATTCACAAAAACTATCTACTAAGTATGATTTCTTAATCTTTTTTCTCTCATGGACCCCTTTGACACTCTGGTGAAGTTTATGAACCCTTTTTCAGATGAATATTGTTAAATATAGAAAATAAAATGCATGGGATTATGGAGGAAATCAAAGCAGGTGGGTGGTACAGTAGATAGAGCCCTGGGCCTGGAGTCTGGAAGACCTGAGTTCAAATCCAGCCTCAGATGCTTACTGTCTATGTGATCTGGACAAGTCACTTCACCCTGTTTGCCTCAGTTTCCTCATCTATAAAATGAGCTGGAGAAGGAAATGACAAACCGCTCCAGTATCTTTGCCCCCCAAAAAAAACCCAAATGGGGTCACGGAGAGTCAGACGTGACTGAAATAACTGAACAACAAAACAGAAGAAACCGATTCTATTGAAATAGTTGTCAAAAAAAATTTAATAAAAGGTTTTAGGGTTAGAAGAACTTTTAAAAATTTTTTTAAGTTCACAGACGCCAGGTTCAGAACCTGGTGAGGAGCTCTGATCTGTGTTGCCAAAGAAGACGCCAGTAATGCTGAATTTTCATTTCTTTGAAGTATTCTGTAAGCATGTGGTTCATACGTGGAAAACCCTCGATGACATAGTAAAACTAAGTTGAGCACTTTTATCATCCTTGTGTTGGAAATCAGAGGACAGGATGGGCAAACCTGGGTACAACTGGGGTATAAGAGGCAAAGGATAAAGGGTATAGCTTTAAGAGAAAAAAAACAAGATCTCCTTTTTAAGCCTTAGGTGAAGCAGCAAGGTGACCCAAGGTCCACTCTTGCATATAGTATAGACCTTTTTAAAAACTGAGAAACACTGGGGGAGTCATTTGTGTTTGTTTTTGGTTTTATTCAATCCTTGAACTGACTCAGTAGAAGGAAAGGTAATGGAATAGATGCCTTTTTAAACTTTTGGTAGCTTGTCTTTACAGGAAAAAAAATTATAAAGGAAACTTGGCACTGTGTTCTATGGCCCAAGTGACTCTCAAATTCAAAACCTGTTTCCTCCTCTCATATTCTCATCTCACCCTAGGGCAGAGTCTGGTAAACAGTCCCCTGAGGATTTAGGGGACCCGCAGGTCATCACAATACGTTACAGATCTGATCTACAGAGATAACAAGATTATTTTGAAAGTTCAAACCAAGCCAGAATCCCAGTCTTATCCTACAATAGATATAAACCCATAGATAATCTCAGAATTACTTTGGTCTCCTGGGTATCTCCCAGCCAGTTAGTCTACGAATATTAGGCTCTTATAATGGTAGATGCTAGAGGAGATACAAAGTTTAGATAGGGTAGCTAGGTGGCACAGTGGATAGAGCGCTGGACCTGGGGTCAGGGAAATCTGAGTTCAAATCCAGCCTCCGATACTTGCTAGCTGTGTAACCCTTGGCAAGCCATTGCACCTGTTTGCTCACTTTCCTCATCTGTAAAATGGGACTAGTAACAGCACAACTCCCCAGTGTTGTTGTGAGGATTAAATAAGATGATAATTCTAAAGGGCTTAGCACAGTGCCAGGCACATGTAAATGCTACATAAATGTTGGCTATTATAAATATCACTGTTGTTCAGTCATTTCAGTGGTGTCTGACTCTTCATGACTCCATTTGGGGTTTTTTTGAGAGGTTTTGTCATTTCCTTCTCCGGCTCATTTTATAGATGAGGAAATGGAGGCAGACGAGGTTAAGTGAATCGTCCAGGGTCACATAGCGAGTAAATGTCTCAGACCAGATTTGAGCTCAGGAAGATGAGTCTTCTTGACTTCAGGCCAGGCACTCTATCCATGAAGCCACCTGGTCGCTATTATTATTATTACAGCTACTTGTTATTATTAAAAATGCAACCTCTCGGGACAGCTAGGTGGCTCAGTGAGTAGAGCACCGGCCTTGGAGTCAGGAGGACCTGAGTTCAAATCTGGCCTCAGACACTTGACACACTTACTAGCTGTGTGACCTTGGGCAAGTCACTTAACCCCAATTTCTCTACCTTCCCTCCTCCAAAAAAATGCAACCTTTGCCCACTGTACCCACCAGTCTTAGCCAGAACTGGACTGACCTGCGCAGCAGGGAGTAATGTTCCCTGGCTTGTTTCTTTCCATGTAAGATTTTCATCCCAAAGTAGATCTAGCTCCCTAGAATGAATGAATGAATGAATGAACGAATAGCATTTATTAAGCTCTTACTAAGTGCCGAGTTCCACATGCTAAGAACAAGTCATAGAATGTCACAATTTAGGGATGCACATTGGCCGTTCCACATGAATCTCAATCCAAAGGACTTGCTAGAGATTAGAGTACTGGGTGGGAGAGATTTAATTACCATTTATCATTACAATGTTATATGGAGATAGTCCGAAGCCAGCTATTGTCTAAGGACTAGGGCCCATCAGCAACATGAAAGAGAGAATCAGTCCTGTTTTTTAGAACCAAGTGAAAGAGAATTAACTCCATTTAAATGTGACTTTAGAGATTAAAGAATAGGAGTGTTTCTCCTGCGGGGAACCTTGTCCAAGCCACTAGAGTGAAATTTCTCTTATAATTCATTAACCTCGTATTTCTACACATTTGAATCCAGCTATGTCCCCAGTACTGGCCAGAAAATGGAGTGCACAGACATGGCCCCATCCAAGTAGAATTTGTCTCTGCTGATTTAGAAGAGGACATCATCAGTCGAATATTCCGAATTTATAATGCATCCAGGGTAAGGATCACATCCAGTTTGGCCTACCTAACTTTAGGTCTCAGTAGATGTAGAAGGTACAAACCTGTTTTGTTTTTTTCTGATAAGCAGAGGAAGACTTGATTGAAACTTGCAGCAAGGTTTAATCAGGATTAAAAATTAATGCAATATTGATATCTTTGCAAGGTTCAAATGACTAAACAAAACAATTTTCTCTTTACATGAAATGCAGACATAAGTATCCCTGATCTACTTTACACCCCTCATACACAGATCCTCAGATTATAACTTATTCTTCCCCTTCAGCTCACCTGTGATTAAAGTAAAGCCATTTTTCTGACCTGTGGACAATCTGTTAAATCCTCATTCCTTGACATTTTGCTCTGGGTCCTTGCAGGAGTGCAAGTATTCTGCTCCACTCTCTTATTTTCCCAGCTTGTCATTTAAAGCACCTAGTTCTTTATAACACAAGAAGATTAAAAATCATAACTCTCCAGGCCAGTAGACACTGTCTTGGTTATTTATAGGGAATGTCTGATTTAATAATGTTTCACTTTGATGAAAAGATCAAATAAGGGAAATCAGCCCATTGGAATTCAAAGTAAAGAGTACCTATTTCTCCATGACTGTCATCTGATTTTTCACAGCCCCAAGATGGATACCGGATGGTACAGCAATTCCAGTTCTTGGGCTGGCCAATGTATAGGGATACACCAGTGTCCAAACGCTCCTTCTTGAAGCTTATACGCCAGGTGGAAAAGTGGCAAGAAGAATATAATGGTGGCGAAGGACGGACAGTTGTGCATTGTTTGTAAGTACAGAGAACAGAGGTCCGGAAGGAAAGAGGGAAGGGAAGTGAAGGGAAGGGAAGGGAAGGGAAGGGAAGGGAAGGGAAGGGAAGGGAAGGAAGGAAGGAAGGAAGGAAGGAAGGAAGGAAGGAAGGAAGGAAGGAAGGAAGGAAGGAAGGAAGGAAGGAAGGAAGGAAAAAGAAAGAAAGAAAAGAAAGAAAGAAAGAAAGAAAGAAAGAAAGAAAGAAAGAAAGAAAGAAAGAAAGAAAGAAAGAAAGAAAGAAAAGAACAAAGGAAAGAAAGTCTATCTGCCAGGATCTATTAAAAATCAAACAGATCTGAAAGATGTATACTCTCCTATTTGTATCTTTCTTGATCTTTTACCCCCATTAAGAACCTATATTTATATAAAGACATATCCTGAGAGGGTCTAATGTAGGCAAAAGGTTGTGCTTAACACTACTGATAATAATAATTAATAATACCTCATACGTACATAGAACTTAAAGGTTTGCAGCATGTTTTACGTATGTTATCTCATTTGAGCTTCACAAATGCTCCTACCTGAAGTTCATCTGCCCGGCAAAGTAATGGCAAAAAGAATGCACAGGCTGTTAAACGGCCTGCCCAGGGTTACACCACTCCTAAGTGCCTGAGACCAGACCTGAAGCTGGGTCTTCCTGATGGCAAATCCAGCCTCTGATGCGAAGGCAGCGTGATGAAAGGGGCAGATTGTGATGCTGTGGGTGGACACAGCGTCTGCTCGGCAATTTTAACGAACTTGTTGCTGCCTAGTACATTTTGAAACCTCTCTGCGAAGCTGATGTAATATTATGGTTGCTACTATTAGTATTAACAATGATAATAACCACCTTGCTTTTGTCTACTTCTCAAAGCCTTTTCCCATTTATTATCTCATTTAGAGTAATGTGTAGCTAGCCAACCAGCTGTCATTTGGAGCATTTGTAGAAACTTCAACAACCAGATAGTTTTAGTTTTCATTGCTTTCTCAATGGAAAGCAGTTATGAATGCACACTGAAGCCTCCTACTGACCTGAAGTATAAATGAAGTTGGTCTGATGTTAGAGTTGGTCCTAGGCAAAATCACAAGGTGACAACGCATCCTCCCTCCCCCCAACACTTCCAAATTCCCAGGACCTCCGTGGGGTCACTGACAGTGCCCAGATGTGTTTCTTCCCCTTCTTTTTTCATCCTTATCCAGGCTTGGTTCATATACACTCTATTATTCCAAAAGGGGTCACTTTCATCTAGTTGTCCCCTCATAATCTGGCTCAGGCCTAATGTAGGCCATTCCACTGATTCAGGCACTCAGACCATCATATAGACAGCAACCCACTATTTTACAGGGCAAATCCATCGACAATTCCAAAAGATGGTGTAAATAAACCACAGCTCCTGAATTTCCTCTTCCTCTCAGAAGGGAATGTTCTCCCTAGGAATTATGGCCCTCCTAGCTGATTTTTGTTTCATAACAGCCATGAGAAGTCCAGCAGTTCTCAGAAACCTGGAAGAACCCTGGAACCACCAGACCCTACCCCCAGTACTAATGCCATATAATACAGTGAAAAGACTCCTGGCTATGGGCCTCAGCTTTTTTATCTTTAAAATGAGGAAGTTGAACTAACTGGCCAAGAAAGCTGAATACTGACAGATGAGTTCCTTCTAGCTTTAGACCTTTGGTCCCTGTTTCCCATTTATAGGCTTACCACAAGCTTTAAGTAGCAACTGAAATTTAAAGGGACATTGGGAGTGAACTTATGATGATACACTGTCCATGTCACTCAAATTTTAGAGGGACAATAATTTTATCATCTATGCCAAGATTGAAAAATAAGAAAAAGAAAAAAGGTTTGGAATGAAGAGATAATCTACATGGAGGAGTACAAAATGTAGAGCTGGGCAGGATCTTAGAGATTATCCAGTCTAGGCAGGGGTTCTTAATCTTGGATGGATAGGCCCTATGGAAAGATTTGAAGAGATCCAAACTTGATTTGTCAATATTCTGCTAACTATATTTCAAGAAAATCGGTTTCCTTTGTAATTCTGTGTATTGTATCTTGAGCATTTAAAAACTTTCTTTTGAAAAGGGAGCCATGGGCTACAGCAGACTGCCAAAGGAGTCTGTCCCATGAAAAAGATGAAGAACCCCCTCATTAATCCAACCTCAATTACAGATTTGGCCGATAAGGAATTTGATGCCCAAAGAAGTTCAATGATCTTTCCCAGATTTAAACCAAAGTATCTTGATTCCAGCTCTTATGTTCTTTCTTACCACATCACCTCTTGATCTTCAAGTAGAACGTGTGAGTGTATGTTACAGTCTTCAGAAACAAGCTAAGTGGCTTTGAATCAGAAAACTTGTCCTCAGCCCATTTTAAACTTTTTATCTCATAGCTTCAAAGCAATCAAAATGAGAAATACTTTCCTTCTATAGCAGCTTAAGCTTGTACTGGTTGAAATGTAAATGAGTAAGCTTTCTTTATCTGCTTATTGAGAAACCAGTTTACATTTGTGTTCCCTAAAACTGGGAACAAAAGAAAGGAAGTGTCTAGGAGGAACGAAAGGGGAAAAAACTACCTTCCTGGCACCTTTCCCATCCTTTTCTTCTCTTCAAGGTAAAAAGCATGACATTTAGGATAGTGTAGCTCCACCTAATGGTTGTGTTCAGAGAGAACTCACCCAAAGATAGAAACCACCAGGTGATTTCTTCAATTGAATGGTCTGTTAGAATTCAGTCAGAGGATGATAGATACATGGGCAGGAAGGCTTCAGATACAGCTGTCTTGGGCACAGAAGCAAGCCCATGTTCCTTCCTTAGTTTCTTTTGGTAACCTGTTGTGTGGGTGCCATGGCATCATGGCCTCATATGGTCCAGATGCAAAACTGGGCAAAGACCCAGGCTCTTTCAGACATCTACTCATAACAGGTACACTGTGTACCAAATATTGTGGAAAATTCGCTCCATTATCTCTAATTAGAAGTAATGGCCTGGATGGAGAGTTCACCCTAGCTCAAGAGGTGGTCATAATTATTAGTTCACCAGTGTTTAAATCAGAATATTTTCATAGGCTGCCCAGCAAAACCAGGAGGAAAAGAGAATGTAAGGGCAAAAAGTAACCAAGCTCCTGTATTCCCTTTATTCCAGGAATGGAGGTGGCCGCAGTGGGACTTTCTGTGCAATCAGCATTGTTTGTGAAATGCTCCGACACCGGAGGGCAGTTGATGTCTTCCATGCTGTGAAGACACTGAGGAACAATAAGCCTAACATGGTGGACCTTCTGGTAGGCACTTTCTAACTGTACTGTTAAATCGAAAATCTCTCTTATTATCACCCAGTCTCTGAGATCTCTAAGCTTTTTCTCAAAGGAAGAGAGTCATTTTCAAAAGCATAATGTAATCACTTCACTTGTAATGGCTTTTCTTTTTTTTTTCCTTTTTTTAAAAAAAAAATCTGCTTCTTCCCAAGGAGACTTTGTCTCAGCTTGTTTGAAATTTGGAAATAGTTTGAAACTCACAAGTGAACATCCTTATTAATTTCCCTTCCTGGCAGTGCCATCCACGTGGAGAGCAGTCCTAGTACAGAAGAAATAATCGTAGCAAATGGAATGCCAGATTTTCAAATTATATATTTTATAAATAGCTTAATCACCTAATATTTATCAAAGCTGTGAGTTTTAGTTTGACACCCAGAATATTGCACTTAATTATGGTGGCCACATCCCAGAGAAGGATTAAAGGAGTTGAGAAACAAAGGATTGTGTGCAATTATTTTCTTAGAGTATTTCATGAAATCTCTTTTTATGCGGAGCTGTTGAAGTGCCAACTACTGTGATTCAAGAATAGTGACAAAGCTTAGAGAAGGAAGCTTTTAGATTAGGCTTTTGTAGTCTAATGTTGGGAAAGGATGAACCGGGGAGCAGCAGGATTAATCCAGCGTGTGGTGGGGGAAAGGCCTTTGTGTGGGCTGGGGGAGATGAGCCAGTGCTATCAAGTTTTCAAAAGGCTTTGCCCTGGGGGGTATAAAATGGGAAAGCAGCAAAGGCAAAGCCCATTCTACAAGTCCTCAGCTGGGGGATGAAGGCGCTGACTTAAGAGTCACCAAACGGGTCACATTTTGAGGTTGAGAAAATAGCCGTTGTCGCCATCAAAGGACCCAAGACCTATTCATTTGTACAATAGCGTATTAAACATTTGTACAGTGCCATGTACGTAATTGGGGCTTGGTAAATGATAATGGTGCTGGTAATGGCTGTAACTCCTAGAGACACAATCAAACCCTAGTTAACGTGAACAGCTTTATTTGGACATCTGCTTCTCCCCAGACATATGTTTTATGCATGATGAGTTGTGATAGGTCCAGGAAACGTGGCCTGGGGAAGGGGACTTGGAATGGAAGTGACCGTTTTGCCAGGTGCACTCTCTCTCACATAAGCTACTGACAGTTGTCTCATTGGCCAATGTGTTGAGTCCACCTCTCCTCCCCCTACTCGCGCCTGCCCTGCTCTGTGTAGGATAGATATTTACTGTGTATGTGGCAAACATCAACCCTTCCAAGCAATTTATAGATATGAGTGTTGGATGAGTTACCAACTGATTGGTATGTGCTGGGTAAGCCCCTTAGTTGGCACAGTACACCAGAGTCACTGGCTGGCACACAAAATGGATTCACAAAATGCTGTGTCTCCACCGAATTATTAGGCTTATAAGAATAAGACAGGAAGATATTAATTTGGAGTCAGTTTGGAGTTTTTTGATTTGGGAGACACTATCAAGGCTGCCATATTATGGCAGAGATATACTCAAATTAAAGAATTCAGAATATGGCTACCTTTGATTTCACCTCACCAATGCATAGCTCATAACCCTTGGCTGGCACCTGAGTAAAGCTGACCTTGACAAAATATCATTTTGCAGGGGCAGCTAGGTGGCTCAGTGAGTAGAGCACCAGCCCTATAGTCAGGAGGACCTGAGTTCAAATGTGACCTCAGACACTTGACACATTTACTAGCTGTGTGACCTTGGGTAAGTCACTTAACCCTAATTGCCCTGCCCTCACCCCTCCAAAAAAATTTGCATATTCAAAACCCTGAATTAAATAGATCTACATTAGAAATAGAGACATCCATAGTTAGCCTACTTTTTTTCTCAGGTAGCTTGGCAGTCAATCTGCTGCTCACAAGACTTATTTGGAGAAATGGCAAGCTTCTTTTTATGTCAATAATACAGGATATGGTGCTTTGATGTAATGATGAAATAAATGCTTATTTTCTATGAAGTACAAAGTTACGAGCCAAAAGGACCTTTGATGCTAGCTAACAAGTAGGAAGGATCCTAAGACATTGTAAATCATCTGGAGCTTCCTAGTGGCTCTTTCTGTTACCTCCAGGATCAAATATAAAGTCACCATTTGGCATTTAAAACTCTTCCTCACCTGGCCCCTTTCTATATTTCCAGGCTCCTTATACTTTACTCACCTCCATAAGCTCTCTGATTGTAGTCACACAGGCTAAAATGCTGTTTTTCAGGCATAGCACACCAGCTTCCATCCTCATGCCTGGGCATAGATTGTCCCCCATGCCTGGAATGCTCTCTCTCCTCGCCTCTGCCTCTGGTGGCTTGCTGCCTTCAAGACTCAAGTCCTACCTCCTGTAGGAGGCTTTTCACCCTCTCACCAGATGTTAATGCCTTTCCATCTCAGATTAACTTTGACCTACTCTGCTTAGATCTTGAAAGTACTTAGTTAAATATGTGTTAAATTGGGGATAATCTCAGAGGGAAGGAGTTGAGATTAAGGGGAATCAGGAATGGTTTCTTGAAAAAGGTAGAATTTTTGCCGAGACTTAAAGGAAGCCAGGAGAGCCAGGAGGTGGACATAAGGAGGCAGAGATTCCCAGGCATGAGTGACAGCCAGTGAAAACTCTCAGCCAGATGGAGTGCCATGTTTGAGGAACAGCAAGGAGGCCATCGGACTGCAGAGTATGTGGAGAGGAATAAGGTGTCAGAAGCTTGGAGGGTAAGAAGGATCTAGATTGGAAAGGTCTTTAAAAGCCAAATAGGATTTTATATTTGATCTTAAATGTAATAGGGAGCCGCTGGAGGGATGAGCATAGACTTGGTCTTAAGATCAGTTTGATAGCTAAGGGGAAGATGGGCTAGACTAGGGAGAGATTTGAGGCAGGCCGACCTACCAAGAGGCTGTTGCAGTAATCCAGCTGTAAGGTGACGAGGACCCACACCAGGGTGGTGGCAATGTCAGAGAAGAGAAGGGAGTGCATTTGAGAGATGTCACAAAGGTGCAATGGATAGGCCTTGGCAACAGATCGGATACGAGGGGATGTGGTGAGAGTGAGGAGTTGATGATGACATCTAGGAAGATGTGGCACCCTCAACAGTAATAGAGAAGTTCAGAAGACTCCAGGCCCAGTGCTCTATCCACTGTTCCACCTAGCTACCCATAGGGTAGGGTTCAACTCTGAACATAATTTAGTTTAAGGTGTCAGTGGGACATCCATCCATAAAGTCTAGCATTGGGCCCACACTCAAAGCTTTCTCGGCTCAATGTAGGGCCTAACAGGGCTCAGGGTTGCCTCCAAACCTTAAAAAAGCATCAGAATACTGATTTAGTGAAAAAATATGACCACTCCTGTAATGAGTATATTTGTCATCATCTAGGATTCTGTTAGCTAACTGGAGGGTGTGTGAAGATTTTCACGAAGTCCTTCTCTCTATTCGTCAGTCAGTGATTACTAATCTGTATGGGCAAAGGAAAAACAAGCTGTTGAACTGAGAATCTCAGAGTCGTCATCTAGTCCTACCCCTGAGAGTTACCACATCTTCAATCAGTGGCCAGACAACCTCTATTTGAAGATGTCTGATAAGGGAGAACTTAGTTTGCTGAAGAATGCCATTCCACTTTGGGATCACCCTCATTACTAGGAAGTTTTTCTTTTAATGTGCTGAAATCTGCCTCCTTCGCTACACTGTGGTATTTAGAAGTTTTAGAAAAAATGAACAGTTCTTACATGTATTTGAAGCTTTGGGGTTTGAAAAAGGGGTTTCTAGCTACCCCAAAAAAATTCTAGAGAATTTACAGAAATCTCTTGCCTGTAGCACATTCTGGCAGCTTTCGAAAAGTAGAATGGTATTATAGGATAATATATCTCAGGTTGGAAGGGTGCCTAGAGTTCACTGAGTCCAGCTCTTTAGTTTTACAGATGAACCTAGGGAGGTCACAGATGTACCCAAGGTTGCACAAAGAGTCACCAACAGACCTGGGCTTCCTGTAAAGATGGTGAGCTCCATCACTGAGAGAATGTATTCAAAAGTTGAATAACCACTTATTACCATTTTTATAACAGGAATTCATAGTCTCTGAGATCTCTTCCAACTCTTAGATTTTATCTTCACAATCTGGTTTGCATCTTCACCACTTAATTTAAACCGCTCTCTTCAAGGTTAAAATGATGTATTAAATGATAAATTCAATGACCTTTATTCAGTCTTCTTTTTTTAATTTATTTTTATTTATTTTTAGTTTTCAACATTCATTTCTACAAGATTTTGAGTTTCAAATTTTTCCCCATCTCTACCCTCCCTCCACCCCAAGATGGCACATATTTTGATTGCCCCCTTTCCCAATCTGCCCTCCCTTATGTCACCCCACTCCCCCCAGATCTGCATTCCCCTTACTTTCTTGTAGGGCAAGATAGATTTCTATACTCCATTGCCTGTATATCTTATTAACCAGTTGCAGGTTAAAAACAAAATTTTTAGCATTTGTTTTTGGAACTTTGAGTTCCAAATTCTTTCCCTTCTTCCCTCCCCATCCTCCTTCAGAAGGCAAGTAATTCAATATAGGTTATACATGTATCATTATGCAAAACACTTCCATAACAGTCATGTTGTAAAAGACTAACTATATTTCCCTCCATCCTATCCTGTCCCCCTTTATTCAGTTTTCACCTTTGACCCTGTCCTTTTTCAAGTGTTTGCTTTTGACTTCCTTCTCACCCAATCTGCCCTCCCTTCTATCATTCCCCACCTTATCCCTTTCCCCCCTAGTTTCCTCAATTGTACACACAATTGAGTGTGTATGTTATTCTCTCCTTAAGCCAAATCTGATGAGAGTAAGGTTCACTCATTTCCTTTCACCTACCCCCTCTTCCCTTACATTATAACAGCTTTTCCTTGTCACTTTTATGTGAGGTAATTTACCCCATTCTATCTCTCCCTTTCTCCTTCTCCCAATTTATTCCTCTCTCCCCTTAATTATATTCTTTTAGATATCATCGCTTCATATTCAACTCACCCTGTGCATGCTCTCTCTTTCTCTCTCTCTCTCTCCATATAGATAGAGAGATAGATAGATAGATAGATAGATAGATAGATAGATAGATAGATATTCCCTTCAACTACCCTAATACTGAGAAAGGTCTCATGAGTTACAAATATCATCTTTCCATGTAGGAATGTAAATAGTTCAACTTTAGTAAGTCCCTTATGATTTCTCCTTCCTCTTTACCTTTTCGTGCTTCTCTTGATTCTTGTATGGGAAAGTCAAATTTTCTATTCAGCTCTGGTCTTTTCATCAAGAATATTTGAAGGTCCTCTATTTCATTGAAAATCCATTTTTTGCCCTGAAGTATTATAGTCAGTTTTGCTGGGTAGGTGATTCTTGGTTTTAATCCTAGGTCCTTTGACCTCCGGAATATCATATTCCAAGCCCTCTGATACCTTAATGTAGAAGCTGCTAGATCTTGTGGTGTTATCCTGATTGTGTTTCTACAATACTCAAATTGTTTCTTTCTGGCTGCTTGCAGTATTTTCTCCTTGATCTGGGAACTCTGGAATTTGGCCACAATATTCCTAGGAGTTTTCTTTTTGGGATCTTTTTCAAGAGGTGATCAGTGGGTTCTTTCAATTTCTATTTTACCCTCTGGTTCTAGAATATCAGGGCAGTTTTCCTTGACAATTTCTTGAAAGATGATGTCTAGGCTCTTTTTTTGATCATGGCTTTCAGGTAGTCCAATAATTTTTAAATTATTCTCCTCGATCTATATTCCAAGTCATAGTTTTTCCAATGAGATACTTCACATTGTCATCTATTTTTTTCGTTCTTTTGGTCCTGTTTGATAATTTCTTGATTTCTCATCAAGTCATTAGCTTCCATTTGCTCCATTCTAATTTTAAGGCAGTATTTTCTTTACTGATCTTTTGGACCTCCTTTTCCATTTGGCTAATTCTGCTTTTTAAGGCATTGTTCTTCCATTGGCTTTTTGGACCTCTTTTGCCATTTGGGTTAGTCTATTTTTTTAGGTGTTATTTTCTTCAGCATTTTTTGGGTCTCCTTTAGCAAGTCGTTAACTTGTTTTTCATGATTTTCTTGCTTCACACATTTCTCTTCCCAGTTTTTCCTCTACTTCTCTTACTTGCTTTTCCAAATCTTTTTGAGCTCTTCCATGGCCTGAGACCAATTCACGTTTTTCTTGGAGGCTTTTGATGTAGGCTCTTTGACTTTGTTGACTTCTTCTGGCTGTATGTTTCGTTCTTCTTTGTCACCAAAATAAGATTCTATAGTCTGAGTCTTTTTACACTGTCTGCTCATTTTCCTAGCCAATTATTTGACTTTTGAGCTCTTTGTCAGGTTATGACTGCTTCCAGAGTGGAGAGTGCTCTGTCCCTTCAGGGACAGCTTCAGGGGTTTTGTGCTGCTATTTTCAGAGGTACTTGTAAGCACCTGTAAATTTTCAGTTCTTTTGAGGCAGTATGATCCAGTGAGAGGTGTTTACTCCTCTGCTGACCTGTGCTCTGGTCTGTGAGTGATCTCAAGCACTCTTTTCTGCTATGTAACTACCAGGAGGACTCCCTCTCCACAGTCACTACAAGCTCTGCCACACCAGTGCTCCTCTTCACCCCAGGATCACCAACCAGGATTACAACCTGGATCCAAGCAGGGCAAAGCAAGCAAATCCTGCCTCAGAAGAATACCCCTTATGGTGAATCCTGCCTCCAGAAGCAGCCGCTGCCACTGCTGCTGCCACACCTCCACTGCTGCCACAGCCACCCACCACAGCTACCTCCACCACCCTGGAGCTGGGGCCGGGGCTGTACCATACCCTTCTCTCACCTAGGTCCAACAGTTTTCCCACTGACCTGCTAAGTTGTCTTTGGAATTTGTGGGTTGATAAGTCTAGAAACTGCCCCAACTCAGTGATTCAGGGCCCTGAGGCCTGCTTCACCTGGTCTACTCTAGCCTGGTCTGTCCTGGCACAGGCCAAGCTGGGCTGTGCTCTGTTCCCAGCATGGTGTGATAGACCCTTCCTAGCAACCATCCAGACAGTCTTGGGCTGGAGACTTGTTTCACTGTCATTTCATGGGTTCTGTAGCTCTAGAATTTGTTTAGAGTCATTTTTTACAGGTGTTGGGAGGGATTTGGGGGAGAGCTTAAGTGAGTCCCTCTTTTCATGGCACCATCTTGGCTCTGCCCCACCTCAGTCTTCTTCCCAATCTACTTCCCAAATGCTAAAGCATTTGACACTAGTGACCACCTCCTTCTCCTGGTTTCTTTCTCTTTCATCAATATTCCTAACATTGTTTTCTCTTGATTTTCTTCCTACTTGTCCAATCTTTACCTCTTGATCTCCTTTACTGAATCATCAATAATGCTCTGCCTGGCTCATGTCCCCCAAGTCTCTACTCTAGGACCTCTCTTTTTCTCTTTCTTGGCAATCTCATTAACTCTCATGGGTTCAACCATCAGCTGTAATCAGATGACTCCACAAATTTATGTATCTAGCCGTAATCTGTCTTCTGGTCTCCAGTTTCACATAGTAGCTGCCTTTTAGTTATCTACAGCTGTATGTTCCGTATGATCTTGGTCCAGACATTTGATATTCTCTCATTCTCCTTATTTGTAAAATGAAGGGGTTGGGCTACATGGCCTTTGAGGACCATTCCAGCTCTATAATCTATGATTCTATGAGAATTCCACCTCGAATTCAACATATCTAAAATGGAACTCATTTTCCCTATTTCTGTCAAGGATATGTCTAAGCATGTCTAACCACATAACAAGTTCTAGCATTTAGGGGTGCAAGATACCCTAACAACATAATTTTTCCCATAGCTATGGTTAACCTTTAGTGTGTCTTTCGTTCCTGGAGGAGTAGCTTGGTGTCATAGATAGCATGTTGGAATTGGAGTTAGGAAGACCCAAGGCTGAAATTCCAAACCAAACACTTACTATATGATCCTAAACAAGTCATTTAACTTTTCTGTTCCTCAGTTTCCTCATCTGTAAAATGAGGAAGTTGGATCTGATCACCTCTGAGGTTCCTCTGATTTTATGATCCTATGAAAAATCCCCCACAGCGCTTCCTTTGAAGAAATGAAAAGGCTTAGTGTTTAGATTCCAGATCACAGCATTCCTGAGAGTGTTTTCCTTATTCCTGAAACTGCCTTCTTCTGTGATTACCATTGTACGTTAGTTTCTGGGCTGGCTGATTTATAGATGCATAGGCTCATTCACTTGAATCCTTAGGGTTCCCAGGAAATACCAATCAATAGAGGATGTGTTCTGCAAACAGAGAGAGATGAACTAGAATTTGGCAGGTGTCAGGAAGTACCACCATGAACACCCCTTCGAACTTTTTCCAAGGGACTTTTTTTTCATTGTAAGCTGAATCGAAGGAAATAGTGCATGGTTAAGGGCCTAGTACCACTCTCCATTTTCTCTAGGCACCAATAAATATCTCTTGACTGAATTGCCAGATATGGGCCCCATGGGCTCACACAAATTCCATGTATGTGGAAGGGAGAAGAGAGGATTCTAGAATTAATGTGTAAGAACAGGGACCCACAGAGAGAACATCCCTCTGCTATCTGTTTCATTCCCCCCTCTCTGCACCCCTTGAATTTTGCAATTCTGATTACCTAAGTGTCTCATTATTAAGTCTCCAGGATTCTTGCAATCTCAAGAGGTAGAGGGAGGAAGAGAATTTGGAACAGCTAATAAAATGAAATTTTTAAAAAAAGAATCTACAGAGTTGAAAGCTGGACATTCTCAAAGGAGATCTTTAAGGCTGGAAATTTTGCTTCTCAAGATAGGTTAGCTTTTAACATGCAAAAAAATTATTGCTGATTGCTAAGGGTGTGGTAAGCTCAAAACACAGAAACTAGGGTGTGTGTGTGTGTGTGTGTGTGTGTGTGTGTGTGTGTGTGTGTGTGTGTTCAGGAGAATGATGTGGGAATTGCCCTGACCCCTCATTTTAGGAAGCCTCCAAAGTTCTTTCTCTCTGCAGCCAGCCTTGTGTCCCCATTAAAGAGTTAGGAAAAGCTAGGGGAGCAGATTTGTGTTGTCTAGATTTAAGATTTTATGTGGCTTTCCTAGCACTCTCAGTGTTATTCCAGTCCAATCCAACAAACGTTTATTATGCACCAGGCACTCTGCTAGGTGCTGGGGATGCAAAAACAAAAAACAATGCCCCCTGTCCTCAAAGAGCTTACATTCCTTATGTCACGATTCCTTTGAAGATGCTCCACTGCCAAGAAAACCAGCTTACATGCAGCAGTTTCCCAGCCCTTCCCCTAGCAGTTTTGTATAAGCTTTTTTTTTTTCTATAAGCTTTAGAACATTCCCCAATCTCCCTTCATAGCCTCTGTGCTCCAGACCAACTGGCCTATGCTTGCTGTTCCCCATCTAGACCGTCACATCCCCCACCCCTGTAACTCTACATAGGCTCTTCCCCATGCCTGGAATGCCTTCCCTCCTTAGTTCTGTGGTGTCCTTTAAGGCTTAGCTCCACTGCCAGCTTCTACAGGAGGCCTGTCTTGATTCCCCCGGTTGTTAGTGTCTTGACCTGCAAGAGCGCTATTGTTTTACTTATATATGCTGCTTTATATAGATAGATAGTCCTGTGTTCCATTTCCCTAGTAGACACTGGACCTGAGTCTCCTTGCATATGTGTGTGTGTATGTACATCTCCTTATCTGTCTGTCTGCCCTTGAGGGCAGGATTTGTCTCATTTTCACATTTATATTCTTGTATCTTGCAGAATGACTAGCGCATAGTAGGCGCTTAATAAGTGCTTGTGAGCGATTGATTATTTGAGGGAATTGAGCTTGCCCAAAGTGGACCAGAATTTAGAGAGAGGACACAGGGGTTTGAATCCCAGCTGGGACACTTATTTTGAGGCCTTAGGCAAGTCACATGACCATTCCAGGCTTCAGTTTCTTCATCTGCAAAATAAGCAGATTGAACTAGACAAACCTCTAAGTTTTCTTTTAATGCTAAAATTCTTTGTGATGCTATAAGAAAAAATTGGGTACTCTGAGAGGACCACTAAAATACAGACCATGCAGCTGTGAGTAGTTGTTAATTAAATGGTAGTTAACTACATATTAGCCAGCTCACTAACTACCAATTTCCTAGGTATCCCCCCATCGTGAATCAATACCAGTCCCCAAACCTGGATCTGCACACCAGGTTCAGGATGCTTACGCTATAAGAAACCACCCACTTCAGAACCCATCCATCGGGTTGCTAGCTGACCTGTGACCATCTCCCCAGTCGTAATTCCCCTCAATAAAGTTGGCTTACCTGATTTTGTCTCTGCTGACTCCTATCAGGTGCTCTGTTCTGTCTTGTGGTACACTGTCCTACAGATTGTACTGCAATCTGTAATTCCAAACCTCACTTAAAAAACATTAAGATACCCTTCCAGCTAGGTGCAAAGTTAACTGGAATCATGAATCCATGAGGGATAAGAGTGAGGATCTGTTGATCCTTCAGTGCTTAGCAATATGTGAGGCTAATAACCAAATAATCTTGTAAAGGAGACTCAGGTATGGTATTGATAAGGGAATTAGAACATAGAGCCATGTATATTTTTTAAAAATATAGAGATAAATTCGGGCCTATGTGGCACCTGCCTATAGTCCATGCTTCTCTGGAGGCAAAGACGGGTGGCTCCTGAGTGCAGGAGCTCTGAGCTACAACATGGCTCAAATCAATTAGGTGTCTGTACTAAATCCAGCAAGAGTGTGGTGCTCTAGGAGCAGAGGGCCACCAGGCTGCCTAAGGAGGAGCAAACCACCTCAGATCAGAAGAATGGAGCAGGTTAAAGTTTCTATGCCAATCAGTATTGGGATAGGGCCCATGAGTGGTCACTGAACTTCCAACCTGGGACCCCCAATTACCAAAAAAAGGTGTAAAAATTTATGTGTGTGTGTCTGTGTGTGTATATATGTATGTGTGTATATGTATATATACATATATATAAAGTTTGTGATTATCCATTTATATCACATTATCAGAAAAATGCAAGTGGTTCCATAAATGGTAATATTTATTGAGTTAGAGGTCACGCTGGCAAATAGCACAGCTATACCTTGTATAACCTGAATGAGAACATTGGACCAAACTTCTGCCTTGAATTATTAGTATATGTGGACCTCTTTTCCTTTACATCAAAAAAATCTATGAGAAAGAATTTTGTTTTAAGTTGAACAATCTGTAAGAATAAAATCCTAGATCAAAATTGCAAATTGCCAAACCATCTTGGTTTCAAAAGGCAGATGGAGCAGGGAGAGAGGCTTTGCCCCAGGTAACCATTGGAGAGTATTCTCTTTGAATCTTCTCTCCCACTTAGACAGTGGTGAGTATTTGATGTCCCCAGATGGCCAGTAAGCTAAAGCCCCTGGAGTTCTTCAGATGCCAAGCTGCACCTGCTCCCAGTGAAGTGATACTTTTTTGAATCAGGATCTCAAAGGCCTTTATTTGCATATTTGTTGATTGACATCTCTATCCTGAGATTTTTGTCAAGCATTATTTCCTACTGTTTTGCTTTCTTTTCCTGCCCTAATTCAGGGCAAGAGAGGTGGCAGGTACTCATAGATAAAATTTGGAAGCCTCCGGGGTACAGATCACACCCCATCCTCGCCTTCTCGTCTCATGAGATTTTTGTCCATGTTCTCCCATAAATTCTCGATTGAGGATTTGTCTCATGTGCTATGGACCTCCTTCTAGGTATTTTAACATTTTGAGGGTATCAGTGCAACACTCAGACTGCCCGTCTGTTATCTCTTGTTCTATATGACTGACCCACCTCTTTTTCCAAATATCTCTTTCTCAGATCATATCATTAATGCCACTTCTTGCACACAAATATAGCCTCCATATACCTTCATTTTCCTTTGGTTCATCCTCAATTTTCCTTCTTTGGATATTGTGATATTCTACCTATACATACACATACACACACATATATGCATACATATGTGTGTATGTATACATATAACCATATGTTTATGTATTTACACATGTGTATATAGGCATATAACATCAGCAGTCAGTCACCAGTCATTTTTAAGTCCCTACTATATGCTAGATACTTACCAATATTAAAAAGATGAGTTCTTGTATCAGGAGGTAGTTTGAGATTTTTGAAGTCACCATGCAGTTTTCTCAGTGTTCATTCAGAACTCATTCTCTTCTTTCTGTTCAAGTTCGGGCCTGGCTCATTGTCCATCCACAGTGTCTGTCACAGATACAATCTGGATAACAAGCATTTTTTTATCCATTAGTGTGTTTTTTCCTGTTTAGAGATCGAACTGATCTTGTTTGAGTGGTTGTGGATCTCCTTAGAGAGCACGTAGTAGAGGAAGGTGCCCCATTGCTGAAGGAACAAATGGTCTAAGCATTTCAAAAGAGAAAGGGCAATGACTAGAAGCCAGCATGAGTTCGTTAAGAACAGGTCACGCCACACTAACTGCATATCCTTTTTTTTTTGACAAGATTTTTAGACTAGTAAATCAAAGGGATGCATTGAACACAGTAGTGTCTGGATTTTCAGCAAAGCCCTTCAAAATATCTTTGCAAAATAGAGAATTATAAGCTGTGTTGTTATTGTTGCTGTTCAGTCATTTCTGACTCTTTGTGACACCCTTTTGGGGTTTCCTTGGCAAAGATACTGGAGTGGTTTGTCATTTCCTTCTTCAGCTCATTTTACAAATGAGGAGACTGAGGCAAGATGGGTTAAGTGACTTGCCCAGGGTCACACAGCCAATGAATGTCTGAACTCAGGGAGATGAGTCCTCCTGACTCCGGGCCCAGCCCTCTATCTGCTACACCACTTAGCTGTCCCATTATAGATTGGGTGATAGCACAATTAGGTGGGCTCACGTTTGAATGGCCAAGCCAACTCAAAGAGTATGGTTAACGGATTAGTGTTTACTTGAAGGAGGTACCTCTAGTGAAGTGTCCCTGGTCCTGTTCTGTTATTTTCATCAGTGACCTAGATGAAGGAAAGGTGATGGCTTGATTGTGAACTTTGAAGATAACACAAAATAAATGCATTGGATGAAAGAGACGAAATCCAAAAAGGTCTTGACAGGCTAGAGAATGACTGACAAAAGCTAACGATGATATTCAGCAGGGGGAAATGTTAAGCTGTAGGTCTGAGTTCAAAAAATCAATTATACAAGTAGAGGATGAGGGAGAAATAGCTCTAGAATGCCTTTCTTGTGAAAAAGACACAGGAGTTTTAATGGACCTCTAGCTCAAAATAGTTAACCGAGCAGCATGGTGGCCAAAGAGGCCAAATGTTATCTTGGACATCACTAGAACTCCAGTATCCATAGAGAAATTATAATCTCACTATACATGCCATGTGGAAGCTATTGGGTCTCATTTGGTATACCACATCAAGATAGAGTATGTACTAGGTAGGAAAACCAGGAAGGTGGGCAAACTTAAAACCATGCCACAAATGACATGGCAACTGATCCTTAAAAAAAAAATTAGTCGAGGGACAGCTAGGTGGCTCAGTGAGTAGAACACCATGAGTTCAAATCTGGCCTCAGACACTTGACACATTTACTAGCTGTATGAGCTTGGGCAAGTCACTTAACCCCAATTGCCCTGCCTTCCCCCCTCCAAAATGAATAAATAAATATAAATTTTTTTAAAAAATTAGTCAAAGGAGCTTAAGGTGTTTAGCCCAAGTGGGGAAAGATGAATGGACTGAAAAATTGTCATATAGAAGAGGAACAAGATTTGTTCTGGTTGGACCCAAAGGCAGAACTCAAAATGGCAAGGAATCACAGAATGGCAGATTTTAGTTCAATATGAGAAAAAAACTTCCTAAAAATTAGAGCACCTCAAAAATGGAGTGGGCTTTCTTAGAGCAGTAGTGAGCTCCCCATTACTGAACATCTTCCAGTGAAAGTGGAATAACTACCTGTCAGTGAAGTTGTAGAAAGCATTCATCCTTTGGAGAATATTAAACTAGATTGAGCTCAGAGATCTCTACCAACTCCACGATTCTACGCTTGGGTCCTAGCAGTGAGCTAGTCTCTTCTTTGTCAGTATGCTTTCCATTTTTGCCCTCCTTCCGTGCCTGAAACTAGCTAATGAGGCTGAAAGTGGAAGCATCTAGAAACAAGGAGAAAATTCTCTTCCCTGAGCAGAGGGACACCTCACATGGCTTAATTATACTGCTCAAAAGCAAAGGAATTGAAAGAAGAGACTGCTGTGCGGAAGACAACCTGTACCTGGTGATCGAGTGTAATCAGTTTGCAGGGCAAGAAAATTTCAGGCTCTTAGGAGATGCCGGGAGGTCGGGGCTGTAATTAGTTGTATTCCTGCCTGCTCCCCTTATTTGACTAATCCAGAAGCCGGTAATCACATACTGTGGAATTGGCAGTCTATTTAGTGGGGATGAGCTGGGAGAGGAGAGATTCATTTTGAGAATTATAGTCATGAGTACGACAGGGCAATTTCAATGACTTCCAGGGGTGCAGGTCGCCGGCACTGAAGCGTGAAATCCCTTCTGTGTTTCTTTGCCTGTGTTGTGGCCCCAGGCCAGCAACTACATTTCACCACTTAATGCATTTTAATATGTTAAAGGAGTAGAACGAGGTAATGTTCCTGTCTGGTTCCTAGTAGTCATTGAAATTAATTGCACAATTAGATCCATGCACAAAACCATTTTTTCCATAAAAAGGGATGGGGGTCTCTGAGGTTTCAGTAGCAGAAATCTATGTCATTTCTATAAAGCACAAAAATAATGAAGATATTACTACTCTTTCTGTGGCCAGCATGACAGCACCATCATTAGGTTAAAAAAGGTTTTGAAACTTTTTCAATTAAAGGAGTTTTTTAAAATATTTCAGAAATAAAAGTTACTAATTCCTTAAATAATAAATGTTAGAACAACATTGGCTTAATAAATAGCCATCCATCCAGGACAAGTAATGTTTTTTATAGGTGAATAATAAAGAATGTTCACTTTTTTCCACCTTTTTGTACACTCTTCATTAGGGGTGCTTAACCTTTGCCTTTGTGCCACAAAGCCTGTGGACCCCTTCTCAAAATATTTTTTTCAAAATTCATAATTGAAGGAAATACTAAATTTCATTTAGAAGCTAGTCAAAGTAAAAATGTTTTATCCTATCCAAGTTCATGGATTCCCTGAACTCAATCCCTGGATCCTTTAGGGGGGGAATAGAATCCAGATAAAGAACTCCTACCCTAATGGGAAACAAGGGGGTAGTCGACATATTTTTTAAATGCGAACTGGTAGAAATATATTATCCTTATTTGTCACATTTAAAGAATGCCTTTTATATGTATGTATGTGGCCATGCTTATAATAGTCTTATCTTTTGGTGGTTATAATAATAATTCAAGTCAACAAACATTTATTGTTATCTCCTATTTGTAAGGTACTATGCTAGGTGCTCAAAATATAAAAACTAAATGAAAAAGAAAAGTTTTGTTTGTTTTTTTCCCCATAAGGAGCTTACTTTCAACTTTAGCTTTCAACTTCAACTTTCAACTTACTTTCAAGCTTACTTGAGGGAGACAGCATAGTGAAAAAACTTCCAGATATGTGCAATTCACTATATGACCTCTAGCAAGTCAACTTCTTCTGAGCTTTAGTTTCCGCATCTATGAAATGGGTTTATCTCTTGCCCTCAGTTTTAACGTCTATAAAATGGGTTAATATCTCTTGCCCTTTCTAATCCTCGTATGGGAAGAAAAGCATTAAAATTCAAAAGAATTCTCAATTAGAATGAAAAATAAATTGGAATCATATCCCAGGGAAGGGAGATGGATAAGAAAGAAACAGGCATTTATTAAGTCCCTGTGTCAGATACTGTCCTAAGCACTTTACAGACATCTCATTTGCTCCTCACAACAACCATGGGAGGTAAGTATCAGAGCCACGCCAGAAAACAAACCAAGTTTTCTTGTACCATATGATGGGCACCATAATTCATTTGAAAGCAACAGTACTGTAAGACAAATGAATTAAGCATAAGATTCACAGAACCTCAGAGTTGGAATGCTCCTCAGAGGCCATCAAGTCTAACAAAACAAGAATCCCCTCTACAATAGTTTACATTAACATTAAAGCTTTACATTTATAAAGCACTTTACACACATTATCTCATCTGATCCTCCCAGCGACCCCCACCCCATTTTACTGAGGCTCATGGAATTTAATTGACTTGTCTAGGGTCATAAATCTAGTAAATGGTGCAGTCAGAAATTGAACTCTGACTCCAAGCCAGGGACTTTCTTCTCTAAACACACTGTCTCTCTTACTCAGGCAAAGATTCAACAGCTTCCAGGCTTGTAATTGACATGAGACTTAGGCATCCACAGTGTCCAGAGAGTTAGCTAAACTCAGTTACTGTCAACTGTGAATCTTATATGAACTATCACCTACTCCCCTCAGTATCAAAACCAAATACCTTATCTTCTGACATCCTGTCTTCTGACATGCAGAATAAGGCAGAGTAAAATCATATTTCATCTGCAATCTAGTGGTACCCAGCAAGAACAAAGTGGTTTGGTGAACAAGGGATGGCTTTATTGTCTTTTACAAAGTTGACAAAATAGGAGGGGGAAAATATTTTTATGACCCTGGCCATGGCCATGCCTACTAATGAAAAAGTCTAGATCTCAGCTGTTTAACAGCCCACCTAAAGTGGGGTTCAGAAGAAGAGCAGGTAACCTTCAAGTGATTTCCCCCTTCTGTATGACTTCCCTCCAAATTTCCCTGAGGGCTCTTGAAGGTCAACCTTTTCTGATGCATAAAGGCAAACCAGAATGCCTTCTGTTCTTTTGCCCAAAGTCAGCTTTTTCCTAAATGTTGACTTTTCTCTTTGGACTTCCCAGTTATCTCCCACCCACTGCCTCACCCTACTGAATCCTTCTTTTATAACAAAGAAAAACAATTTAGCAAAGACCACCACAGCAATGTGTGACTTCTTTACTACTTCTCACTAAGGTGTAAATGGCCACTCCCACAGCCCAGGACGTGGACCTCAGGACTATTCATTAGTAAGAGGCAGCATGGTGTAGTACATAAAAAATTAGTCTCATAGCCGGTCAGCCCCGAGTTCAAGCCCTTCCTCAGACTCATATTAACTTTGTGACACTGGACAAGTCTCAAAGCTCTCAAAAACTCTCAAACCATAAATTATAGAGAAGTTGGTAGAATGGTGTTGGTACACACGTTGGTAGAACGTGTGTTGGTAGAAGGATTTACCTCCTGGGAGGTTCCCTATTACTGAAACTGGGCCTGTGTCCAGTCCCTTATCCTAATCACTTATTACATTGGTTAGGGACATTCCCCATTAGAAAGAAGAGTGAGTCAAGGCACAGAAACATAGCTTGCTTGAACATATCTGTCTACTTATTATGCAGAATTGTCCAGATTGGTTTTGATTTGTTTGCAGAGGCAGTGTTTTTTTTAAATCTTTTGCACCATCATTTTCAGATCTGTGATTTGGCGAGGGTGGGGCAAGGGGAGTGTAGAGATGGAAAGGAAAGGATATTTTTGTACTTACCAACATTGCAGCGCTTTGTATCTGGGGCTTTTCCATGTGCTAGTGGCCTGTTTGTCTAACTTACGAAACAAAACAGATAACACGATACTTTCCAAGGATCTCATATCGACTATTCTAAAGATCTGGTGCTGATTAATGGTTATTATATATGAAGCCCCAACTCCTATTTAAAAATCAACCAGTAATTTAAAAGAAAGGCTACCCGTAGGAGTCTGTCAGTAGAGCGTAAGTGTAAACTCCTTTAGACTGTCAGCTTCTTGAGGGTAGGAACTGTCTTTTACCTTTCTTTGTCTCTCCAGTGCTTAGCATGGTGCCTGGCATGTAGTCAGCACTTACTGGCTCACTGACTGACTGAAACAAGGTGCTGTCTGCAAGATGATAGACAAGTGCACCCTCCTAACTGAAGGGGCAGAGAGACAGGACCAGAAGCAATAAGTCAGTATTGATTATCTTCTCTGGCAGCTAGGGGGCAGAGGGGATAAGGTGCTAAACCTGGAATCAGGAGGATGGGAGTTCAAATGTAGCCTCAGATACTTACTGCGTAACCCTGGGCAAGCCCCTTAGCTTGCCTCAGTTTTGTTCTCTGTAAAAGAGGGACAGTAACAGCACCAATCTTCTAACATTTTGTTTGAGATAATATTTGTAATGAGGGAATATTTGTAAAGGGCTTTGCAAACCTTAAAGCACTACATAACGTGTTGCTGTTGTGCAGAGTCCAACAACTCAGGAAAAGAGACAAGCTATTGCTAGTTTCCTCCACCAACCTCATGGTAACCATGTACGTATGTACGTATGTATGTATTATATGTGTATATGAGGCTAGCACATGGCAATGTTGGCCCGTATTCCTGAGCACTCTCCCAAGGAGGCCTCATTCCCCTGGTTTTTTCATCTTCCTAAACAAAGGAAGGAAAAACCATTTGCCCACAGAAGCAAGAGAGGGTAGTTAGAGCAGAAGAAAAAGTGTTATCTCTCCAATCCAAGGACCTAGATTTCCATCCTGACTACCTGTGTGACCCCTCAGTTTCAACAGCTGTAAAATGAGGGGTAGCCTTCGATGGCCTCTGAGGAGGCTCCTTCTGACTCTGGATGTATGGTCCCATGGAAAGAATCAGAGCTGTTGAGTATTTCTACAGCTTGGTAGAACGGCTTTTTTTTTTCTTTCCCATATTGGGTGGTGAGATTGATGGACTCCAATTAAGTCTCTAATCTGGCATAACCATCTTAACTAAAATTGGAGCTGGCTGTCATCTGCCTGATAGTTTTTTCCTTGCTGTCTCCCCAGGACCAGTACAAGTTCTGCTATGAAGTTGCTTTAGAATACTTGAATTCTGGCTGATGGAGAAAGATGCCCTGCAGACCCTCGCGCCCACCCGGGAGCCACAAAGCCCCATGATGTTTGTGTATATGAGATGAAGACTTCTCAGTGTCATGCTTATTTTGCTTTGTATAATTGGCTCTTTTTAAGAGCCCGAGAAAGTGTTTATAAACCCGCCTGCACTGCCTACTTTTCCACCATATTGCTGCTGCCTGACAAAAACACAAAATGCACTCAGCAGTCATCGGATACTGTGTTCATAATCATCGTCTTGAAAGAGCAGCCTAGACATCTGGTAAATTAAAAGAGCACAATTATATTCTTATGAAAGAATTTGTCCCTTTGAGGTTTAATTTTGTTGCCTGTGATCCTTTGTTATTGTCACAGCTAAGTGTATATTTTTGTTCTGTGGAGAATGTTGTCTGGCATTTATGATAATATATGATTTTAGTTAATATTTGTATTTTAACACATACATAACAGAAAGTATACGTAGCTTACCTGAACTAACAGACAAAGAACTCATAACAAACCATGCTAACTTTCTGGAGTGGTAGTTTCTCTCTGATCGATAATATTTCAAGGAGGAACGGCTTGACAGGAATTCACTCTGAAAAGGTCAAACCAGATGACCGGGTAAAATAGATCCAAAGCTTTTTCATTTGTTTATATTGTAAATATTTTTTTTGATTTCATCAAATTATTTATTCATTAAAAGAAAGTTTTGTGAAGCACAGTGAGTGACAATCATTTTTATTAAGGCCTGGAAATGCTTTATTTACTGTATGATAATGTAAACATTTGTTACCTTGTATGGATTCTCAGCTCAATAAATGATGGCACATGGCAGATTTGTGTTGGATTTCTGGTGCACCAGGACGTGGAGAGGCTGAAGCAGCAGTTGCTTGGCTTTGAATTTCACCTTTTAGAGCCTGTGGGGGAAGCACCATTCCCGAATGTCTAGAGACTCATGAGCAGCTGAGATATTCTATCCAGAGAAGGAGATGGGAGAGGGAGGGGCAGAGAGAGTGAATGTGTTTGCTGAGAGACAAGACATGTCTGGTTTGGACTTTTATCATTAAGTCTGTGCTTCATTATATTCAGACTATCCGCAGTACTCATGGAAGGCAAAGCATAGAAAGGTCATCAAAAAGATGAGTTTCTGAGCTGGAACTGGCTAGACATTCAGCTGCAGAAAGCTGGCCCTAGACCTCTGAGAGTCAAGAGACACAGATTCTCTTCCATTCCCTGTGTGGCCTTAAGCAAACCACTTCACTTGCTTCTGTTTCCCCTTCTAGGTTAGGGTTGCTCTTCCCTCTCCTTGCCTCATTCACTCTATAATTAGATCATGAAAATTAAAATGATCGAGTAGTAAAGAGAATTGGAATGATGTTTATGAGTCTTCAGCTACATTTTTGTGTATTATAAGTAGTTGGTAATGAAAAAAAAAGAATGCTAGCATGATTCACACACACATGCATGCACGTGCACACGTGCACACACAGGCACACATACACATTCCTTAAGGTAAATTGCCTTTTAAAAAATTCTACTTTTACACAATGACCTTAGCCCCGATCCATTACCTAAAATGATTTTTTGCTATGTGTAGGGAAGACAGATCATCACTAATTTCCTTAGTGCATTTTTCTTTTGCAGTGATGATCTGAGAGCAATAAGGAATTCTCCATCTGGGAAATCCCTAAGAATAGTTTATAGATTAAAAGAGGCCTGCTCAGGGTAGATACAAAGCCCAGTGACTCTTCAGTTCTACTTCTAAGCATAGAAGGTGGTCCCAAGGTCTTCCCAGAACAAGTCAGTGCTTCAGAATGGAGTAAAGCCTCTCCCTCCTCTAGCTAAAGCTGCTGAGGCAGCCATCGGGTTTGTTGCTACTTAGGTCTCAGAACCCCCAGAGAATGACAAACTAGATGGCAAGTCATTCTTTTCAAGGAAGTTAGAACCCTAGAAGCAGTCAGAAAGTAGTGAGTACAAATTGGCAGAGAGAATGGTTTAAATGTGCCCTGTTCTTCAGGGTTCTTGGTGAGAATGGACTCTTGGCATTCATTCTTTGATCCCTTTGGATTAGCCTCTAAGAGACTGCTTGAAGGAAAGCACTGAAAGCTGAAAGGTTCGCCTGGACTCTTACAAAGGATTTTCTGCAGGATATAGAATTGTGGATCAACACAGACGTTAAAGTTTAACCAGTATGCCGCAGCTGATGGGGGTGGGGAGAGAGGGGGGAACAAAATCAGTCAATAAATATTTGTTAAGTAACTATTATGTGCCAAGCACTGTGCCAAGTGCTAGGGATACAAAGAAGGACAAAAAGATATTTGGCAAATCAAAATATATTGTCTATTGTTTCAATAAAAATCTGAGGTTGGACAGCCCTGCTGTAGAAAGTGGGATTTTAGCCAGGAGGTGGATAAGAGGAGGAAGAGAATTCTAGGCTAGAGAACAGCCGGTAAAAATGCCCAGAATTGGAATGGTGAAATATACTTGCAAGGTAAGTATCTGAAAGGGTGTCCTACATATAATTGTTGCTCCAAATGGATATATATTTTTACATAAATGAAGCTAAGTGGATCCTAAGTTGGGGTGAATGGGGTGTTTTCACACATACACACACACACACACATATTTGTAGTGTGGAGTCCTGACTGCCTTTACACAAGATGATAGCCCCTCCTGGACTTTAATCCCTTAGCCTAGCATAGTTCTCCCTCCTTCCCCTACAAGGCCTTAAAGTCATGCATCTAGATCTGGAAGTGACCACAGAGTTTACTCCAATCCCTTCGTTTGAAATATGAAGAAACAAGCCCAGAGATGTTACCTGACCTACAGGGTCAGAGTGGTAGTGACAGGGTCAGAATTCAAACTCAGGTCCAAGCTCAGTGTTCTTCCTTTAACCATACTGAATCATTGGCCCATTTAAGGATGATTGGGCCTAAGCTAGAAATGTTCTTCTCCCTCTCGTTTATAAGGTGGTAAAGAAATCCTAAGTGGAAAGTTACTGAGGATTTGATATCAACAACAGTGGCCTGGGGGATCCAATTTTGGAGCTATTCCCCACACACACACATTACTGGCTGCCTGATTTGTCAATCAAGGCCAGACAGTATGATGTATTTGAAGGGCTCCCAATATGGGAGGACCCTCCCAAATGCAGGTCGAAACTCATTTATGACTTGATCGATAAGTTTTATGGAGTGTTCAAAGCTCAGAGAGGTTAACTGTCTTGCACTTGCCATAGCTAACATATCAGAAGTGGATTTGAACCCATAGCATCCTGACTCCAAGCTCAGCACTTGTTTCATTATCCAACCAACTAAAACTGATGCCAGTAGGACTGGTCCTGATTGACAGCTCAGCCGGCGACAACGGTAGAAAAAAGGAAACGGAATGCTCTTCTACTTCCCTTCTCTTATTTTGATGAGCTGATCACCATTTCTTGTATGCCGTTAGAAGAGAGGCTTTAACGAAGTCTTTCATAAAGAAGTCCCCTGTAGTAGGAAGGCCGAATTTATAATCTCAAATATAATTATGTATGTGTTTGAATGGTCCAAAATCGCAAGGTATGAGAGATTCTCTAAGCAGAACTCAACAAAACATTTATTTAGGCCCCACTGCAGCAGATCTGCAAACCAGCCTCCCCATTCCGACATCTTGACAAAAAGACCACAGGCCCAGTAAGCCCGCCTCACAAGAGTAACCAGGAGGCCACAGAAAAACAAGATAGTATTTAGCCA
>CM053622.1:198167275-198185768 GCA_028646595.1 Phalanger gymnotis | reverse complement strand
GCCTTTCCTTGCAGCCGAGCCTCTGGCGTTCTCAAGCACGCCTCAACCACCAGAGACCATTGGTTCCCAAGTTGGCCCCTCTTAAGTCACCAATCCACACCCACACAGGTTTCACACCTGACAGGGCCCTGGGCCTGGGGCTTAGCACTTAACAGCTGAAAGTACTTTCACTCAAAGTAAACAAAAGCCATGCCAAGGAGACAATTTTGCTTAACAACACATCCCCTTAGGACTTTACTCAGCAAAATTCTGAGAGCCAATAATCACAATCCCTCCTTCTGACACGCTTTGACCCAATTTCCCTAAGTAGAACTAATGGCTTCACCTAAATTTGGCCATTTTCAAGATAAACTTCTAGCAGGGTGTTCTGTGTATAATTGTTGCTCCAAATATATTTTATATACATATACATATATAAAAAAGAAGACGGGTGGATCCTAAGTTAGAGTGGATAGGGTGTTACCTGCTTTTATGTAGAGGAGGGTCCTGGTTGTATTTACAGGGTGATGGCCCCTCTTGGACTTGAACGCCTCAGCCTGGCATAGGCTTCTCCCCTTTCCCCCTGTAAGATCATAAGATCAAAGATCCAGAATGAGAAGTGATCTCAGAGATCATCTAGAAGTAGCGTGGTATGGGAGATGTGGGGGTAGAGTAGGCTAAATCTGAAGTTAAGAAGGCTGAGTTTGAGCTCTAGTTCCCCTGTTTTTTGTGACCCAGGAGAAGGGGGGATGGAGTGGGTGGGGAAGGAAGAAGCATATGTATTAAGCACCTACTGTATGCCTGGCACTATGCTAAGTGCTTTACAAATATTATCTCATTTGATCTTCTGGAGTTCATTTCCCTTATCTATATAATGAGGGATTTGGATTAAATAATTACAGGTCCCTTCCACTTTTATTCACCTCCTAGGGGACATGCATGATTGGATAGAAAGAAAATACCATGTAGCCTTTGGCAAAAGGCTTTTTCCAAAACCCATCAAAAAGTAACCTCTGGAGATGAAGTCTAAAAAAGCTGTTCCTAAGGATTTTTATTTTAAATTTTTTGAAATTGACATCCCATCATCTACTTCATTTCATAAATACTTCTTGCCTTCAATCCTCTCCATCCAAAATAAATGCTCTGCATGGTAACTCCATACTTAAGAGTTAAAGTATATTTTTAAAAATTTCCCAATACCCTTTGAGATAGCCTGAGAGGTCACAGCAAGGGTTGAACATCAATGATTCTTTATAAGACTTTGGATATCAAAATCCAGTTTCGCACCAGGAGGAAGGAGTCACTAAGTGGCTGTGCCAACGGGGGTTTGTATGGGCAAATCTCGGTGCAAGATCTCATGATTCAGCTGCATGGATTTACTCCTCCCTACGTCCCACCGCCATCCACCTTTCTGCCATTTTTCTGACATCTAGGATTTCCCTGAAGAACAGGGCAGGATAAGGTGATTAAAATCAAATCGTGTTAGGTTGTCTCTTATTAAATATTCTCTTAAAAGGCTGGTAGAAATGGAAAACTGCTATTCTTCCTTCAATCTCTTTCCTCTGTCACGTGACTGGAGAACAATCAATTTAAGGCCAGTCCCTGTTGACACGCCACTTGGCAAACTTTCAGCCCCTAAGAAGAAAATTATCTACTCCTCGAGCAGCTCCTAAAAAAAGGACATTAGCTAGGCAAAAAGACGAGGGAGAAAATATTGATCCTTGGACTTGACAAGAGAGATGAAAGGAGGTCCAGATGCAGGAAATTTTACAGCACCAGGATTTGTTTTTACTGTGTTCTTCTTCTAGCTAATGAAGTTAAAATGAGTGTCACTGATAAACAGAGTCTCTGCTCTGTGGGAGAAGGAGGTGTTGAATTAGAATTCTGTAGTGTAGCTGTGACTACTAATATGCCCTCTCCGCGCCTTCTCTGTAATGACAACTATAGCTACAATCCCAGCATTTATAGTTATGGGAAAGGTTCTAATTCAATGGCTTATATGTCATCCCTCATGTTAAGAGGAGGATGAACTTCCAAGAAAAGATGCCCTTACCCCAGCAATTTCAAGGTAGAGCCCACAGTTAGTTATTAAGTTCTAGGTTTCTCAGTGTAATTATAGGAGATAAGCCCAGAGAATAAGAAGGAGGGGGAAATATGAAGTTGGTCAGTAGCTTATTTCTCATCCTAACTCTTCACAAATCATTTAACCATCCCAAGCAGCTCAGGGAGCTTCCTCTCTTTCAGGAAACTTTCCCAGATCAACTCCCACCCACTCCCCAGTCTGACTGTTCAATCCTTGGCCCATTCTTCACCTTGGATTATTTTAAAATTAAATGTATGGCCTCAAGAAAAAACCATCCTCAATAACAATCAAAAGGACACAAAATAAAACACACTTTAGTATCACCTATAACACTGGTAAAATAAAAATATTATTACTATTATAAGCAACAAAACTCAGTGCCGGTGGGGTAGGAGGTGCATTCATTCACTTGCTGGTGGCTAGGAATGTGGAGAGCAATCTGTCATTAAGCAGTAAAAGTTACAAAAAATAACTTTGACCAGACAAATCCACTGTTGGGAACACACTGTAAAAGTATTATTTTTTTTCAGTTACGAGCCCAAAGATTTTCATAGCAGCATAATTCACAATTGTAACAAACTGGCAGTAACCCAAATATCCACTGATTGGGAAACAGGTAAATAAATTGTGCTATGTTAATGTAATGGCATGTTATGGTGCAGTTAATACCAATAAATACGAATTGTACAAAGGTATTTGGAAGGACCTTAATGAAATAATGCAAGGCTAAAAAGAAATCAGAACCAAAAGAATACTAACTACAATCATAAAAGAGTAAAAATGAATGGGAATGAAAGTACAAGAACCCCCAAGTAGTCTCTAAGAGAATAACTAAAAAGTTAAATGGGACAGCTAGGTGGCATAGCAAATAGAGTACTGACCCAAGAGGATTACCTGAGTTCAAATCCAGCCAGCTATGTGACCCTGGGCAAGTCATTTAACCCTGATTGCCTCAAAAAAAAAAAGGTTAAATGTGATGTACTGAAATTTCTTCATTGAAATGTAAATAGTTCTTAAGTAAATTTAAATTTTTGGAGGAGGGGGAAGTTCAGGGTGGCTTTAGACTCTGATTTCATTAATACAGGAGATTTCCCTTGGAGAAACTCCCTTAGCAGGGGCAGATCTGCAACTACTCTGCAACTTCAAGATTTACATTGTTGGCTTGGGCACCAAGAGTTTAAGTGACTCTTACCCAGTGCCACAAAACCAGCATGTATCAGATGTGGGTCTCCTGCCCAGATTTTTTTGTCTCCAAGGTCAGCACGGCTCTGTTTAATTTGTCATATATCAGTGTTCAGAAAGGCAGCCTCGGGGTCTGCAGGACTTGTGTTCAAGTTTCACTTCTGACAGATACTGGCCGTGTGACCCCAAATAACTCACTTAAGTTCTAAGGCCCCCCAAGCAACTCTCTAAGACCAAGTTTCAGAAAAGGTATCAGTCTACAGTGATTTTGAGGAAGGGACACATGCTGAAGAAATCTAGTCAAAACAATTAAAAAAATGTTCAATATTAAGTGTTAGATATTAAGTTTTTCCTTGGGAAGAGGAGAAACACCATTGCATCACACACCAGTCTCTCGCCTTTGGGATAAGGGGAGAGAATGCCATTCTCTCTGGTGGGGTCTCCTGAAGAGGAGAAACACCATTTTGCTGAACATCAAACTCTTCCTTTCCAGGTAAGTGGAGAAAGGCCATTCCATCAAGCTTCCAGCCTGGTCTTCTGCCTTGGAGGAAGGGGAGTGATAACATTCTATGGTTCCAAACTCTCATTTCCTTTCCTGACCTACATAAGACTCTGAGAGGCAAATCCTGTAGCCAACACCGTATGAACAATGAAAATCTTTCCAAATTTATTCCCAGGGGCCATCATTCAAACTCAATTCCCCACCCTCCATTTATCCCATTATTTCCATTCTCAACACCCTCCCCCCCCAAATCCCAACCAAAAGTTACCCAACCCTTCCATTGAGGTTTAGGGGGCTCCTGGGATCCTGAAATTGTGACATACGGGTCCTGCCTGAATGAATTCTACTCAAGCCTTCTTTCAGCCAAAGAAAAACAAGGTTTATTAAAGATCTACCATATTGGCCAGACTCTTAAGGAATCTAAACATTGTATCACTAATGCAAGTGGGCCAGATTGAATCTGAGCCCTTTCATGGAAACAAGATGGATCTTATATACAGAAAGACTATGGGAGGGATCTAGGTCCAGCAGTCAGGGGTGACAGGAGGAGGGGAGGAGGGAAGATCTTGATAGAAACATAGAAGGGTCTGAACACCAGGACCATGGACCATGTGACCAAAGGAAACTGGGGATAGGGTCAAGAAGTGGAGTCTAGGGTGGAGCCAGGTGCCAACAAAGAAAGGCCAGTTGACTGGGAAGGGCCAATTGCCCCAGGTGAATGCCAGAGACCTAAGCCATGTGAGAAAGTCCAGGGGCTTTCCTTTTTTGAGGTCCAGATCCCAAAGACATGGTCTTTTCCTTTTGGGGGTTCAGATCCCATCCCCATCACTTCCACTATGCTCCCTCCATTCCAGAAGGAATGCTTGCTCCACAAGCAACAAAATTGCTTAAAACTTTTCCTTTCCCACTCCTTCCAAAAAGTACTCCTAAAAATACCCCAAAGATCAGCTCTAATTTCTTTTTTTAAAAGATGTTTTTATTTATTTATTTTTAGTTTTCAGCATTCACTTTTATAAGATTTTGAGTTCCAAATTTTTCCCCCTCCTTTCCCTCCCCATCCCCCTCCCCAAGATAGCATTCAATCTGATATAGGCTATACATGTACAATCATATTAAATATATGTCCACATTTGTCACGTTGTGAAAGAAGAATCAGAATAAAAGAGAAAAACCAGGAGAAAGAAAAATCAAACAAAAAAGAGAAAATAGTATGCTTCGATCTGCATTGCCTCCATAGTTCTTTCTCTGGATGTGGATATCAGCTCTGAATTCTGAAACAAAAAAAAAGACTTCCCCCAAATAATTATTAATTATTGTGCCATCTCTGCCAGGATTGTAAAGGCTTTGTAGTAGGTGCTATATACAAATGTTTATTCCCTTTCCCCTTCCCCCTTCTCCCACATTCTCACCTGAATGAATACTTCGCCTCATTTTTACTGGAAAAAAAAACTGAGGCCATTGTCTGAGAGCTCCGTCTTCTCTCCTCTTCCTCCTCCTCTCATACCATTCAGATTCCTTCTGTTACTATCTTCTTCTTCACCCTGTCTCAGGAGACCAGATAGCCCTTCTCCCTCCCAAGGCAAACTCCTCTTCAGGAAGCAGTGATCCCATTCCATTCCCTTCTCTCCAGCAAATTGTCCTCTCCATCATCCCCTTTTTTCCCCTACCTTCAGTCTTCTTCAGTCTACTGGCTGCTTCCCTACTGCCTACACACACATTCATGTCTCCTCCCTCCTCAACAACCCACATTTGATCCAGCCATCAATGCTAGCTATTGCCCATATCTCTCCTCCCTTTTACAGTTAAACTCCTTGAGAAAGACCACAATAGGTGTTTTCTTTTCAGTAAGTGTTCTTCCTTTTCTCTCACTCTCTTTTCTTTCTGCAGTCTAGCTTCCGACCTCATCATTCAACTAAAACTGCTCTCTACAGTTTCTAAGGATCTCTTGATGGCCTAATCTAATGGCCTTTTTTCAGTCCTTATCCTCCTTGACCTCTTTCTGAGTGGTGACCTTGAGGTCACCTGGATCTGGATCTCCTCCTACCTCAGTAGTCACTCCTCAATCTGCTTCACTGGCTCTTCGTCCACGTGACCACAGATAACCCACAGGACTCTGTCCCAGCCCTCTTCTTTCCCTCTGTGCTATTTCACATGTGATTTCATTAACTTCCCTGATTGAATTAGATTCAATTATTATCTCTATTCTGATGATTCTCAAATCTTCTTCTTTAACCCTAGCCTTTCCGCTGAGCTTCAGCCTCACATCTCCAATTGCCTAGTAGACATCTTGAACTGGATGACCTATGGATATATTAAACTGTCCAAAACCAAATTCATTATCTTTCCCCCCAAAATCTCTCCATTCCAAACTTCCTTATTCCCCCAGTATCCCAGGTTCCCGAACTAAATATCATCCTCAGCTGCCCACTCTCTCACACATACCCCCATATCCAATATGTTGCCCAAGGCCTATTGAGTTTATCTTCACAACATCTTGTTTACATCCTGTTATTTCCTCGGATGCTTTTACCACTCTAATGAAGGCCCTCATCACCTCACATCTGGACTATTAAAATAGCTGGTTGGACGACAGTCAAGAGCTTCCCTCCACGGCAATCCATCTTTTACTCGGTTGTCAAAAAGATCTTCCTAAAGTGTAGGCTTGACCATGTCCCTACAACCTCTAGAGTCAATAAACTCCAGTGGCTCCCTGTCATCTCCAAGATCAAATATAAAATCTTCTGTTTGCTATTCAAAGTTCTTCATAACCTTAATGGGTGGCACCATCCCTTCTCCACCTAACTCCAGTCTTCATATATTTTATTCACCCCCACACATGTGCAATCGAGAGACACTGGCCTCCTCTCACAAAACACTCCATCTGTTTACTCTGGGTATTTTCACTGGCTGTCCCCCATGCCTGGAATGCTCTCCCTCATCTCACCTCCTGGCTTCCCTGGCTTCCTTCAAGTCCCAGCAAAAAGCACACCATTTACAGAGAGACTTTCCCAATCCCTCTTAATTGTAGTGCTTCCCCTCTGTTGATTATTTTCAAATGCTCTTTTACATGGCTTGTTTATGCACAGTTGTTTGCGTGTTGTTTCCCCCATTTTTGTTGTCCGGTCATTTTAGTTGTGTTCAATTCTTCATGGCCCCATTTGGGGTTTCCTGGCAAAGATACTGGAGTGGTTTGCCATTTCCTTCTCCAGCTCATTTTACAGATGAGGAAACTGAAACAAAAAAGGTCGTGACTTGCCCAGGGTCACACAGCTAGTGAGTGTCTGAAGTCAAATTTTAACTCAGATCTTTCTGACTCCAGGCTCAGTGCTCAATCCATTACTCCACCTCACTGCCAAGTTTTCCTTTAGAGCAGTTTTGTCTTTTACCTTTCTTCGCTTCCTTTGTCCACAGTGCCTGGCACACAGTAGGTGCTTAATAAACATTTATTGTCTCACTGACTGGATGATCGTCTATTTATCCATTGCATAGTTTTCACTACTGATGTTTTAAAAAAAATTCTTCCCCATCAAAGGAAAACTTTTTTTCCTGTGAGTAAGTTAACTCTTCACCATAGAGGGAAGAAGACAAAAATCCCTTTTGCGCGGTAGGAGGAAGGATTCTCTTCGTAGTCAATCAGTTAACAATCAGAACTCCAATGATGCCTAATTGTACTTCTTCTGGCTAAGCCCATTCCCTGTTACCGCCACTCATATCTGTCTCCAGTCACACAAAAGAGTCTCAGGAGCAGTGACCTATCACCTCACTAAGGAGACTCTCCATCACAAACTGCAGATCCAGATCCATTGACCACAGAACATCCTTTGGCCCTCAGATTCCCAGAAGGAGCATCTCCCATCCAAGGAAACATGTTCAGAAGCTGGTAAGCACCCTACTTGGCTCTCTTAAGCAATTTAGAGGGACTGCTCCAATTAGGCGAAGTAGTTGTTAACCATGGCTAGTGACCAGCCCAAATTGGGAGTTTAGGAGGAGAAAGGAGGGAAGGGCTACTAGACCTTCCTACGGACACCGTGCGGTTTTGAGGTGAGATCAAAGATTTCTCTAAGATGTGACTGAGGCACCATCATGGACACAAAGTCTCTCCTGATGCCCCCTCGTTTGTTACTGATCTCTAACCCCCCTCCCGCCCACTTACCTTACTCTCTCTATACTTTGTACATGCCTACTTTTGTACACAGGGCAGCTAGGCGGCACAGATGGACCTGAAGATAGGAAGATTCATATTTGTGAGTTCAAATCTAGCCTCAGACATTTAATATCTGTGTGACCCTAGGCAAGTCACTTAACTTGTTTGCCTCAGTTTCTTCATCTGTAAAATGAGCTGAAGAAAAAAATTGCAAACCATTCCGGCATCTCTGCCAAGAAAACTCCAAATGGGGTCACAAAGAGCTGAATACAACTGAAAAATGACTGAGCAACAGCAGCATTTTTGTGCATATTTCCCCCAAGTAGGATATAAGCTTCTTGAAAGCAAGGATAAACGCTTCTAGAATTGAAAGAATGCTGGCTTTGGAGTCTAAAGATTAAGGTTCATGTTCCTGCTTTGCTATTTACTCAGTGAATGTACTTGGATAAGTCTCTTCTCTCCAAGCCTCAGTTTCTTCATCTGGAAAATCAAGAAGACCTTCTAGTGTTGTACTGGTAAATGTTTAACAACTGGCTCCCCCAAATATATACATGACACACTTTCAAGTTTAATCTGCATGAGAAATATTTTCTCCATCATCTTCTTAAATCTAGACAGTCAATAAAACAATAAATCAAGCCCTGATTCATAGGATTTGCCTGGAAATTTAATTGAGTTGAAGTTGACTCCAGCATACCCCTGGTACTTTCTCATTCTAAGATCTTAGGAGCTTATGGTTGTAGAACTCAGGAGCAGTGCCTGATCGGGCTTTGGGCTCACTGCTCTTCCAGTCCAACCATGCCCTCTCTCCCTGCCAGGCTTATCTCCATCCTCTCCCCAACTCCCTCCCTATTATCCCAGAGGCCCTTGTAAGCCATGGAGCTGAATAGGCAGAAGCCAGACAGGGGGAGGGTTAACCACCCTTGGTGTCAGTTACCCAATCAGCCAGGGCAAAATCTGGAGACATAGGTCTTCAGATTTCCACTTGAGTTCTCTTTTCTCCAGGAAGGGGCTGCTTTATTGGGGTCGATGCTTCCCTGGGTCGCACCCTGCATGGGGCCTAACAGGGTTCCAGTTTAATTTGAACAGATGCAATACCAGCGTGCCAGCTTCTGATGAATTCTTCCTCTTTGCTCCCCCCGCCCCCATCTGCAGATTCAAAGTTTTCACGTCATGCAAGAAAGAGTTAGCATGTCTTCCTTTGTAATGAAACTCCCTCCAAACCTGGCTTCATTTCATTCCTTCACATGGGTGCCTTTTAGCTAAAATATTCACCAACCTCCTAGTTCCCCTTCTAATAATAATAGCTCAAATTTATATAGTGCTTTAAGGTTTGCAAAGTGCTTTACAAATATTAGCTCATTTGATCCTCACAATAACCCTGGGAGGTAGGTACTATTGTCACCACCATTTTACAGATGAGGAAACTGAGTCGGAGAAAGGTCAAGTGATGTTCCCAGGGTCACACAGCTAGGAAGTGTTCAAAACCTGATTTGACTTCAAGTCTTCTTGATTCCAATTTTAGCATTCTATCCACTGTGCCATCTTGCTGCCCATTCTCCTCCCCATTCTGTCAAAGTATAGTAGGGTACACTTTAAAAGTTTATGTAATGTACCAGGGCACCAAAACCTATTAGGAGTCGTTGAGAATTTCACCCCCTCACTCTTGTTCTCTCTGTCTCTCTGTCTGTCTCTCTCTGTGTCTCTGTCTCTCTCTGTCTCTGTCTCTCTGTCTCTGACTCTGTTTGTCTCTCTGTCTCCGTCTCTCTGTCTGTCTATCTCTCTCTCTCTTTCTCTGTCTCTCTCTCTCTCTCCCCTGAGCAAACAGTGGGGAAACAAACAGAAAAACAAACACTAAATCAAAACAATTGAAGGAGAACTAACCATTCCTACTTTTGATCTGCAAAATCATTTCTTCAGCAAAGCCTGTCCAGCTATCTGCATTTATGAAATTAATTCATTTCTCTGACTTCATACCAAACTTATTGACACACCCACATCCAGCTGGCAAAAACTGGACTGAACAGATGAGTCCTTAACCTTTGCTAAAGGCCAGCAAATATGGACATGGTCGCCTCAGAGACCAGTGACGTCTCTCATCCTCAGAATTTACCAAACAGACTGAAGACCCAATTCCTGCTGCCTAAGGACATAACATACTTCATTCCCATCCATTTCAGTCCCACCCCCTCCTCCATCTCTATCTCTGACTCCATGTCTTTTTTCTTCCTTTCTTCTTTTTCTTCCTTTTCTGTCTCTGTTTCTCTGTGTCTGAATCTCTACGTAGGTTCTCTATCTCTCTGTCTTTCCGTCTCGATGGATTTTTTTGTGCTCTCTCTCTCTCTTCTCTCTCTCTCTCTCCTCTCTCTCTCTTCTCTCTCTCTCTCTCTCTCTCTCTCTCTCTGTCTCTCTCTCTCTTTCTTTCTCATTCTCTCTCTCTCTCTCTCTCTCTCTCTCTCTCTCTCTCTCTCTCTCTCTCTCTTTCTGTCTCTCTCTCCCTCTCTCTCTGTCTCTGTTTCTTTCTGTATCTCTGTCTCTTTGTGTCTCCATGTCCCTCTGCCTGCTCTAACTTCACATTTACCTTGCTCTTCCCTCAACTCCTACAGCGCTTGTTGTCAGTTCCATTCATATGGAACATATTGCCTTCTGTTGTAAGGCTGATTAGCCTAGAAATGGGTTTTGACAAAGCGAAGTGGACATGACAAACATGGCTAGCAAGTCGCAGTGCACGCTGGCAGCTCAGAGATGCAGGATGTACTGGAATAGATCTACTTCAGTCACCGACCCTGGCAGGATAGTAGCTTGGACGGAGAATGGAGCAGAACATGCAAAGCCTCTTGGATCAGTTTCAATTCCATCCACATAATACTGACCAGTGACGGTGAAGTGCAGGGCAGAAATATCCAGCTGCAGTCCCTCCCTGGATGGGAATCCGAGCCGATATCGGAACGGCAGGGAGAGCGGATCCCAGAGGTGGAGGAGGACGCAGGTGCCACCTCGCACGGCCTTCTGGAGGTTCCCTGGGTGTGCTTCTGCGGCGCCTGAGTCACGAGGGCTTCCCAAGTAATTGCGGCACCTTTTCCACGGAGGAGGCACTTAGCCAGGGTCTTTCATATCGAGGGAGAATAATTACCGTTTCTGGTGGATATAAGACTGGCCACAACTCATGCTGCCTTTAGGCAGATGTAGATGATCAGTAATAGAGAAAGTCACCCCAGGTAAGCCTTCAACACAAGGGGAGTGAATGAAAAAGCATCTATCAAATAGTAATGGCATGCAGAGTTCCATGCCAAATTCTGGAGATACAAAGAGAAAATGGAAGGCAGTCTCTATCTCAAGAATGTCCCAACGTAGGAGGGAGAAAAGGCACCTAGAGGAGGTTTCAGCTACAAGTTGGTGGTCTCTAGGATGCAAAGAATATGGTAAGAATATGTCATCTCCATTGATAACAGTAAGTCCGTTTCTAGTGTTAAACCAGGGCAGCTAGGTGGTGCAGTGGCCAGAGTTCCAGGCCTGGAGTCAGGAAGACTACTCTTTCTCAGTTCAAATCTGGCCTGAGACATTTGCTATCTGTGTGACCCTGAGCAAGTCACTGAACTCTCTTTGCCTCATCTGTAAAATGAGCTGGAAAAAGAAATGGCAACCCATTCTAGTATCTTTGCCAAGTAAACCTCAAATGGGGCCATGAAGAGTCAGACATGACTGAAACAACTGAAAAACAAAAATTGATACCTTGGAAATTGGCAGATGCTACAAATCAGGGCTTGATTTGCTGTTTTGTCTAAACTTAAGAAAATGATGAATAAAATGTTAATGATGGAAATTAAACTTTAAAATGTGTCATGCACGCTTTTTTTTAAGAGAGCCAATCGTTAAACATTTACCAGCACACTGCTGGTTGCTTCCCTAGATCATTGCTGTGGAGACAAGGGTAGTCCATGCACCCTGGAAGGACCGAATAAAGCAAAAGATTGAAGAACTTACTTCTAACACTGATCAACCCAAGGATGCACAAAACTACTAAGGTTTCAATCTGCAGAAAAAAAGTTCCCAAACTAGAAGTTCTTTACCCTAATGAACTCACAGGTCCTTCCTATACTTGCCTAAAATAAAAAGAATCATTATCATAATTGATACGTGGAGCATTTTAAGGTTTACAAAGGGCTTTCACAGACATTATTTTGTTTCATGACATCCAAAGACTAACAAATAAGACCTAGTACATGCTTGGCGTTCCTTTCATGTTACCCACGGTGATAAGTGTATGTGTCGGTATATGATTGTTAAATAAATCCGGGACCTGAGACTGTCTCATATCTGGTTGAAAAGTAGAGAAAGAAGCAAAGCAAAGTTGTAGGACATGACTAACACTATCATCCCTCTCTGGCCCTGAGGGCTAGCCTTAGTCAGTCTGGCCCAGCTATATCCATTAGTCCAAGGGGAGTCAAAGATAGGTAATTTCAACACATCCAACCTCATTTTTCTCTCACTGATTATTCAGAGCTGGCCTGCCATAGAAATGGGGGTGGAGGTAAAGGGTTAGGGAGGACAACCAGTCAATCAACATTTATTAAGCACCTACTATGTATCAGGCACCGTGTTAAGTACTAAAGATGCAAAGAAAGGAAAACTACCCTTACACAATCTAATGGGAAAGACAGCATGCAAACAATTGTGTACAAACAAGATATATGGCATCTAAATTGGAGATAATCAGCAGAGAAAAGATACTAGAATTGAGGGGGATTCGGAATGGTTTTTGTAGAAGGCCAGCCTTTAGCTGGGACATGAAGGACGCCACGATGCAGAGATGAGAAGGGAGAAAATTCCAGGCATGAAGAACAGCAATGAAGGGATGTGGGGCTAGCTGGAGGTAAAGAGAAGGTACTTTTTGTTTGGGCTGAGGCTGGGTTATTTGTGTGTGTGTGTGTGTGTGTGTGTGTACACGTGTGTGTGTCTCTTACTGGCATAGTTGCCTTCTCGGTCCATTTTCTTCCCTTGACATGAGAAAGACAGAAGCAACAGCATCTTTGAAGTTCCTGTCTCTTGCTCCCTTGCTCCTCAGACAGGAGACATCGCCAGAGAGACAGGGCTGTCGGTTCCAAGTCTAAATACAGCCTTACCCAAATGCTCATTGGTGACGGCAGCATTTTGATGCTGGCTTCTGTCTGCCTGTCTGTTTCTTTTAGCAACAATGCCCAGATCATTTAGATTGTGTCTGCATTGTCCCTGGGTTTGAGGAAATTATATTAGTGACATTAATTACACTGCTGAAATGATAATTACAGGTGACTGATGGAGACTGGCAGAATACTTGCCTGCCTATGTAAACTTAGAAATCTCTTTCCCAAGCCCTGGGCTCTGACATGTCAACCTCACTCCAGGCTATGACTCCAAGGCCCTCCCTGGGCTGGGGCTCAGTTGGGTGGCATCCTTCAGAACTCAGCCACTTGAGGCAACAGAAAGGTGAGTGAGCACAGTCCCAAAATAGGAACCATATCCATTTTCCCCTCACCTTTGTTTGCATGCTTCCATGTTCTACCAATCCTGTTCAAACTCTCCTTTTTTGTGAGACCAGAAAGAAGAATATGGATGTGAAGAAAAAGGAAAGAGAGAAATGTCTGTCTTTAGATGCCATCTTTTTAGTATTGGTGCTAAGCTAGAACCTGCCACATGAAAGGCATTTGATTGTCCTAGAGCTGTTAGAATATGATTGCATAAACGTGATCATGGCTCAAGTTTATGTTACTTTTTAAGGTTTACTCCACATCTAGGACTCCAGCCGCTGTACCATTCAGATGAGATTTAGAAGAGCCTCTAAGAGTAGTAGGTACCATTATTTTCTCTCTTTTCCAAAAGGAGGGGACCAAGGCTTCTAGAGATGTTAATGGACTTACCCAGGGGCACACAACAAGTAAGTGTCTGAACCATAATTCACAGCCAGATGTTTCTGATTATAAATCTCGTCCCCTAGCCATTAAGTCATCCCACCTCTCTAAAAGGAAGGAGGCAGTGGCTAGAGATTGGATCAACATGAAAGTTCAACTTTAGGAATGTTATTTACCCCTTAAGAACCATAGTAACTTTCATTTCAAAAAGAAGGGTGGAACTCCCAAGATAGTCTTAGATAAGCTATTTTTAAGGGCTATCTACTTTGTCATATATAGTAAAATAAAAGAAACAACATAGTGAGTTGTATGAGGACAGGGACCATGTTTAGTTACCTTGGTGCCTTCTTCAGGCATCTAGCACAATGGCTATGACATACTTCAATTTTGTCAGAATTGGTGACTTGGGTGAATAGCTTTTCCTTCTACCAATGCCCCATCCGTAAGTACTGTGGCCAAAAATAGTCCTGACTCTGCAGGTAACCCTAGTGATTCACCTCTGGAAACTTAGCTACTCAGCTCCTTGGATGGCAGACAGAGAGTCACCATTTTAAAAAAATGATTTTTGAAAGAATGAAGTAAAGTAGTAGCAATTAGATCTGAAGATCTTTCCACCCATTAATAGGCCATGTGACCTGCTTACATCGCAAGAAGCCTAAATCACATGTGGAGGGAGAAGCCTCCTGACAGGAAAAAAGGAAGTTATGTCACAGGAAATGCTGAGAGAGAGAAAGATGTTATGACTGCTAATGGCTGCTAATGGCCTCCCTTATGATTGTTAGAACTGAACAGGCTGACTTAGCTGTACTGTGAGTTTGCTTTGGGGAAGACCCCAGCAGGGGGTCGGAGAGGTTTAGGGATGGCCAGGCTCCATGTTGTGATATTCTATATTGAGTGTTTTGGGGTCCTTGCCTTTATGATGAAGTGAACTGACTGGGTGTAGGAGCTGAGCATTTGGTTATGGGATATGGTTCTCTGGTGTCTGAATAAATGTTATACTTTTTTTACCTTCTTTATGGAGAGTCTCTCATGCTTTGCGATACAGAATTACATAGGCATATTCACGATTATCATTGATGTTGTCTTTATTGCCTTGCTGTTACAAGTAATGAGAAGTGCACTGATTTACTTGGTCTAATCTAATGGTAAGAGGCAATAGTAATAGATAACATTTATGGAATGCTTTAATAAAGGTTTGCAAAGTGCTTTACAAATATTGTCTCATTTTATCCTCAAAACAAGCCTAGAAGTAGGTGCTATTATTATGCCTATGTTAGAGATGAGGAAAATGAGGCACAGAGAGGTTAAATGACTTGCCTAGGGTCACATGACTAGTAATAATAATGATGATGATGGTGATGATAACAGATAACATTTATATTATAATATAGATAACATATAATATTTATAGATAACTTTATAAGTGCTTCTTGATTTTTTCTTTTTATCTTATGGGGTGTTTACAATACCTTATTGCAAAACTTAGGTTAAGTATTTGATCATAGGTGATATGTAGGTCAATGTTAAGTATAAATATAGTTTGAAAAAGAGCTTTTATGTGTCATCTGCCAGCCCTCGAGTGTTGTCTGTGGCTTCCACAAAACTCCCCCAAAATTCCCATTTTATTTCTTATGCCAATCCACAATATATATTGAAACCACAATGGGGAATGTCACAATGTGTATATAAACAAATAAGTATTTACAAAATCATTTGAAGAGGGACGAAGCACTCATATCTAGAGGAAAATCACGAAAGATTCCCAGAAGACAGAGCTCATTAGCTGAGCTTTGCAGGAAGCTATGTAACAAACAAAAGTTAATGGGTGCCAGGTGTGGAAGACAGACAGGGGTGCAAAGGCCTGGGAGCAAGAGAGAATTCTGCTGGGAAGTAGGCTAGTTTGTCTGTAATGTAGAGCATGTCAAGAGGAGGAATATGAAATCAGTCTGTTAAGGTGGTCTAGAGCTAGATTATAAAGATTATAAAGTTAGATGATAATTTAGATGATAAATTTAAATTCCAAGTTGAGGACTTTATAATTCATTCTAGAGTCAACAGGGACTCACAGTTCTCAAGCAGGAGAGTGACATGGTCAGATTTGTCCTTGGGGAAGAATGCTTTGATAGCCAGCCATGTGGAGGTGAGATTGGTTAGGGTAGATGCTGGCAGCTGAGAATCCAATTAAAATGCAGCTGCAGTGCTTGAGGCACGAAGTGACAAGGACCTACACAAAGGCTGGGGCTGTATGAGTAGAAAGAGCCTTCTCATTGGTGTCCCTGACTCAAGTCTCCCTCCACTCTGATTCATCCTTCACTTCATTACCAAATTAATTTGTCTAGAGTGTAGCTCTGACCAAGTCACTCTCCTACTCAACAAATTCTGGTGACTCCCTATTACCTCTATGATAAAAAAAATCCTCTGATTAGCATTTAACGCTCTTCAAGAAAAAAAATTTAAAAAAAAAGCTCTTCACAACCTAGCACTTTCTTACCTTTCTAGTCTCTTTGCAATCTATTTTTTTCTAGGAACTCTAACATGAAGGTACACTGACCTATTTACTGTTCTCCACACTCCCTCATCTCTCATCTCCAGTCCTTTGCATTAGCTGTTCCCCAATTCCTGGCATGCTCACCCATCCTTTTATCCACTTCCTAGTTTCCTCGGCTTCCTTTAAGACCCAACTCAAATCTCACTCCTTTCAGGAGACCTTTCCCCACCGCACTTGTTGCTCGTGCTTTCCCCGCTGAGATTTCCTGCCATCTACTCTATATATGTGTTGTATGTTCCTGGTTCTTTTTGTGTTCGCCTCCTCCATTAGAAAGGGAGGTCTTTGACAGTAGGGATTGTTTTTGCCTTTCTTTGTATCCCCAGCATGGTGTCTGGCACATAATAGGTGCTTAATCAATGCTTGTTGATCAACTAACTAGTTGTTGTTCAGTTGTTTTCAGTCATGTCTGACCTTATGACCCTATATGAAATTTTCTTGGCAAAGATACTAAAATGGTTTGTCATTTCCTTCTCCAGCTCATTTTACAGATGAGGAAACTGAGGCAAATAGGTTGAAATTACTTACCCAGGTCACATAGCTAATAAGTATCTGAGGCCAGATTTGATCTCATGAAGATGAGTTCTCCTGACTCCAGGCCCAGCATTCTGTCCACTACACCACCTAGCTGCCAACTAACTAGTATATATGGTTAAGCTATAGAGGGGGAGAATACATGAAGAAAGAAATCTGGATTACAGTCACTGTTGAATCCAATTTTGTTTCACACTCTTATCTCTGTACTTTTATATCTGGCATAATGCAGTAGGCTCATCTCATGAACCCATTTGGCCACGGAGGCACCTCTAACACCCAGAATACTTTGTTGTCCCCCATAAACAAACATAAGCAAGAGATAGTAGCCACAGATGCTTGGCTTTTCGATCAGGGTTTTTTCTCTTGGTTCACTAAAGGAACATTTTAAAAAATACTCCTTTATTTTTCCACATAAATATGAATAGTAAAATGACTTTGCAATCATTGTCAGTCATTTAATTCTTTAAGAATCTCCTCTAATCTATGCAGTTCCTTATTCCCCACACTGTATTCTGTATCCAGAACTCAACATGCACGACCACAGACACAAACACTAAACAGACTTCCCACTGCCATGTAAAGAAAGATGGAAGCCTTTTTCTTCTGCCCTGGATCCCTGATAGAAAAGGCAGTTATGAACATTTGCTATGACAGGGAGCTATCCTTTGCCCACCAACCTCCCACCCCTTCCAATTTCTTTTCTCACTTCATTGGCAAAATTCCTCCATTTGGCTCTGTCCAGTCCCAGGTGTCTTCTGGCTCTGTCTGCCTGGACAACTCAATCAGGGGGTTTCCTGGAAGCTGGAATGCTTTGAGGAAATTTGTCGTTTCTCTCTCTCTCTCTCTCTCTCTCTCTCTCTCTCTCTCTCTCTCTCTCTCACTCTCTCTCTGTCCCCTCCCCTCCTTCCTTCCTTCCCTTCCTCCCCCTCTCTTCCTCCCCCTGATTGAAAAGGAAAAGATGCTTTGTAAAGATGGAGGCTTTGTCACTTTTACCCCCACCCAGGGCATTTGCACTGAGGAATCTTGTCTCACTAACCCCCCAAAGGGAAGTCAGCACATTTGCAGCTAATTCCTAAGATGAAATAAAAAATCTCGACCAGATCAGTCAGGCAGTGAACAAATGATGGATGCCAAGGGGCCTCTCTTTGGCTGAAGCCGGTGTTCAGGGATGTAGCATAACTCAGTGAATGGCCTTGGAAAAGACATGAGACTCCAAACTGAACATAAAAGATTTGAGCTCCCAGTCCTGAATATTGATGTTCTTCATAATTCAGAGACTCAAGAAAGTCTTGGACAAGAGTGTAGTCAAAGCATGTGCCGGACATCTTGGAGCTGGTCTCTGAATCCCTGCTCATGACAGATGCTGCATTTACACCCAGACACACCTGAACAGAAGCAGAAAGGGGGCAAGCGGAGACAGCTGCAGTGACAGGATGGATCTTTTGAATAGAGATCCCCATGCCAACCCCAACCCCAGCCTAAGTTAGAAAGACAGACAACTGACTCATTGCATGAGCCTGTCAACATTGTTTATCTCTGATGCCAGTGGTTCCGCAATAACCAAACCTCTGACCTGAAAACTCTTTTCTCCTCCTGTTTCAGATCCTTCATTACACACCTACCATGCCTCCTT
>CM053622.1:198143782-198167175 GCA_028646595.1 Phalanger gymnotis | reverse complement strand
TAGGATTTCTTAGTATGAAACTCTGGTCACAAAATTCAACATCATAGAATGATATCATGGAAAGGGGCCTTGAGAGACCATCAGCTTTAGATCATTGCCTTTAGACAGATTAAAATGTAGTCCATTCAGGGCAGCTAGTTTAACTTTTTAAATTTTTTTTTCTAGAGAGAATGTGCCTCCCTTGGTAATCCATTCCAGTGTAAAGGTCCACCATAATGTTCACCACTGGCTGGGAATTTAGAGTAGTTGAAATGGTCTAGTTCACTATGGTGCTAAGGGTGATGATGATGAAAAGCAGGGCATACAGACTTATAAACAGAAAACAGACAAATATGTCAGGAGATGATAGACCAATGACAGATAAGTAGATAGATAGCAGATATGTATGTAGGTAAATAGGTAGATGATAGATAAGACAGGTGAGCAGGTAAATTATAGATGTGTAGATAGATGACAGATGGTAGATATGTAGATAGGATGATAGAGATGTAGATAGATAATAGATATACAAATAGACTATAGCTATATATAGATAGTTGATAGATATGTACATAGATGATAAACACGTAGATAGATATAGATAGTAATTTGGATGATAGATATGTGGATGGATATAGATATGCAAATAGACGACAGATATGTAAATAGATAATAAATGTGTAGATGATAGATATGTAGATAGATGATTGATAGACATGTAGATAAACAATAGATATGTAAATAGATGATAGATATAGAAATGATAGATAATAGGTATACAAATAGATGATAGTTATATATATAGTTGATAGATATGTGCATAGATGATAAATATGTAGATAGATATAGATAGGTAATTTGGATGATAGATATGTAAATAGATAATAAATGTGTAGATGATAGATCTGTAGATAGATGATTGATAGATATGTAGATAAACAATAGATATGTAAATAGATGATAGATATATAAATGATATGTAGATAGATGATAGAGATATGTATGCAGATATAGATATGTAAATAAATCATAGATATGTAAATAGATGGTAGATTTTTTTTTTAATTTTGGAGGGGGAAAAGGCAGGGCAATTGGGGTTAAGTGACTTGCCCAAGGACACACAGCTAGTAAGTATCCAGTGTCTGAGGCTGGATTTGATCTCAGGTCCTCTTGACTCCAGGGCCAGTGCTCTATTCACTGTGCCACCTAGCTGCCCCTAAATGGTAGATATTTAGATAGATATAGATATGTAGATAGATATAGATAGGTAATTAGATGATAGATAGTAGATATGTAGATAGATGTTGGATAGATGGTCTGTATGTAAATGGATGATGTAGATAGATAAATAAGCAGATATATACATATACACATATACATATACATGTATCCACATGTATATATATACATATGTGTGTATATGTATATGTATGTATGTATACCTGTATGTATGTATATGTATGTATGTTTCTCCCTTTAGAATGTATGTTCTTTAAATGCAGAGACTGTTTCACTTTTGTCTCCACAAAACTAGCATGCATTCACTAAATGTTTCTTGATAGGCTAATTGGTTGATTGCCACTTGTTGAAATTCTTTTATTTCCTGAAGCCTGAGCCCAAATGCTACCTCTTCCAAAAACCCTCTAGGATCTCCCCCAATCCCTGAACACTATCACTCCCTCCTCCAATTTCCCTACAAACTTTGGATCTCTCCCTAGTTCCTATCCCTCCCTACCTTGCCTCACGTTTATTAGTGTACCTGTTATTTATCCCTGTTACTTTGTTAGCTCATGGAGGGATTGGCTAGCATGATAGTTTAGAGGGAAAAAACACCTGGTTTTCAGTTGGTGTGGCTTTTTGACTCTGGAGTCTAACAGGCTGGCTTGTATCTGTGCTCTAGCCATACCTCACCCTACCCCCATCAGCATTCCCTACCTGCCCTGCCTTCAGTGTTTCATGCTGGAATTATTCAGGGCCCAGACTTGCAAGGAGGGGGGCTTCTTTGGCCGATCAACCCCAGTATCTCCCTGCTAGTGATATCAGAGATAGGGGCTCGATCAGATGGACCTAAAGAGACTTTACCCCATCAAAGTCTCTGGCCCGCAGGTGACATTGGACCCAGTCTTTCTCCAGGTCAAAGCGGGAGGTGCATGACAAGAGCCTGGTGTAACGTGAGTGTGCAAAGTATGGAGGGTAGCCTCTCCAAGGCTCATCAATGACTTCCTTTTCCTGCCATCACCTTTGAAGATCAGGATTCCAGTATTCTCCCTGGCTATGCCCTTACCTGGTCTTCTCCATCCCAAGCCTTTCGCATCAGTCCTTTGAGTGAGCAGACCCACTCAGATCTTTGTCTCCTGGCTCCAAATCCATTGCTCATTCTATTATACCACATTTTATTTGTGTATCCCATTCCCTTTTCAATTATGGTGATTGGATTTGACTTCCAGATCTTATCATCTCTACTGGGAATGTAAAAACCTAGTAAGACCCAACTATGCCACAAAGTGTAACTCTCAAATGGAATGGACCCCAGGCTCTGAAGCATCATTTCAACCTGGGAAAGCAACTTAAAATTCCTATTTGCTAGACTAAGAAAGTTCTGATTTCCTCAAAATGTTGCCTCTATGTGGAAAATTACTTGATAAAGACAAAATACTGGTCTTGGCTACATATTGCCTCTATCTACCTATGTCTCATTTTGTCTCTGAGTCTTCAACTGTATCTGATCTTACCACCTGTTCAGTTATTGTATTTTTTAAACCAGAAAGTTTATCTGACATTGTTCTTTTAATACCTAGAACGATTCAATATTCTTACAAGTATAGATTGCAGCTCCCTTTCTAATTTCTTTTGAGCCGCCATGACCAAAAAAATTCATTACTTTATGGTTAACCTCTTGTTGGAGAGCTTCTTTTCTTTAAGTTTTATTTTTGTCGATTAACAAATCTATTTCCTTTCTTCTACATTTTCTGTTTTGAAAGAGAAAGAAAAAGAAAGGTGAACCCCTTGAATCATATATGCATAATCAAATAAAATAAATTCCCACATTGCCTGTTTTCAAAATGTATGTTCTGTCAACTTTCACCCTAAATCCATCATTTATCTGTCCAGAGGTGGGGTAACATCATTCATCACAGGTTCTCTGGAATCATGGTTGGCCATTGCATTGGTCAGGATTCTTAAGTCTTTCAATCTTGTTTGTCTTAAAATGTTGTTGTTACTGCATAAATCATTCTTCTGGATCTGTTCACTTCACTCTGCCTCTACACTTAAAAGTCTTCCCAGGGTTTCTCTGAAACTTTCTCTTCTGTCACATTCACATATTTGTTCAGCCATTCACATATTTGTGAGTACTACCTTACTTAATTTCCTCTTTGCCACCACAAAATAGCTGCTAGGTATTTTTCCATATCTACGTAAGGGTCCTTTTACCCTTTCTTTGATCTCTTTTGGGTATAGGCCTAGTAGCAGGTCAAAGGGTATGCACAGTTTTTGTCATGGGGGAGGGAGGGGTGGCATAATTCCAAGTTACTTTCCAGAACGGCTGTACTAATCCACAGTTCCAATAACACTCCACAGGCCCTCTGACATTTTTCATTTTCCTTTTTGGTAAACCTTGCCAATCTGAGGGGTGTGTGGTGAAACCTCGGAATTGCTTTAGTTTTCATTTCCCTAAATATTAGTAATTTGGAGCATTTTTATATGATTATTGATAGCTTGGCTTTCTTCCTTAAAAACTGCCTGTTCATATCCATTGACCATTATTTTTAATTAGGAAGGGTGAGCTTCATGCAAATATAGCTAGATTGGCACTAGGCACTGAGTCCACCAAAGGTCCTTCCAACTTTGCAAGACCTGTACCTTTGCAAGTCCCAGTAGACCTTTGACAAGCCATGACTACCTCAATGCTAAAATGATGTATCAAGGGCTGGGCCTAACTCAGGTTTGTCCCCTGGTAGTTTAAGCATAAATGAGAACAAAATGAGGCACTTTAAATCCAGCCAGCCATTCTTAAAAATGAGGTTTATTTTGCCAGGACATTCAGATCAAGGAAGGGATGTTCATCCAGGATGAGGCATTGATTCAATTAAACGAGACTTTCCAATGTTCTTGTTTTGGGTTTGTGGTCCCAAACCTGATGGAGCACTAGTCCCTCTTCTCTTGGTCTTTTTGTACCTCGGTAACCAGGAACCTACAATAATGGCCTGAACGTTAGCCTGAACCAATTAAATCTTGAGGACAGCTTCAATACCTTTTAAAGAAAAATCAACCTAACTTGCATCAGGGGGAGAGGGTGGAAGAGCTTAGTACCTACTATACTGTCTTCACCCCGTCAGATATATTAGAATAATACTTTAGTGAAGGATTTCTCTATATAAATTACTTAAAAGATAATTCACCTTATCTTGAGCAGTAGCAGGTTGTTACATGTTTAAAAGACCATGTAATAGATATTGCTTTTAATTTTCATTCTCAAATAGCAATTATAGCAAATCTTTTTGCTTCATAAGCTAGGTAAGCCCAGATGTTTAAAGTAAGAAGATGGGAACTCATTGTAGCTATGTGATATTTAGTCAAATAAACCTCAGGTGTGAGGGGCATATTTCCAAATGCAGGCATACCTCACTTTAGGAATGAAGACCACATTCTCGAAAAATTGAACTCTAATTTTTATCAGCGCAATCACATCTAGAAGGCATAGGGCAGTACTTTATTGATAAGAATTTTCTAGTGAATTCTTTAATGATACAAATGATCATTTAATTTTCTAGTTCTATTTAAATTTTTTGTATTGTTTTCTTAAAGTGAATCGCTTCAGTTGTGAAAATGTCTTTCCTCTCGACTATGATTCTATAAGGGGGTTAAAATTTTTTGTAGTTTTAGAGTCTTGTTTTTAATCTAATCCCTTCTCCTGACTACCCCATAAGATGAAAGAGTATGGTATAGTAGGAAGAGTCCTAAAGTAGACATTAGAGAGTTAAGTTGTAACCTCAGCTCTGCTGCTAAAGTGCTATGTAACAATGGCTAATATGGAAATGTTTTTCCTGTTTTGCATGTCTATAACCCATATCAGATTACTTACCATGGCAGGGAGTGGGAAGGGGAGGGAAGGATAGAATTTGTAACTCCAACCTATTTTTTAAAACTTTTACAATTGTTTTAGCATGTAATTGGGGGGGAAATAAAACATTAAAAAAATTAATTACTATGTAACTTTGGACAAACTCCCAAATCCAAGTCTCTTCATCTATAAAATCAGGGGTCCATAACAAATGATCTTTAAGGTTCTTCTAGCTCTGAAATTCTATAAAAGGTTGTCAATACCAGATGAGTACCAAGCAGAAACTCCAGGTAGTTTGTGTCCCCTAATTAGAGCCCCATTTGCCTTGTCTGGCATCTGCTCCATAGAAGGAAATGGAAGAAAAAAGGACAAGCAGGACCAGACCTAGGATTTCCTGGCCCTCTGTGACAGTTTTAAAGTATAAATGTCTGTTTAGGCTTTGGATTGATAGACTAAACATGATGTGATAGATAAAGTTGAAATCTTGATGCTCTCTGAATACTCCTGAGCTCATCTTCCAGGAAAATCCCAGTTTTCTCTTACCCCTAATAAAGTCTCTCATACACACTTTATTAATGTCCATATTTTATACTTTAATGCTACATGTATTAAATCCCTACTGTGTGTAGACAGGCAGCTGGTGGCTTGGTGGGTAGAACACTGGGTCTGGAGTCAAGAAGACCTGAGTTCATATCCAGCCTCAGATACTTCCTAGCTGTGTGACCCTGGGCAAGTCACTTAACATCTAATTGCCTGACAAAATGGATCCACTGTATCCAATGGGGAAGGAAATGGCAGACCACTCCAGCATCTTTGCCAAGAAAGCCCCAAATGGGGTCATGAAGAGTCATATTAAACAACAATTATTGCAGACTGCTACTGTAAGTGCTAGGGCCACACATGGCCTGGAGAGCCAAGTTCCCCACCTCTGTAGCCTGTAGCTAGGGCGTGGGGGAGGGGAAGTGATACAAAGATCAGACTAGACACAGTGGCCCTGCCTTCATAGGATTTACAGTCTTTTTAAAAAGATACATGTCACATTCACAAGTAACTGTAGTAAAAATTATAATATTACAAGAAACATTAGTCAGTAATAGCTCACATTTACATAGGATTTTATAGTTTTTTATGACTCTTACTAATACTTTTGAGTGGTATGGGAGGCAAAAGAAGAGAGAAGTAGCATTTATTACATGTTTGCCAAGCACCGGCTTGGCGGTCAGTTATCCCTTCCACATTGCGACTCTCCCCCTTGTGATTCTGATATATCGCAGGTTGGCATGAGAAATATTTTTATTTTGTAAATTTTAATAAACCAATTAAAAAGTTACTGCTTCTCTTTCAACTGTTTGTGGTGATGCTTTTGTCCAGTGAGTCATTGGTCTTCCTTTTGTTTCTATTCTTGTTTTCATTTTGTGAATGTCATGGTAGTGAACCCCAACCTTTTTGGCTCTCTTCTGTTGGTCTGTTTGCCTTTGTGTCTTTGATATGAGCTTTTGAGATTTATTTTCAGTCTCCTCCTCTTCGTGTGTCTTTCACTTTTTTCCTTTCTTGGTGCATCCCTTTTCTTCTGCATCATCTTGCTCTTTGGATTTGGGCTCAGATTTGGAAAACACCTGTTCACTAAGCCCTTTGGGAATTCTGATTGCTGAAAACTTTCCTGGCTTTAGCTTTGTTTAAAAACTTCTGGTACTTAGCAATTTTTTCATCCAGAGCTTTAATAACTAATTTCGTGCCAATTTCCACATCTCCTTGGGATGCCTGGTTTAACTCCTCATGCTCTTCCTCAGGCTGTTCTCCCTCCTCCTTCTCCTCCTCCTCTTCCTCTTCCTCCTCCTTTTCCTCTTCTTCCTCCTCCTCCTCCTTTTCTCCAAAGGAGTCATCAAATTCTCTATCACTGTCTGAAATCTCCGCAAGAACCAGATCTTCTCCCATAAACCGAGGCACAACATGTATCTTGCCAAAGTTCTGTGGAACATGAACCAGGAGCTCCGTCATTTTAGCATTTGTCATAGCTCTCTTCCTCCTCCTCTTTCCTTTCAGCCACAGGTGTGACTTCTTGACTTTCAGCTTCCCTCTCTTCCTCTCTGGTTTTATGGGGTGGTGCTGTTGAACTGGCCTAGGAATTTGGCGAGAGTTTTGTGGGAGCCATAGATGACACAGAAAAAGTTTAGAAACTCAGAAATGTATAAAATATATGCATAGTATTGTGTAATATCAACATATGTTATCATTTAATACCCTAATAATTCAGAATTCTCTGGTATGAAGGGAGAGGCAAAAAATTTTATGCAGATTTTCCAGATCACAGAGGCACCAGTGTGATAGGGCTGACTGTACTGGACAGAGAGCTGCTCCTAAAGTCCAGAAGCCTTGGATTTGTGTCCTACCTCTCTGATACACACTAGTGACATACATGGGCAAATCACTTAACCATTCAGTGCATCTGTCAAAATCTGGAAGGAGTTTCCTTACTAGGAGTTCTCTATAAGAATGAAACTGTAGGTCTGGTTAAAAAATGCTATTATTAATATTAATGTCCATAATCATCATTCTTTCAACCATTTGATGGATTTTTGACTTCATCAGTATGAGAAATGCCTTTCACTGGTGCAGATCACAAATCCATCCATACTTTCTCATCCTTTGCAGTTTTTTTTCTCTGTCTTCCCATAACCCTACATTGAGAATCTAACGAATGTGCTACAGACATTCCTTCTAATTTTATTTCCCTTAACTTTCTATAGGTGGTAGGATAGCAATTGAGCTGTCCATCTGTTACCTCTTAGTTTCAATATATAACTGGTTTATCTTTTCCTGGGGTCTATTACAAATGTTAATGCCTCATCTGGCCCCAGGTGTCATGGTGGTCTGGCAAGAGCATAAGTCAAGGTTCAGAAGGTATTTTCAAGGACTAATAGGATCTCCCCAACTAGATTTTTAGCTACTATAACCAGAGACCATGTATCATTATGTATTATTTCCCTTAGACCGTGGTCCAGTGTCTTTTGTAAGCACCCAGTAGATAATGGCTTATTGTTTGACTATGCCCAATTTAGTCCTCCTGTTCACATTTGGGGAGGAGGGGAGACAATCAGGAGTAAGTGACTCATCCAAGGTCATGCAGCCTATCTGAGGCTGGATTTGAACCCAAGTCCTACTGCCTCCAGGGCTGGTGCTCTAGCCACTGTACCACCCAGCTACTCCTGTGTTCACATCTTTCAAACCACTTGTCCCAATATACCCTCCACTGATCACTGGGTAACACAACTTACTATGCTAACGCACAACAAGCCACCACCCGTCACTGGCTTAGTCACCTAAAATCATTATCTGCCCAGCTTCCTTAGCACATTCAGGACCATGAAAGGAAGGCCCTCGTCTTTGATCCATGCTGCATTGTAAATAGCACTAGCTTTGGAATCAGAGGACCTAGATTTAAATGTCACCTCTGACATTTAGCACTCACATGCTCATCACTTAACCTCTCCACTCCTCAGTTTCTTCATCTGTAAAACAAGGCTGGGCTGGGAGAGGGAAGAAAAGATTGAACTAGATGGCCTCTAAGGTCCCTTTTTTGTTGGGTTTTTTTGGAGGAGGGAAGGCAGAACAATTGGGGTTGGTGACTTGCCTAAGGTCGCACAGCTAGTAAGGATGTCAATTGTCTGAGGCTGGATTTGAACTCAGATCCTCCTGATTCCAAGGCTGGTGCTCTACTCACTGTGCCACCTAGCTTCCCCCTCTAAGGTCCCTTTTAACTCAGAATCTATGACTCTTGTTACATAAATCCTACACATTACCTAGCACACTAGTGGGTCTGTAGTATAGAAAGTAAGTAATGATATATTTAGAGGAATTTTGGTCCAAAGAGTGTGAGGGGGCAGAACAACAGGTATTTTCCTGTTGGTAGCTAGAAGGTGCAGTGGATAGGATTCTAGACCTATAGTCAGAAAGATCCAACCTGAGTTCAAATCTGGTCCCAGACACTTGATAACTATGTGAGCCTGGGCTCACTCCCACTGTCTGGCTCAGTTTCTGCATCTGTAAAATGGGGGTAAAAATAATGTCTGCTTCCAGGGTTGTCATGAGGATCAAATGAGAAAGTTTTTACAAACTTTAAAGCCATACATAAATGTTCATTATTATTATTATTGTTATTAATCTCAGCATTTGCCCCCATAAAATGGAGAAAGCCTATTCCCCCTGAAAACTGAAGTGGACAACTGCTTTGGGCAGGGAAGTCAGAGAGGGGCTGAACAGTACATAGTTACATCTTCCTGTTACCTCATTACTTGCCTTATGAGTCATATAGTTCCCATGACCTCAGCAGTCTTCCTCACTAAAGGAGAGAGCCCACTTGTGGCTCTGCAAAAAGAGGAATAGAACAACTGCATTGAAATCCCATGGACCACCTCATTAGGGAGACCTGGCATTGTATCTGCACACATTCTATTGGGAGAGATGAAAGAACGTACTCCTCATAATACATCAACTTGTTTTGATAGACTCATGCAAGCGCTAGGAAGCTTCCCCCATGGGGGCATTGCTGTGATATGAGCTGAGCTCTAATTCCACAGGAAAAAGGAGGAGTCATAGGAACACAGGGACATCATGTCAAGGGCACTGGGGAAGCCTTAACTGGCAACAACAGGAACTGAGCTATCTGTTGTAATAATGACTGAAGAAGGTTCACAAATATAAATTCTCTGATCAATGGGCAGAAAAAATGCCTATAACTTTTATCATCCTACTCAAGATTTTGCAACAATTCATAACTTCCTGGCACATAAGGGCATTTTATGCACTATACAGCATGCCACATTTAGCCAGTGGGGTTGGGGGTGGGGAGGGGAATGAGGGAAAAGTTGTTTTTGCCCAAAGCTTCAAAACTCTTTCATAATGACTATGTGATATATTTTGTCTATAAATGTCTCGCTGAAAGAGGCAATAATATCACAAACCAGCTAACATATATACTAGCAGATGTTTAGTTCCTGAATGTACTGATGTGAAAATATATATATGTACCTACATATATATATCACCTAGTGATATATATACATAGAAATTAATTTTTATGGGAAGGGAATGGAAAGGAAGGGAAGGGAAGGGAAGGGAAGGATTAAATATTATTCAATCTTCACAACAACCTTGTGAGGTAGGTGCCATTATTATGCCCATCTTAGAGTTGTTGAAACTGAGGCAAAGTGAAGTTTAAATGACTTGTCCTGGGTCACATAGTAAGTGTCTGAGGCAGGATTTGAACTCAAGGCTTCCTGGGTACACTGTGCCACCTAACTGCCTCTAGACCAGACACTAAAAATCTCCATTTTTTATCTTTCTTACCATGAGAGCAGCTTTTTGTGGATCAAGAGGACTTGGTTATTTGTACTGAAACTTTTTTTTTTCAAAAGAGCTAAGAACTTCAGTGGTCAAATGGATCTGTAATCTAAATGATGCAAGTAGACCCTCCAATAATTCCTCTCACTGCCCATCCATACCTGCCCATCCTCTGCAATCCTTGTCCATGTCTTCCCACAAACATGGTATAAGGGATCCCCCAACATTCTGAAGAGCTCCCTTTCATTCCCTTGACATTATATTGGTACTTGTGGACCACATGAGTTATGCAACAAGTCACTCTGGGTCTATCCTTTTCCCAATTTACATTTCTCTGATGACACCCACTCCTTGTACCATTTCTTCTGCATAATTTCTCATGAGTTATTTGTCACCTCTCAGGGGCAAAGCTAAGAAGGCAAAGTAGAGGCAGCAATCCAGCTGAATTCTTCCAACTTGAAAATAATGCCTAAAATTTTGTGCATATGCAGTTCTGGTTTGCAATTCCAGGCTGGAGAGGAGTGCTTTTGGCAGTCACAAAGGAGCAGGGGCTCTGATCACAATTCTAAGACAAAGAGGAGCCTTATTACTTATAGCTGCAGGTGAACAGGGGACCTAGTCACAGTTCCAGAGCCAAGAGGAGCACTAGCACTTGTGGCTACAGAGGAGCAGGGACCCTTCCAGGGCAAAACCCGGAGTACAAACCAAGAAAGCAGTGACCACACCTCTCCCCAAATCACACCACCTTGGAAATCTGGAAAAATTGCAAACCTCCAGAACTAGCTCTGAAAACAGTAGCACAAACAAGTCTGAAATTTGGGACAGTGACTCCCCACACCCAGGGAAGCAGAACCCAAAGTACAAAGTTCGAAGTCAAGAAATAGGCTGGAAAAATGAATAAATGCCAAGATAAAAAAAAACTTGACCATAAAAAGCTACCTATGATGGTAGGGAAGACCAAGACACAAACTCAGAAGACAACAATGTGAAAACAGCTACAAGCAAAGCCTCAAATAAGAATAGTAATTGGACACAAGACCAACAAGAATTCCTGAAGCCATTAAAGAAAGCAATGAGTGGTAGAGGAAAAACTGGGAAAAGAAATGAGAGTGATGCAATAAAAAGGGAATTAATAGCTTGATTAAAAGGCACAGAAAAAAATGCCTAAGAAAATAATACCTTAAATAACAGAATTGGCCTTGTGGTAAAAGAGGCACAAAAATTCACTAAAAAAAGAACTACTTAAAAAGCAGAATAGGCCAATTGGAAAATAAAGTATAAAAACTCACTGAAGAAATTAATTCCTAAAACATTAGAATTGGGCAAGTGGAAGCTAATGACTGCATGAGACATCAAGAAACAATAAAATAAAATCAAAAGAATGAAAAAAACAGAGGAAAAATGTGAAACGTCTTATTGGAAAAACAACTGACCTGGAAAATAGATCAAGGAGAGATAATTTAAGAATTATCTGACTATCTGGAAGCCATGATCAAAAAAAAGGACCTGGATATCATATTTCAAGAAATTGTCAAGGGAAACTGCCCTAATATCTTAGAGCCAGAGGGTAAAACAGAAATTGAAAGATTCCACCAATCATTTCCTGAAGGAGATCCCAAAATGAAAACTCCCAGGAATGTTATAGTTAATTTCCAGAGCTCCCAGGTCAAGGAGAAAGTCTCACAAGTAGCCAGAAAGAAATAATTCAAATATCATGGAGCCATAGTCAGGATCACACAAGATTTAGCAGCTTCCACGTTAAAGGAGCCGAAGGCTTGAAATATTATATTCCAGAAGGCAGAGAAGCTGAGATTACAACCAAGAATAGGCTACCCAGCAGAACTGAGTATAATCCTTCATGGGAAAATGGATATTTAATGAAATAGAGGACTTTCAAGCATTCCTGTTGAAAAGCCTAGAGCTGAATACAAATACAGTCAAATACAAGACTCAAGAGAACCATAAAAGGGTAAACTTGAAAGAGAAATAATAAGGGACTCAATAAAGTTAAACTGTTTGTATTCCTGTGTGGGAAGATGATACCAGTAACTCCTAAGAACTTTATCATTACTGGGCAGTTAGAAGGAGTCTATACAGACAGGGGCATAGGTGTGAATTGATTATGTTGGGATTATCTCCAAAAAGAAAAATGAAGGGGTAAGAAAGAGGGATGAGTGGGAAGAAGGGGGAAAGGAGAGGAAGAATGGGGGAAATTATCTCATATAAAAGAGGTGTGTAAGAAAGAGCTTTTACAGTAGAGGGGTATATAGGGGAGGTGGCAAACAATGCTTGAAACTCACTCTCAGAGAGGTACGAATATATACACACGCTCAGTTGAGTATAGAAGTCTGTCTTGCCCAACAGGTAAATAGGAGAAGGGAATAAGAGAAAGAGGAGTGGGATGATAAAAGGGACAGCAGATTAAAGGAGGCAGTGGTCAGAAGTAAAACAGATTTTTCAGGAGGGATGGAACAAAAAAAGAGAGAGGCAAGGATAAAAAGAAGAAAATGGAATGGAGGGAAGTACACAGTAATCATAACTATGAATGTCAGTGAGACGAGTTCACTCATAAAATGGAAGTAGATAACAGCATGGATTAGAAATTAGAACCCAACAATGTGTAGTTCATAAGAAACACACTTGAAACAGAAAGACATACAGAGTTAAAATGAGAGGCGGGGCAGAATCTCTTATACTTTAGCAGAAGAAAAAAAGAAGACAAAAAACAAGGCAAAGGTAGCAATTATGATTTCCAACAAAGCAAAAGCAAAAATAGACCTAATTTGAAAAGATACTCAGGGAAACTACATTTCGCTTAAAGACATCATAGAATGTAGCAACATCAAAAAAATTTACGGCAAATTTCTCTGATAAAGTCCTCATTCCTCAAATATATAGGGAACTGAGCCAAATTTATAAAAATGAGAGCCATTCTCTAACTGATAAATGGTCAAATGATATGAAAGGGCAATTTTCATAAGGAGAAATCAAAGCTATCTATAGTCATATAAAAAAATGCCCTAAATCACTATTGATTAGAGAAAGGCAAATTAAAACAACTCTGAGGTACCACCTCACAACTATAAGAAATGACAAATACTGGAGGCAATGAGGGAAAATAGGTACACTAAAGAACTGTTGGTGGAAGTGTGAACTTGTTCGATCGTCCTGGAGAACAATTTGGAACTATGCCCAAAGGGCTATAAAACTGTGCATAGCCTTTGACCCAGCAATACCACTATTAGGTCTAATAATGATGATCAACTGTAAAAGACTTAACTACTCTAGTCAATACAATGATCCAAGAAAATTCCAAAGGAGTCATGAAGGAAAAATGTTATTTACCTCCAGAGAGAGAACTGATGAACTCCGAGTGCCAACAGAAGCATAATCTTCTCACTTTATTTTTCTTGCTTTTTTGCAATATGGCTTATGTGGAAATATGTTTTGCATGATTTCACATGTATATTTGATCTCATTTTACATGCCTTCTCAGTAGCTGTGGAGGGGCATGTGGGAGGAAGAAAATTTGGAACTCAAAATGGAAAAAAAAAAGTGTAAAAATAAATAATAAATTAAAAATAATTTTTTTTGGAAAAACTTATCACTTCCCTGCAGATCACTTACATCTATACAGATCCAGCTTCAGTCTTCATCCCTGAATTTCATTCTCACTTTATCAACTGTCTCCTGAACATTACACCCTGAGAGAGACATCTCAAGCTCAACATGTCCAAAACAAATCTCATTAACTTTTCCCCAAATCCACTCCTCTTCCAAACTTCCTTATTTCTCTTAAGGGAGCCACATTTTTCCTCAGTATCCTGGGTTCATCACCTCATCATTATCCCTCACTCCACATATCCAAATAAGTGGTAAAATCTTTTCTATTTCTACCTCTATAATATTTCTTGCATCTGACCCTTTCTCTCTACTCACCCAGCCACTGCCTTAGTCCAATCCTTCATCTATTGCACTATTGCAATGGCCTCCCAATTGGTCTTCTTGCATCAAGTCTCTCCCCCTATCATTCATCCTCCACACAGGTATAGAAGCGATTAAGCATAGATCTGACCATGTAACTTCCCTGCTCAGTAAACACTAGTGACTTCCTATTCCCTCTAGAATAAAATACAAACTCTTCTGTTCGCTTTTTAAAGCCATTATAACCTGTTCCTAACTTATCTTTCCAGCCTTATTATACATCACTTCTCTTACCACATGTAGTAGGAAGGCCGAATTTATGATCTCAAAGAGAATCACATATATGTCTGAATGGTTCGGAATCACTGGGTATAAGGAATTCTCTAAGTAAAAGGCATCAAAATATTTATTTAGGCCCCACAGTAACAGACCCACGAACCATCCTCCCTATTCCAATATTGTGATCATAAGCTTCCAGGCCCAATAATCCCGCCTCACAAGAGGAGGCCACAGAGAAGCATGATGGCATTAAACCAAATCATATTCACTGGCCTTAAGTCCTTGCTCGTACTCCTGGGTCCACACACGGGTTGGCTCTGCTTCTGCAGCTTCCTGCTTCGGCTTCAGCTTTTCTTTTCAGCTTCAGCTGTAGCTGTCTCTTGGCTCTCCTTTCCTCTCAGTCCAGCCTCTGGCGTCCTCGAGCCCTGCCTGAATGACCAGAGGCCATTGGTTCCCGAATTGGCCCCTCTTAAGTCATCAATCTACACCCACACAGGTTTCACACCTGATAGGGCTTTGGGCCTGGGGCTTAGCACTTAGCAAGATTAAACAGCTGAATCACTCAAAGTAAACAAAAGCCAAACTCCTGAAGTGCTAAGGAGCCCATTTTGCCTTACTGACACACTACACTCTGTAATCTAACCAAATTGGTCTTCTCTCTCTTCCTCATATAAATACTACATCTCCTGCCTTCTAACCTTTGAATTGGCCAGTCCTCATTGTGGAATATATTCCTTCCTCATTTCCACCTTATAGAATCCCACACTTCCTTCAAGTTCTAACAAAACCCTACGTGAACTCTTTCCCAGTCCCCCAGATACTAGTGTCCTCCCTACCTAACTGGTATTTATTTTGTATTATGTGTATATACATATTCTGAATATACTTACATATTCACAGATTGTCTTCCCTGATAGAATGTAAGTGCCTTGAGGACAGCAATTATTTTTTTTTCTCTGTGTAACCTCAGGGATTAATATACTACCTGGTACATAGTAGGTGTTTAATAAATATTGATTGATTGGCCCTTTCTGGGACTTTAATTCCCCCAGATTTTTTTTAACTATTGTCTGGACTTCTTACTCTACAGACCCTGCCCCATCCCACTCCCCATAAGGCTGCTTTTCCTCATCTCATATTTTTCTCTTATGTTATTAACATGTCTAAACCATTTTCACTGCTTTTCTTCCTGTTTCCATCACTGACTTTCATTTTGGTTCTCCTCTGACTTTTACATTGGTTTTTTGATGACCTTTTTCAGGTAGCTCATTTTCAGAGCTGTTATTCTACCTATGAGTTTGATGGGTCCAGCCATGATAAATGGCTGAATTGTATACTTGCACCCTCCTTCCTTGTCAAGGCCACCTGAGAGGTGGGAGTTTATATCCTAGTGGCCCAAAGTAAATTTTACAAGAGGCTTTCCTCTTCTCTGCCTTCGCCCTTCAGAATAATAAAATTTTTACATTTACAAAGCAATTTGTAGTTTACAAAGCCTTTTCCTGCCTTGTTCATTTGACCCTCCTTTGAGATAGAATCATAGGATTTGGAACTAGAGGAGGTCATCTAGTCCAACCTCTGTAATTTACAGATCGAGAAACTGAGGCTAGAGGGCTTATGTAATGCAAAGAAAGTGACAGGCCTGGAGTGTAAGCAGGTACTGCTAGTATCCTAATTTCACAGATGAGGAAAATGAGGTGAAAAAAAGAAGAGAAAAGATTTGCTGAAGCACAGCTAGCAAATTGTGAACCAAACACCAAACTCAGATTCTCTGACTTCTTACTTAGATATTGTTTCCACTACACCATGCTGTCTTGCTTAGTATTTAAAGGAGAGAAATGTTTTCCTTATACATTACAATAGGGAAATTCCATTCAGGAGCCTCAAATCTCATTTATAAAAGCCATGCCATTTTGGAAACATATATCAAAAGTTTGCCAGAAGTGGCAAGTGCAAAGATGAAATCAGGAAATCTGGTGCTTGAGACTAATCTAGTTTGTAGGTAGCTAGAGGGCCTAGGGAGAGATACCAGAACACAAGTCTCATAGGAGAGAAGCCTCAGGATATCACTATTTGGAAGGCTGTCAGGGGAAAGAGTGAAAGAGGTAGGCCCTGGAAAAACTTACCCAGAGTGCAGAAAGGCTCTGGGATCTCCCTTGCTCCAGTAAACCCTAAATATGATGGTTCTGGGTATTCTCTGTGAAAATCATGGCTATGGGTCCCCAGGTCTGTCAGTCTGACAAGGGGCGTGGTGGATTGGCCAGCCTTTCTAGAAGTGGTTCTGCCAGAAAAAAAAAATCACTGACTGTGCCCCTACAGCAAGGCCCACAACTACCAAGAAGAGAAGAGGAAGAGAAAAGAGCATGCAGGGAGAGTAATGGTAAGTGAACATAGAGGCCATGATGATGGGATCCTGGGGATAATGGTCCAAGGCTGGGCAAAACAAGGGAGTAGTTACAATGTGGAATAGAGTTGGTAAGAACGGCAAACCAGAAGTCCTCCATGAAGAAGTCCCCACCCTAGATGTTGGGCATATGCCAGACCACGTCCCTATTAAGGTTTACAAAGTTTCCTCTACAAAGTATCTCCTCTATAGGAAATGACACAGCAGGGAAGCCCATGATTCTCTTAAGTATGTTTTGATAAACAACCAGAAAGTTACATCATCTCCATCTTTATCTCAGGGTCAAGTGTAAGCATTAGGAGAGGGGCTGGGTATGATCACAATCTGACTGTATATATACAAACAGCCTAGCCCTCTGATGCTTCCTCCTGGCAAGCAGGTGCCAGAGCAGCCTAGAATCATGGAATCTCAGAGTCAGATTGAATTACTGGGCTTCTATTTTTTATACCAGACAGAATGATCTTCAAACTTCAAAGGATGGAATAAAAATGGTTAACAGGGAAGTGAAACCCAAAATAAATGAGAAGATAAAATAGTACCTTGCTGTCCTTGATAAGTGTAAGACATCAGACCTAGATGAATTATGTTTTGGTGGTAGTTGGGAATATGGAGTCACTATCAATGACCTTAAAAAGAACTTGGAGAATGAGAGAAATGTCACAGGTCTGAGGCAATACTGTCCCAATTTTCAAAAAAGGAAAGAGGGAGAAGCTGGAAACCATAGACCAACAACAGCAGTATGCTGATAAATCTTAGCAACTAGCTCTACAAAATAAAATGTTTTTTATACTTTTAAGCTTCATTTGCACTATGTACATGCTTAAGTCTAGACTATCCACAAAACAATAAATCAAGCCCTAATTTTTAGTATTTCCTAATTTCCAAGGTGTAAATGCTCACACTGAAAATTTAACAATTGACTCAATCTGGTACAAGCTGGCCCCAGCATGCCCCTGTCCATGACTGTAACTTCAATTCCTGGCAAAATTCTAGAATGTGTTAGTAAGTCGAGAGCAAGTGAACATATAGAAAAGGAAAAGAGTAATCTCAGGAAAATGGATAATAAAGAACCTGTATGGCTTCATGAGGATCATGTCATGTAAGGTCACTCTTATTTCCCTTATTGTCTGTGTTACTAGAATGGCAGCTCAGGGAGCAGTAACAAAAGTAATAGCCAGCATCTACATAGCATTTTAAGGTTTACAAAGAGCTTTACAAATATTATTTTACCTTTGCAACAACTCTGAGAGATAGGTTCTATTATTATCTCTATTTTACAGAGGAGGAAACTAAGGCAGACAGAGGCTAAGGAGCTCTTCTGGGGTCATACAGATAGTATCTGAGGTCAGATTTGAGCTCAGATTTTCCCGACTCCAGGTCTAGCACTTCATCTACTGTGTCCCCTAACTGCCAAAGAGAGCAGATATAGTTTGCCTAGGTTTTAGGGAAGCATTTGTCCAAGTCTTTCAGGATATTTTTATTAGATTCAGAGATACGGGCTTGGACAGTTAAGTGAATTCTTATTTGGTTAAATAGCTGGGTCCAAAATGTAGTCATTAATGGTTTGATGTTAACTTGGAAGGCAGCTTCTAGTGGAGGACGCCAGTGATCTAGCTGGCCCTGTGCTTTTGAAAATTTTATCAGTGCCTTGGATAAAGACACAGGAACCAGGCTTATCAGATTTATAGATGAAAGTACTCTAGATGGGATTAAATAGCACAATGGAGGACAGAGTCAGGATTCAAAGAGGACAATGGGCCAAATCTAAAAGGATGAAATTTAAGGCCTCAAACCTGAAGCATAGAAGAAGGGAGGCTTAGTTAAACAGTAGTTGGTCTGAAGAAAAAAAACAAGTCTGGGAGTTTTAGGGGACTACAAGCTCAGAATGAAACAATGGTATGATACAGCAACCAAAAGAGTTAATGTAGGCTTGAGAGGCAATGCATGTCTCTCTACCCTGACCAGAGCATGTATGGTTAGTTCAGGATACCACACCTTAGGAAGAGCGCTAATAAACTGGAGAGCATTCCAAAGACAATGACCAGGGTGTGAAAGGCTACCAGTTTGTGCCAGCTGAGGACTGGCTGAAAGAACTGGGAATGTTTAGGTTGGAGAGAAGAAAACACAGCAGGGACATAATAATTGTCTTCAAGTGTTTGAAGGATTGCCATGTGGAAACAGGAATAAACTTGTTGTATTTGGTCCCAGAAGGAAAAACTAAGAAGTAAGTCCAAATTGTAAACAGGCAAATTTAACCTTATTATTAAAAACAATACTACTTTCCAACAATGAGACCTGTTCAGTAGTAGAACTGGATGCCTCAGGAGGTGGTAGGTACCCACCACCTTCCTCCCGGGTCTTCAATCAGGCACTGGTTGTTGTGCTTCAGGCTTGAAGAGGACCAAAATGATATCACTACATTGGGGTCAAGGTACAGTGCGTCAGACCGTGGCTTATCAGACCCATATGAGCTCAGAAGGCTCTACCACGGGTAAAGCACAAATAGTCCATATGAACATTTGGGAGGGAGATTTCTCTAAATGTGCATATCTCATGTTTCTTTTGAATTTCTGCAATTCTGCTTTGCTCATAGGGCACAGAGCCATCTTTGATGTGGGCATGTTTGGCTAGATGGTCCTGGGCCAGTGTCTCCCATGTTTCACAATTAATTCTAAAGTTTTTCAGAAAGACCTTGAGAGCGTCCTTGTATCACTTCTGACCTCCATGTGAGAGCCTGTTTTGTGTGAATTCCCTGTTAAATAGTATTTTAGGCATTTTAGTACATTTAGCACTCAAACAACATGGCCAGCCCTTTGGAGCTGTGCTCTCTGCTGTAGAGTTTGAATGCTTGGCAGTTTAGTTCAAGAAAGGACCTCAGTGTCCAGTACCTTATCTTGCCAAGTAATCTTCAGAATCTCCCTAAGACAATTAACATGGAAGCAATTCAGTTTCCTGGCATGGCACTGGTATATTGTCCAGGTTTCGCAGGCATACAACAATGAGGTAGGCACAATGGCTCTATAGAGCTTCAGTTTGGTAGCCGTCTAATACCTCTTCTCTCCCACACCTTCCTTTGGAGACTCTCAAACATTGAGCTAGCTCTACCAATGTATGCATTAATCTCATCATCCATGCATACATCCCTGGAAAGTATACTGCCAAGCTAAGTGAACTTATCCACAGCATTCAAAATTTCTCCATTTGCTGTAACCAATGATTCCACGGTGTGGTGCTCTGTTTTCTTGGTGTTAATTGTCAAGCCAAACTTAGCACAAGCAGCAGAGAATCAATCCATATTTGGTTGCATCTCAGTCTCAGAGGCTGTTGCATTGAGTGTATAATTGTCTGCAAAAAAAAAAAAAGATCATGCCTCTATTCTCCTTCTCCTTTAGTCTTGGTTTGCAGCCTTTTCTAGTTAAATAATTAGTGCAGTAGCTGACCTTGTGTAGTAGCCATTAGGTTCGAAGATCTTTCCCACCCATTAATAGGCCATGCGACCTGCTTATATCACAGGAAGCCTAAGGCACATGTGGTGGGAGGAGCTTCCTGACATGAAGAGGAAGTTATGTCACAAGACATGCAGAGAGAGAGAGAGAGAGAGAGAGAGAGAGAGAGAGAGAGAGAGACAAGACATGCAGAGAGAGAGAGAGAGAGAGAGAGAAAGAGATGTCATGGCTGCTAATGGCTGCTAACGGCCACCCTCGTGATTGTTAGAACTGAACAGGCTGACCTAGCTGTACTGTGAGTTTGTTTTGGGGAAGACCTCAGCAAGGGGTCAGAGAGGTTTTGAGATGGCAAGGCTCCATGTTGTGATATTGTGTATTGAATGTTTTCCTGCTCTGATAGATTGGATAAATGGCTTGTGGGATCTGGTCCTCTGCTGTCTGAACAAATGGTTTACTTCTTCTGCCTTCTTTGTGGAGAATCTCATATACTTTTCCATACAGGACCACATAGGCACTTGACAATTATCATCCACGTTGTTATTATTGCCTTACTGTTTCACCTTGATGCCATTTTTGTCTTTGTTGAAGGTGCCTGACAACATCACTGAAAACATCAGGCATTAAATTGGAGGTGTCAAGCACAAAGCCTGCCCCAACACTGCCAAGTGGGGCTTGGACCAGGTGGAAGTATATTTGGGAAATATTTAACAAAATAAATAAAAATATAATAAAACATAGATAACACTACATTTTAAAAACCAAGGGAATATGCAGCTCTAGGGATCTTTGTGTATGGATTATTGGACCCCACCATTTCTTTTTGAATTTGACATGACCATGCTGGATTATCACTTTCTGGTGTCTTGTAAAGGGGTTAATTTTTTTTTTGACTTATCAACCAATAAGCATTTATTTAGTTCCTTCTATGTGCCAGGCACTGGTGCTAAGCACTGGGCATGAAAAAAAAGTAAAAAGCAGTCCAACCCATGAAGTAGGCAGTATAAGTGCTCATCACTGAGCACTTATAAATATGCTTCCCACAATCTCTGTGGCTCAGGGTCCAGTGATTCCAGCAGGGAAAGCAAAGAGTAAGTTCTTTGGGGCTTTAGGCCAGTCCCTGTTCCTATCTCCCATCCCTATTTCCTAATGGCAATCCTGTGAAATTCTCAATAAACTAATGCCAGACTCTCATCCCAGGTATCGGTGGCATACCCATGGCCCTTCAGTCCACATTTATAGAAGGCAGCTTGGCCTCTTTGGCTGCATTGTGCTTGTGCCATTTTTTGGAGTGGGCTGATAGGATCTTTGGTCCCAAGCTCCTGTGTCCCTCTGGGCTCTTCCCACTGTTCCAGCTTCCAGTAGATTTGGTCCAGACTTCTGCAATAAGATCTAAAGGATCCCTAGGAAGGCCTCTCTTTTGTCCCAGTGGTCCTACCTCTGAGATGTCCCAGAGCCAGATGAGATCAGTTTCTCAGTCTTCTTAACATCTTGCTCCCTGACACACGCTCTTCATTCCAAAGACACTGTCTTCCTTGGGTACCATGGAAAAGACACTCCGTCTCTAGGCTCCTGGCATTTTCTCTGGCTGTTCTCTGTGTCTGAAGTGCTCTTCCTTCTCGTCTCCAGCTCTTGACTTCCCTGGCTTCCTCTAAGTCTCATCTAAAATCCTGTCGTCTTCAGGAAGCCTTTCCCAACCCCTCTTACTTCTAGTGTCTTACTTCTGTTATTTGCTTTTTATCCTTTATATAGCTTGTACATGTTTATTTGTTGTCTTCCCCATAAGATTGCAAGCTGCTTGAGGTCAGGGATTATATCTCTGTGCTTCTTGCATCCCCAGTGCTTAACACAGTTCCTGGCACATAGTAGATGCTTTGTAACTGTTTCTTAATGGATTATTTCACTGAGGAAGATGCTGGGACTATATCACTTATAGGTGAAGATGTTGAGCTGTGCTGCTTCTGAATCATTATGGAACAACGACAGTTCTTGCCCCAGGTTTCACATCATCAGCAGTTCATTCTACTTTCACCAAGATGGCTTCCCCTTTGTTGGTTGCTGATTTCTTCCAATCAGTAGAAGTGGGTTTGACACCTAGTTTCCAATCAGTCCCATTAATAGTTGTCACTCTGAGAATCTGGAAAGTGACAGTGTGTCAGACAATTTACAAGGTGAACATATTGGTCTTTCATAATCTCCCTCTACTTCAGTCTGGGCCTTCCTCCAAAGTATGAACAGCCTACAGACAACATGGCATTGAGCCTAAACAATCATTAACATCACAGTCCATAGGTATCCACAAAACTAACCCTCCTTCATGAAGGTCAAGTATTGTCATTGTCAGTTCTCTAATGAGTGAACACCCATGGTGACTAATAGGAAAAAATGCAATATATAATGACAGTTTCACAATGTCATTTCAACAATAAGCAATAAAACTTCACTGAGGTTTGGCACACAATACTATTTTAGTTTTTTTTAATCAACTGTTTTGGCCTATTAAAGTCATGTTAGAAAACCTTACTGTTCAATCACAGCCTTGGAGAAATATATACGAAAAGAAAAAAATGTGCAGTAGATCCCTGTAATGTTACAGCACCCAAAAAAAATTAGGAATCTCTGAGGAGATTCCAAGACTATAAGGTGGGCCACATTCAATATGGTGCCCTGAAAGCTATATCCAGGTTCAATGTATTCATCTATTGAAGGCTTAACATAAGGAAAAACTTACTATGAGAGCTGCCCCAAAATGTAATGGATTTTTTTTGGAGGGGAGAAGGCAAGGCAATTGGGGTTAAGTTCTCACTCAAGGTCACTCAGCTAGTAAGTGTCAAGTGTCTGAGGCCAGATTTGAACTCAGGTCCTCCTGACTCCGGAGTGGCACTCTATTCACTGTGCCACCTAGCTGCCCCTTGTGTTGTTAAGCAAAATTGTCTCATTAGCATGGCTTTTGTTTCTTTTGAGT
>CM053622.1:198125227-198143282 GCA_028646595.1 Phalanger gymnotis | reverse complement strand
GTGGGGCCTAAATAAATTTCTTGTTGTTTTCTCCTTAGAGAATCTCTCATACCTTGCGATTTCGGACCATTCAAACATATACATGATTATATTTGAGATCATAAATTCGGCCTTCCTACTACACCCCTAAATGGATTTCTTAGGAAAATGGTGGATTCTTCTTCATCAGAAGTCATCAAGCATAGGCCAAGTAATTATTCTCGGGTTGTATAATAGAGGGGATTTATATTTAAATACCTGATAACTTCTGGAATCTCTTTCAACTCGGAGATTCTGTGAAAGTCATAACATAGTGTAAGACAAAATGAGGAAAGGGAACAGATTATATCCTATTTTGACTTGAACCTAGCACGTATGAAGGGGAATGATATTTGTTAAGATTGAGAGGCTAAGGGTGGGGTCAATTAGGTGGTGCAGTGGATAGAATGCCACGTCTGGAGGCAGGAAGACTTATCTTCCTGAGTTCAAAAGTGGCTTCAGACACTTACTAGCTGTGTAACGCTGGGCAAATGACTTAACCCTCCTTACCTTAATTTACTCATTTGTAAGATGAACTGGAGAAGAAAATGGTAAACCACTCTGGTATCTTTGTCAAAAAACCCCAAATGGGTTCACAAAGAGTTGGACACAACTGAAACAAATGAACAAAAAGAAGGCTAAACTGGAATAAAATTATGAAGGACCTTAAATATCAGAATAAGGAGCTTTGTATGTTTGTTTGTTCTGGAAGTGTAACAGGGGCTTAGTGCATGCCTAGATTTTCTAACATGGAGGCACCTTACATCTGAAAGGAAACATTCTGTCCCCTCCAAGACATGGGTGGCAGTACTCTTTTTCAATTACCTTCATCAACAGAACAGTCTGCATCTTTAAAACTGCCAGCCTGGGAGTCTTCTGCTCTTTCCTGCTGCATCCAGAGATAAAGGTCACAGTTGACACATAGTGCAGGTACCATGAACTGATCCAGGAAGGAAAGATACCTTCACCTCTTCTTTCATTTTAGGCTCCATAGTTTGTGATGTTTCTGGCTTTGTCCTGTTCCATTTGTCCTCAGTTTTAGACATAGGTTGTCATGCCTGCTAGACTAGCAGTTTGAGCTATGATGACCCTGAAGCTAAGATTCCAGGGAGGATGTCGCAGCCAGGCTGGAAGAGAAGCCCTGAGAAGCCAGGGTGCCTGGGACTCAAGCCCAACATCAGTTTTTAATTTGGAACTGAAATCGTACTAATATAGGAACTGAGTTCAGCTATAAAATTTCAGCTTAAGTGTGCACATCAGTACATAAAGATCATAAAGTCATAGACCAGCAGTTGCTCTACTCCTTCCCTGAATTATTGAGAGGTTGAGTAATTTGCCCACAATCTCACAATTAGTGTGTGTCATAGGCTTGAACCCAGCTCTTCTTAACTCAGAAGCTGGCTTTCAATTTAAAAAAAACCAGGTTGCCTCTTATATGATGCTGGTATGAGCTTAATATACATAGATTTACTGAGTTTCAAAAAACCCTTTTTAGGTAACTGCGTGGGCTGCATTCAAATACCCCCTCTGATATTTACTACTCATGTGGCCGTGAGCAAGTCCCTTAATCTCCTTTGGCCTCGATTTCCCCATTTGTAAAATAAGAGGATTGCAGCGAATGGCTTGTGAGGTCCCTTCTGCTCTATTTTTCCTCTTTTCTTGTCTCTGAAGAAAGTTCAGAGAGAGGCAGAAGAGTAAGTAGCAGAGAGATTACAATTATAGAATGGAAAAAAAAAGACTGAAAGAATTTGAAAAACATGCATGTATCAAAACAATAGACTGATACTACTACCAAATCAGTCTTGCACCAAGAATGTCTTTGCTGCCTTTAGCTAGCATCAACTCAGCACTGTTTTAATGGACATTCCTGGATAGAGGGAGGTAATGTGGTTCAGTAGCTATGATTCAGGCTTATAAGTCTGGAGACCTGGGTTCTAGTCCTACTTTGGTAGTAATTCGTGGTTTTGAAGGATCCATCTGGCTCTAAGGAGCTCGGTTTCTTCTTTGCCTAGAGACAGCTAAGTAAAGTGGTAGATAGAGCACTAGGCCAGGAGTCAGAGTGACCCATGTTCAAACTTGGCCCCAGACACTTTTTAAATGCTGGGGCAGTTAGGTGGCACAGCAGACACAGCGCTAGGACCAAAATCAAGAAGACTCATCCTGAGATCAAATCTGGCCTCAGACACTCATTAGCTGTGTGACCCTGGGCAAGTCACTTAATCTACTTGTCTCAGTTTCCTCATCTGTAAAATGAGCTGGAAAAGGAAGTAGCAAACCACTCCAGTATCTTTGCCAAGAAAACCCCAAATGGATTAGAGTCAGACATCACTGAAACACGTAAATAACAACAGCAGAAGCAACTTTTTAACTCTATGACCCTGGGAAAGTCACTTAAGCTCTGCCTGACTCAGTTCCCTCTACTGTAAAATGGGGATAAAAATGGCACCTAACTCCTAGAGTTGTCCCAAGAGTCAAATGAGATATTCTTTATAAAGTGTGTAGGACAGTGCCTAGCACACAGTAGGTGCTATATAAATGCTTGTTTCCTTACAATCTCACAAGAGGAGTGAGCCAAATGATAACTGAGGCTGTTTCCAGTGCAAGCATTCTAAGTTTTGCAATTCGGCTTTGAATGGGACCATCGGTCACATTCTGAAACTGGACCCTGAACCAAAGTCACAAGAGTTAATACAATGCCAGTAGACAGTCATGGTCAACATCTCTTTCTTTCGCTTAAATGTAGTTCCAGCTGTGAAGCCAAACATAATCTTTGATCCTCTTCTTGGTCAGTTTCCTCATGCTTATAGTATCACGGACTTGGAACTTGAAGAGACCGTGAAGGTCATTGATTCCAATCCCCTCATCCTACAGATGAGGAAATTGAGGCCCAGAGAGGTTGAGATTTATCTAAGATCATTCAGCTTAGCAAGCCCCTAAGATGAGATTTGAACCAATTTTTCCTGACTCTTCCTCTGTGCTCCTTGTTTTGTTTTCTTCTTGTTGTTGTTGGGTGTTTGGTTTTTGTTTTTGTTTTTTTTTTTGGACTCTTTGCTTACATTCCTGATAAGGGCTCTCATAATGGTTGCTTTCTTGGACTCTACCTTATGGTTTATGATCCTGTGTGTGCACTTTGGATGGAGATCCATTACTTGCCCCAGATCCTCTTCCTCCCCTTTGGTTGGCTTTTTGGGCTATTATTTACTTTCTGGCAACGTGGCCCACCTTGACAAGCCTTTCTTCCTTGGTTTTGTTACCGAATCAAGCGCATATCTCACTTAGATTAAAACCTAGAGCCTGCTGAACTCTTCTTCTCCCTCCATTGCCAACCCTCCTACCCCAGACCTCTGTGATAGGAGAGGGCAACAGGCTAAAGACCAGGCTGTGCAGGAGTGGGGGATGGGGACAGGAAAGCATAACTGTGAAGACAAACCTCAGGTTCCTGGAGCTATTCCCAAAGCTTCTCTAATGGAGCACATCTTGGAAAAGGGATGCCTGCATCTTGCATCTGAGGACTGTTATATGCATAGGAATTTTCTGCTTTGCTAGCTTGGCTTTGCCATGATGACCTTTGAGTCCTTTCCCTGCTCCCCTCTGCCTTGATTCTTCTTCTTCGGTTTCTGTCTGTATCTGTTGAGCGCTGACAGCATACAGATAATTGTACTGGGCTCTACTGGGAGAAATAAATCAAGCCAAAAAGCTACTGATACTTATGATGTATGCATTAGGTTCTGGGGATATAACAATAGAAGCATTTATTAAATGCTTACTATATGCCAGGCACTGTAATAAGTGCTGGTGATACAAAGACAAGCAAAAGAAGTCTCTGCTCTCAAGCAGCTGATATTCACAGTGAAAAGGAAAAAAAAATATTGCTCTTTGGTCCTCAGTTCATCCTTCTATTAAATGATGGGGTTGGATCAAAGGGTTTCTAAGGCCTGTTCCATCTCCGCAGTTCTGTGATTCTCTGTGGCCCCTACCAGGCAGAGCCAATGGTATGGGGAGAGTTATCCCAACAGAAGTGGACTGAGCTGAGGATGGGTCTCAGTTTCCCACCCCCAACTCTGATCTCATGTTTCCTGGAGCCCAAGGGATAGTACTACCTGAATCTTTGATTGGGCAAATTCTTCTTCCCCTTAAATATCGTATTATATACCCACCTCCTAGCACTTGTCTCAATGATATGTTCCAAAAATGTTCAGTTGTTACCTGAAGACAACCATAAACTGTATATTTTATCTCCCTCTGGACAAATCACTTAACCTCCCTGGACTTCATTGGTAACAGATTACTTGGAATACTACTGTGTTGTAAGAAATGACAAGCCGGCAGATTTCAGAAAAAGCTGGACAGGCTTACATGAATTGATGCAAAGTGAAGTGAACAGAACCAGGAGAACATTGTACATGCCAACAGTAACACTGTGCGATGATCAACCACATGTGAACGGCTTAGCTCTTCTCAGCAATACAATGATCCAAGACAATTCCAAAAGATTCATGATGGAAAAGGCTAGTCATATGCAGAAAAAGAATTGACGGAGTCTGAATGCAGATCAAAGCATACTGTTTTCATTTTCTAATTTTTTTCACAGTTTTCCATTTTTATTCTGTTTCTTCTTTCACAATATGACTAGTACGGAAATAATGTATTACGTGATTGCACAGATATAATATATATCAAATTGCTTACAGTGGGAAGGAGAGAGGGAGGGAGAAAGTTTGGAACTCAAAATTTTATTTAAAAGAGAATGCTAAAATTATCTTTACATGTAATTAGAAAAAATAAAATATTATTTAAAAGGAAAAAGTAATGGACCACTAAATCTGAGTGATCTCTAAGTTCCATTCCAGCTCTCAATCCTTTGATCTTCTCCTTCCCTCTAGAGTCTTCCTCCCCTATCCACCACATGAACAGTCTAGACTACAGAGTACACAGGAAACATCCATTCTCTTAACTAGAAATACAATAGAGTGAGATTAAACCAGACAGTTTTTAAATCAGAAGAGAGGAATTGGAACCTGACAGGAGACCATTTTGATCATTCCACCGACTGTGCACACTGCTCGTAGCACCCTGCCCCAGGGTTGGGGGATTGTCATAAAAGCTGCATGCCTCACTTAATATTGGCACCAACTCAAGAATTATAATCCTCCCTCTAAGGTACTTGAATCACCCTCTACACAGCAGTGTATTAGGTCTCATCAGAGTTAACATGAGCTGGTGTCTGGAACCTAGAGTGGAATATCCTATTCTGTATTTATTTCCTTTGAGAAATAACACTTGCTGTTTTGACACTGGTCTTCCAAGAAAATTTCTGGGACTATGTGGTGCACAGCATGGAAGTGTTCTTAGGTATTGACCAATGCTAGTGAATCACCACAATGAGAGGAACAGGAAGCTTTGTCCCCATTTGTCCTCTCTGGGAATTGGCACAGTGCCTCATCTTTACCCATTATCTCACAAATAAATGCAGAAGAAGGATTCCCAGAGGGAAGGAATGGGGGGGGGGGGTTCCATATTGGAGAAGTTTCTCAGCATCGGCAGTTAGGTTCATCAGCTCAGATTTCTTTTGTGCCAAAAAAAAAAAATCTTTTCATGTGCCAAGCTTTTTACTTATCACATATGAAAGGGCATCCTCTTACACTTATACACAGATTTTGAAATGTCTTAAAAACTAGTATCAAAGAGTCCAAGGCCCATTAATCTAAATTGCTCTAACACTTAAAGGAGAATAAAAGGCACTTTCTAAAACCTGCAAATGAGTGTAACCTACAAAATTACAGATTAAATGCTGAAAAAAACCCTTAGGTTCTTAGCTTGGAACAAGCACTTTTAAATAGAAAGAGAGAAATATTACTTCAATATTTTAAAATCGTGTTTTGAAATAGACAAGAAAAAAATGTGTTCAGACCAGATGCAAAAAGACAGAAATACAAAAAAAAAATGTACTGCTCGACTAAGACATAGTTTCCATTAAATTACATTGAATAATCTATCTTAAGGAGAGAACCTCTCCAGAGAAGGCCCATTTTCAACATACTCACAAACCTTGAAACATGAATCAAAACTATTAAGCTATTCCTCTCTTTTGCTCTCCTTCCTTTTTCCCCCTCCATCACAAAAAAAGGGACTCACAATCCTCATGGTTCAGGCTTCAATTCACAGCTATTATAAGTACATGGGAAGAGGTCCTTTTATTTCTAAACCTCTCTCTCTTTTAAATTTACCCTCCTGTCCTCAAATAATAAAAATAAAATGTAAGACCTATAATATTTGATAGTCTGATTTTTCAGAACAGGCCAGAATGGGAAAGCCATAATAATGCAATAACACCTTGGATTTATATAGTGCTTATCTCCAAAGACCTAATAGAGCTTCACCGAGTTATTTATTAACGTAATTAATCTTGTCATCATCTCTGGAAGGTAAGTACTGTAGGCATAAATGTGTTTGCGTGTGCCCCCTCCCCTCCTCTTGATAAAAGTAATGGAATGATATAGAAATCTTAGCTCCAGCTTGCGGAGCTCAAACATTAGATGGTCCCTTTCCCCTTCAGCTGAACTCTCCAGCTGGGCTCTGGCCCACTCAGACCACATCTGGAATATTGTATTCAGTCTGATGCCACAGTTTTGGGGAGACATAAACAAGCCAGATTTTGCCTATAGGTTAGCAATCAGGATGGTGAGAAGAATCTAAAAACTAGAAACAGTTCAAGGAATTGGGGGCATTTAGCCCAGAGAAAGGACTAAGAAAAGATATGGTATTGTATTGAAAGGCTTCCATTCACAAAAGTGAGTAAGAATTTTCTGCATTACCCCACAGAATGATGAATATTTTAAATTTATATAATCTTCTGCAATGTTTCATCACAGTGGATTGAGAGGGCCTGTATCTCTTGAAGTCCATGATAGAGGAACACAAGTTTCTGAAGATCTAACCCTTTTGGAATAGGTCCAGTGAGTCACTTTGTGCCTACGAACTGAGAAGCAGCCCAGTTAAATTTGGAGAGAATTATCATCAGATTATTTGGCTGTAAGGTATTGAATTTCTCAGCCACAGCAAATCTCAGAGACTATCTACTAAGTAATAGAAAGTTGGGATCCATGTGAATGGATAGAACAGACATCCTTGATGTACAAGGATGTATTTTCCAAGTCCACCTCTGATGTTTTGTTGCAATGTGGAAGTGACCCTATTTTCTCAAAATCCATGTGCTTTTGAAGAAAGGTGAATGTCGGCAGATCCTAATAAGGTAGAAAGGCTTCTTTTCGGAAATACAGCAAGTAATGTACTTCATATATGTAATCCAAAGATCAGTTTCAAATTAAGTCAAGAAGCATTTATTAAGTACCTAAACTGAGCACTTCTGTAAGTGGAGGCTAAGTTAAGTTTCAGCAAGTTCAAAGAGATTCATTGCAGAAGGAGATTCTCAAAGGGACATAGACAAGTGGGGCAGTTTTGTTACTATAATATTGACTGGGGGGAGCTAGACATTAATTTTATTATGTAAGGGACTCCAACTGAGGAAGTTCCCTCTGCTAACATAGATCTGAAACTGCTTTGTGACATAGTCTTAAAGTGTTACCTAGGGCACTAAGAGGTTAAGTGACTTGCTGAAGGTTACACATCTGGTATGTGTCAGAGGCAGTACTTGAATCCAGACCTTCCTGATTCCAAGGCCTTATCTCTATTGATTATGCCATACTGCCTCACTAGTACTTTAAACATCATGGCTTAGTGAATAGACAGTTGGCCTCAGAGTCAGGAAGACTTGGTCCAAGTTCTATTTCTCAAATATTGGCAGTGTGATCCTGGAGAAGGGTCACTAAACCTCTTGTGCTCTTTAGGTGGCTCTCAAAGTTTAGAGAAGCTGTAAAGCTGTGCTGATAGAGAGAGATTCCTCATCTGGGAGATCCCTGTACCAGTGAAACCACAGGCACAGTCTCTACTGTATGTAACAGATGGAAGAAGAAGGAGAAGGAGGAGAAGGAGAAGGAGGAGGAGGAGGAGGAAGAGGAGGAGGAGAAGAAGAAGGAAGAGGGAAGGAGGAGGAGGAAGAGGAGGAGGAGAAGAAGAAGGAGGAGGAGAAGAAGGAGGAGGAGGAAGAGGAGGAAGAGGAGGAGGAGAAGAAGAAGGAGGAGGAGGAGGAGGAGGAGGAGGAGGGAGAGACAGAAAGAGAAAGAGAAGAATGGGGGAAGGACAGAGACAGAAAGAGGAAAGAGAAAAAGAGAGAGACAGAATGAAAGAGAAAGCAAGGAAGGGAGGGAAGCAGAGAGAAAAAAAGAGAAGAGAAAAGAGAGTAGTGTTCATCATCTGTTTGGCTACAGGACAATGATTTTTTCAGCCCCAGAAATTCTTTTTACTCCAGACACCAAGCCAGACTTGACTTTAATATTACCCAACATTTAGAAATCAGAGCCCTGCACTATTGCTTGCAAGGTGTTAGGTGTGCATACTTTTGGTGAGATTTATAAAGCAAGGTCCAGCTTTCCACAAAATGCAATCTCTCAAACAGGAAAGGCAAAAGGTAGTTTACAAAGTTCCTCACCTGCCTTTTTCTCTTCTGCTGCTCTTTCTAAATCCTGTCATAGAGTTTTCATGAATGCTTGCACTCAGATTCCTTCTTGGCCAGAGCCCTAACACTGTGCTCTGCTCATTCAGCAGGTACATCAAGCAATAAAGAGTTGTTAAGTGTCTGCTGTGTGCCAGGCACTGTTCTAAGCAGTGAGGATACACAGAAAGACAAAAAGATAGTCCCAGCTCTCTTGGAGTTCACAGTCTGATATGGGAGATAACATACAAACAACTACATACAAATAAGGTGTGTGTGTGTATGTGTGTATATGTATATATGTATGTATGTATGTATGTATATGTGTGTCTACATATATATGTATGATAAATTGGAGATAATCAACAGAGAGAAGGCACTAGAATTAAGGAAGATCAGGAAAGGCTTCCTTTAGGAGGTTGGATTTCAGGTGGGACTTGATGGAAACCAGGGAAGCCAAGAAATAAAGATGGGGAGGGAGAGTATTCCAGTGATGTGGTATAGCCAGTGAAAATGTCTCCCACTCAGGGTCAGGAAATTGAGTGTCTTGATCAAGGAACAGTAAGGAGATCAGTGTCACTGGACCACAGTACATGGGGAATGAGGGGTAATGTATGAGAAGATTGGAAAGGTGAAGGTGATAAGTTATGAAGAGTTTTCAATGGGAAGTTAGGAAGAAGAGAGAGTTGGGAAAAGATGAGTTCTGTTTTGGACATGTATAATTGATCTATTTGAGATGTCTAATAGGCATTTGGAGTGTGAGTCTAGAGGTCATCAGAAAGTTTAGGATCAGATAAGTAGATTTGAGAATTATCTGCATAAAGATGAGACTTGAATCTACGGGAGCTGATAAGATAAGTGAAATAATAGAAGAGAAGAAGGCTCAGGATAGAGACTTGAGCACACCCAGCATTAGCATAAATGACCTGGATGAAAATCTAGCAAAGAATATTGAGGAGTGATCAGACAGACAGAAGGAGAACCTGGAGAGAGCAGTGTCCCAAAAATCCAAGAGAGAGTATCACCAAGTGCCAAAAAGTGCAGAAAGGTCAAGGAGAATGAGGGTCAAGAAAGGGCCATTAGATTTGACAATTAAGGGATCATTGGTAACTTTGGAGAGAGTAATTTCAGTTGAATGCTGAGGTCAGAAGCCAGACTGGAGAGAGTTAAGAAGAGAGTGAGAGAAAAGGAAATAGAAGCACCTGTTACAGATTTTCTCTAATTGAGCCACAAAAGGGAGGAGAGAAATAGCTATTACGAATGGATGGATCAATTGAAGGGGTTTTGAGGATGTGGGAGAGGGAGACATGAGTGTGTTTTTAGACAATAAGGGAATAGTAGACAAAGGATTGAAGTAAGAAAGTAGAGATGACAGAGGGGCCAATCTGCTGGGAAATAAAGAATGGAATAGGATCATGTGTGCATGTAAAAGGGTTTGCCTTGGCCAGGAGAAAGGTCATCTCATTATGTGAGACAGAAGACTTCTGGGAGATTTAAGTAGAATAGAAAGAGAAAAGAGGGAGTTCTTATCAAATCACCTCAGTTTTTTTTTCAGGGAAATATGAAGCAGGGTTCTATGATGGCAAGCAAAGTGGAATTTTTGCTGGATTGAATGTACATTGAGTTTTAGCCAGTCAGAGACTTGTATGTTCGTGAGTTCTAGTCAGTCAGATGTGCAAGAATTCAGCCAATCAGAAACCTGAGATCTAGCCAATCAGATGCTGGCTAGAACTGCTTATAAGGAGATCCCAGAGTCTGAGAGGAGCAGACATTGAGAGAGCTGCCAGCATTGAGAAGAGAAGAGACAAAGAAGAATGAGCTGTGTGTGGAGCTGAGAGGAAACCTAAAAGAGCTAGGAGGAGACCTCTAGAGCAGAGAGATCTCTGAGAGCAAGGAGAACTTTGATGGCAGAGACTTGCTGAAGAAGCCTCCAAACCTTGAAGGTGAGTGGAGGCTAGTGGAGCTATAGGGCAGAGAACTGCCCATGGGAAGGAGGCTTAGCTTAAGCCCCTTTTGAGAGCTGTTAAAGTGAACTGAGCTGTTAACACAAATGGAGATGGCAGTGTTGGTGGTATGTGTTGCTGACCTATTGACCTTGGTTTTCCCAGAAACAGAAGCTGCGGGCAGGAACCTTGGAGCCTGCTGTCTGGAAGGAGCTTGGAGTGGAACCGTTTCCATGAGCCGAGACTTGGTGCAGGAGTGGAGAGCTGCCTATGTGTGAATCTAGGTGAGAGTTGAGCAGTCAGGCTAAGGAGGAAAAGTCATGGGACTTGAAAGTCAACCTCAAGTCAAGATGAAAGAGGGCTTTACTTGGACTCTTGTTCTAGTTCTTCTCAGCACTAAGGCAGTCAAGTGCCTTTGATTGAGTCTTACCTTTGATTGAATCAAGAGTCTTTGATGACCTGCTTAAGTCACAAGAAAGCCTAAATCACATGAGTTTGAGTCATATGATTGTGATGCCCTCTGGCCCTGAAGAAATGTATAGATATACTCTGAGGTTAGGCATTTTGCTTTGGGGGCTCACTCATTGGAAGAGTATTCATGTGGAGACTCTGGGTATATGTTAAGGAGCCCCCTGGCTTTGAAAACCTAGGTGTTGGTGCTTCTCTCTCTGGTAACTGGGTATGTATTGCTATGGTCAGAAAATTGGAAGCCTGTTTGTTGATTTGTGTTTATTTGTTCTGCTTATATAATTTCTACTTGTAATTTCTGTTTGTATTTTCTCTGAAGTTCAGGGTGCTGACTTTTTCCCCTGAACTGAGAGAATGATATATGTATATTTAATTAAAGTGAGATTGTAAACCCCTTAAAGTTGCTTTCCTTAGAAAAACAGATCAAAGAACCTGTACTAGCAGTCCTCCTGTGTGCTGGTGTTATTGGCTTACACAGCCACAGTAGCTGCAAGTAACATTGTTGTTACAGGTTCTTAGCTGAGGGTGGAGGCAGGGAAGGAGGGATGAAAAGATTTGGAAAAGCTGCAGTGATGAGTAGAGTAGAGTCAATTAGGAAGGTGTAAAAAAATGCCTTGCAGTAGTGAGAGCTTAGCTGAGTTTACACAAAATAAGTTTGTAGTGGATCCAGTTTGCATATTTTCTTGATTTTCTCCGGCTTCTTTTAATAGCACATGAGTGGAAGAAAAAGCTCCTGGTACAAGCAAGGGTTGAGGTTTGGTAGGGCAAAATTAGCATTAATATAAAGGGTCAAGGGATCAAAGAAAAAACAGCGTAGAGTTGAACTGGCTCACTAATGGTTTAAGACGGGAAAGAGAGGAGAGCGTAGTAAGTACATGGTGAGGATGAAGAACAGGGTTTGGGTTGCAGGGCAAAGGAAAAAGGGAAATGACAACCAATTGTGATCAGCTAAGGAAATTTAAGAGTTCGTGAACATCAAAGTGCACATTTATGGGTGATGGCAAGATGAAAAGTATGACCACCTTTATGTGTATCTGAGATAGAGAAGAGGAGTAGATTGTGGGAAATGAACAAGTTAGGGAACTGAGAAGTAAGGGTTTTTGAAGGAGCACCTATGTATATATTGAAAGACTGAGAGCCAGGCACTGAACTCATTGAGGAAAGAAAGGGAGTATCATGAAGGTCTTCAGACAACAGCTACCAGAATTTGGACTGGGTAGTAAAGGCAGCTTGAATGAACTTTTAGGGAAGAAAGGTTATTGAGTTAATGAAGGTAGAGGAAAAGCCTGGGTGTAGCAATGGGGAGCAAAGAGTAGTCCAATTCTCACACCTAGACCAGGGGAATGAGTGATAGTACAGTCAGTGCTAGAAAACATGGTCAGGGAGGCTGCGTCATCAGGAGGAAGGCAGGTCTCAGTGAGAGCCAGAAGAGGAAAAGGGTGGGAAAGGAAAAGATTTAAGACGAAAGCAGGTTGGTTCTCTATAATGTATGTATTCTAGAGAACATAGTTGAAAGGGTGGGGAGCTTTAGAGTGTGACTTTGGGATGTGGGGTGGGCTAAGGGGGATAGGAACAAGATGGTGGGAAGTGGGGTATGGAGAATGGGGTTTGTATAAAAACAGCTGGGAGTTCAAGGTCACTGGAATAGGAAGACTATGATGCAATGGGAGTTTATCATTGCTGAATGCTGAAATGACAATTCTTGAAAAATCGAAAGGCATTAATAGAGCATTTTAAGACCTACAAAGTGCTTTATTCACGATAATCCTATAATTTATTGTCTCCAATTTAGAGAGAAAATCAAGGCTTAAAGAGGTTAAATTTATCACAGTTACTAGATATTTGAGCCTAGGTGTGAATTCAGTCCTTTTGACTTGTGTTTTTTTCCACTACACCATGGCAGATGGAAATTACTAGATTGTAAACTCCTTACTAGTATAACTCTTGTTACTGGAACCTCTTTCATTGATTCTCAGGGTCCAGGTACCTGTTAGGCAATTGTTTCCCTCTTTTGGCTAGTAGCTCCTACTGGAGAAACCTATGTATCAGGTCATAATATAAGACAATATAATTTCATTAAAAAGAGGAAGGAAAAAAATTTCCACAGGTCCTAGAATGAGCAACAATTAGTGCAAAATACAAATGCAAATTTGTAGACTTGCTTGCAACCCAGAGCATGAGAGTTTCTCTAGCAGAGATATTTCTGTGCAAGTCCTAACTTGGAATGAAGGGTCCAGGCTGCTTTCTGCCATTCAAAGTTTGGGGGGAGGAAATATGCTCTCTTTCTCTGTCTCTGTCTCTCTCTATGTGTGTGTGTGTCTTTTTTCTCTTTCTCTTTATGTCTTAGTCTCTGTCTTTTCTCTTTGTCTCCATTTCCATCTCTGTCTCTGCCACTCTGTCTTTCTCAGTGTCTTTTTCTCTCTGTCTCCATCTCCATCTCTCTCTCTCTCTCTCTCTCTCTCTCTCTCTCTCTCTCTCTCTCTCTCTCTCTCTCTCTCCCTCCCTTTCTCTCTCTCTCCCTCCCTTTCTCTGTCTTTTTCTCTTCGCCTCCATATTCCTCTCTTTCTGTCCCTCATCCCTCTCTCTTTCCTCTTTTTCTCCCTTCTCTCTCTCTGCTTTTTTCTCTCTACCTCCTTTCTTTTCCTTTCTCTCCTCTCTCCTTGTCCCTTTCTCCATCTCCCTGGCCCTATCTATCCTTCTTTCCCTCCTCTTTCCTCTTCGTCTCCCTCCTTCCTTCTCTCTTTTCTACCCTTTCTTCCTCTCTACTACACAAGATGACTCTCATTTACTTATTAATTGCTAAAGTTGCAATATCTCTCTCATTGAATAAACAATTATCTCAGAGTCCCCACCCTAGTTTATTAAATATTACTTATTTAATAAACTGGGGAAACCCATTTTCCCATAAGCTATTGCTCATCTCTTTCTATATATTAAATATCCTAATTTCCTAAGCTTAAATATCAAGGCTACTGACTATTCTATTTTTTAACAATGTAACCAAAAATAAAACAGACATAAACGGTTGTTTGCAACATATCAGCCCTGAGAAGCCTCTTAATCAAAGTCACTTTTAGCCAAAAGTAGAACTGCTGACTTCTCCTCAATTCTAGAGGCACAGTTCTCCATTCAGTTCTCTCAGGATACTAATTAAAGCTTCTTCTTGAGAATTCTCTTCATGATATTTCAAATCATAACGTTTAAACTCAGTTCTCTCAGAAAATAAGTCTTGGGTGGTTATTTTTCTCTCTTCTCTTCAGCCATCACAGTTACAATCTATCTAAACAGTATTAAGCTCACAGTGTCTTCACAGACTCCTCACAGATTGATAGAACTGTCACTATTCAAAAGCTCATCACCTCTTAAAGATATAGTAACAGTATCAATCAATAAATAAACATCTATGAAGCACCTGCTATGTGCAAGGCACTGTGCTATTAAAGCTATTGTTACACTTGTAATAAAGAACCTAATCCATATGGAAACAAGGTATGACAGTGTATGTGATATTTTATACCCATAGTCCCCCACCTCTGCAAAGAAGAGAGGTGAGATTGTGCTGGAATCAGCTCTAACTGGCTCTGGAGAACTGATTATTAGATTTTCAGTGTGATCATTTACACCTTAGAAATTGGTAAATACTAAAAATCAAGGCTGGATTTATTGTTTTGTGGATTGGTGAAAATGTTGATAATGAAATTAAACTTAAAAGTTTATTCTATGTAAATTTTTTTTTTCCATAGAGCTAGTTGTTAAACATTTACTAGCACACCCATGGAGGGAGGTACATTTTCCCATCTGTTGCTTGGACTCGAATTTGGTCAGTGTTCAAGCAATCGCTTTTTTTGTTCTCTGCAAGAAGCTACCATTTTTACTAAGGGTTAACAACAGGCTTACAGCTAAGTAAATACTGGATATAAAAAATAACAACATAAAAAACAGCAATGGGACACTGACAAAGTAGGAGAATCAGGAAGGACTTTTAATGGAGGCAACACCTGAGCTGAGCCTTAGAAAGAGGTAAGAGTGCCAAGAGATAGAGCTAAGGAGTGCAAGTATTCCAAACACTAAAGACAGCCTATGCAAAAGCGTGGAAATGAGAGATAGAATCTCACATAGGGAACTGCAAATAGACCAGCTTAGTTGGAGGATAAAGCGGGTGTGGGAGAGGTATATGTAATGAGCCTAGAAATGAAAGCTAGAGCCAGATTGTGAGGGGCTTTGAATGCCAGAATTGGGAGCAGGGGAAGCAATGGAGAGCCACTGAAACTTCTTCAACAAAAAAGTATTGCTATGGACAGTTAGAATCCCTATCTGTTGATCTGTGTTATTTGCTCTGTTTATATAATTATTACTTGTACTTTCTGTTTGTGTTTTCTCTGAGGTTCAGGGTGCTGACTTTTTTCCCTGAACTAAGTGAACGATATATGCATGTTTAATTAAAGTTAGATTGTAAACTCCTTAAAGTTGCTTTCCTTAGAAAAGCAGATCAAAGAAGCTGTACTCGCAGCCCTCCTGCGTGCTGGTGTTATTGGCCTTACACAGCCACGGTAGCTGCAAGCAGCATTGTTGTTACAGTGACAAGAACTTTCTTCTCTGGATCTTCAAAAGATGTTACTCTGACACCTTAAAGAGCTACATCAGGCTTCTTCTCAATAGGGTTTGCTTCCCAGGATAATGGATAAGGGCTCTAGCACAGAAATGTCACCATTCCCAAGGTTCTTGGGTTCAAAGTTCCTAGGCTGCCTCTAGCAGTGAATGAGGGGAGATGGTGTTCAGAGTGGTAGTAATCTACGTTTTATGATACTTTATGTATATTGGTAAATATTTCCTAATTACGTTTTAATCTGATTTGGCCGCACTTGGGAGTGTTGGGGACCACACATATTTGATACCTCTATTCTTGTCCACTTAGGGCTGACAGGACTGATACCTCTGAGATGTGGAACAGAAAATTAACAAGGTTGCTGTTGAAGGTTATTGGCTTCTGACTTAGGGCACGATTATATATAAATATATGTTTAGGTATACGTACACACAAACACACACACAACACACAAGCCCAAAAGTAGACATACTCGTTGACAGTTAACTAGATGCTGAGAACAAGGGAATAATGAAGACAGATTTCTAAACTCTGTTTAGCCTAAGGGCTGAAGTACACAAGAGGAGGCAGAAGAGATCTAATAGTTTTTGAGCCATTTGTTACAGTCTCCAAAGCATTCTTCTAGGTCGTCAGTATGTTACTAACAGATTTTTAAGTCTTACTGCCATGTTTCCCCTTCCCTTTCAAGCAAAGCTTTATCAATCAGGAAGAGCTGTGCCATTGATTTTTCTCTTCCATACAACTGTGATTCAGATCAGACTGCCCATGGCAATTTTCTCTCCTTTCTCCTTCTGGTTCTGTAGAAAGAGCCATCCGCCTGGCTAGTTGCTCTAATCTCATGGCCAATCCTTTATTCTAATTCCATCTCTTTGTGCTAAAAGGAGAGACCTTCGCAGCCAATGATGTTGCAGCTGCCTCTTCCCAGAGAGAGATAGAAGCCATGCTCCCATAGAGTATGGAATTTACAGTACTCTTCCAAGATGTTACAATTTCAAAACTTCCATTTTCAGCCCTGAAACAGTAGAGAATCAAAAATATGGCAATGAAGGTACGGAGTGGTTGTTTCAGCCAGCCTCAGGTGGTCTTCTTGGCTTCGACATCTGAACACCCACACAATGGAATGCGGCAGTGAATAAAACCTGCGACCGTGTTTGATATCACCTGCCAACAGAAGGGAATATATTCAAACAGGGCAGCCACCTCCTCTGCCACCAGCACCTCCTTCCTTCCAGCAAGTCAGTCTCTTGATTCCAGCTTTGATTGTCCTTAGTGCTCAATTTCCAAGCAGTGTGGAAATTGGAGGAATGCCACCTTACCAGATGGATGTGACAAGAGCACATTAGGTATGCAGCCTAATTCTAGACACATTTGAGTAATGACCACTGGATTCTAATCTACAAAGTTCAAGAGCTGCTTAATTCTCTCATTCTGAATGTCCACCCTATTTCTTGGGGAAATATGCCAATTTCAATTCCTACCTAGAGTTGTAATCAGTCCTCTAAAACTGGAGAGCCAAGTCTCTTAACATTTTCCTGCTTTGTTATAACAAGAAGTGGGCTACCTTCAGGCAGTGAAAAAGGGAGGGTTATTTTTGCTACCTAGTGAACCCAGAAAATGGATTTTTTTTCTTTTAAAAAAATCCAGTTATATTTTCATCAATTTGGTGATTTCTCTGGTATGGAAACTCCCCCTGCCAATGCAAATTGGTAACTTGAATATATCTTATGGTCTTAGAAAGCTGTCAGTGGGCATTGAGAAGTTAAATGACTTATCCATTGTCACACGGCTAATATGTATCAATGACAAGATTTAAACCCTTCCTCATTCCAGACCACTAGTCTGCTATCAATCATGCCAGGCTACATGGATTATGTAAAGTTTTTGGTGAAAGCAATGTCCTAATGAGCGGCCTGGTTTCCTAATGTTCATCCCGCAGCCACTAATCAGAGAAATCATCTTGACTGAAGCACGTCCTATAATCAGTAGTGCCATTTTTCCATTTCCCAAATACACCAAGATTAAAATATTCCCTTGTTGTTGGTTTTTTCTCTGTATCTCCCACATGACCCATGGGCAAAAGGGAAAATCAGGTGTTCTCAGCTCACTTCCTTGAACATTGCTGACCGTTCTATTCAGGAGAAACACAATGTCTTGGCAATTGAGAAAACTTTGATCTCTTTCATCAGCTTCTTAAGTCCAAACTTGTTACCTAGACAGATACAGGTGACATCTAGATACTATGGATATAGAGGTAATAGAGGGGGTGTGCTTTATACAAGCAAGAATTCTGACTCTCATACTGCAAGCTGCTTTGTAAACAAAGCCCAGTGGGATTCAAGGGGAATGAGGAATTATTTCTAATTCAAGACTACAGGATTGTAGGATGGGACCTGAATAGAATGGGCCAGCCAGCTAGGAGATACAGTGGGACAGAATGCTGGACCTTCAGACAGGAAGATCCCAGTTCAA
>CM053622.1:198114309-198124727 GCA_028646595.1 Phalanger gymnotis | reverse complement strand
CAAGTTAATTCTTGTGGATCAGAATATTAGCACAGTAAGAAAAACAGGGCAGCAAGGCCATAAAACCTGGAGGACAATAGCTAGGGCAGGGTACTATATAATTGCATTGGTATTTTTGCCCTGAGCTATATTCCCCAAGATAATTAAGGGAAGGGAAGGATTTGAACATTATGATGTAATGCCAGACATAATTCTGGGAGGGCAAGAAGTGAGGAAGAGAAAGCCAGGTAGGAGTCTCTAGTGCAGTTGAAGAGGGTAGTTGTGGTAGTTAGATTTCCTGAGAATGTTCTTGGGGTGTTCTGTTCTGCTTTCTGGAAGCTAGGTGGCACAGTGTGTGGATTGCCTGGCCTGGAGTCAGGAAGGCCTGAGTTCAAAGCTGGCCTCAGACACTTACTGGCTATGTGACCCTGGGCAAGTCACTTAAGCCTGTTGGCCTCAGTTTCCTCATCTGTTAAATGAGCTGGAGAAGGAAATGGCAAGCCACTGCATCATCTCTGCCAAGAAGACCCCAAAGGGGTAGTGAAGATTTAGATACAACTGAAATGACCACTGAAATGACTGAACAAAGAGCTCGAGAAATTAGAACTCATCAAATGGTAAACCAATTACAGGGACTATGGAAAGATTAAATAAGTACTGTGGTAGCTTAATAACTGGCAGAAAGTCAGATATGACTGGAACAATCGAACAACAAAAGCTCTGCTTTCTGGGAATGGCAGCCAGGAAGCATGTAGTACCTGTGTTCTCTGACCATCCCATCAATTTGTGATTATTCTGTTTCATGTTCCACAATGGGAATAGTCTATGATGTGTGCCTCAGGCTCAGTAAACAGCTTCCCATATAATTCTGCCATCTAATGCTACCAACCTCCAAGAGATTGTCTCTTGGGAAACTAGAGACCTGACACAACAAATTTCTGCTCCACAGGCGCAGATTACCTTCCTAATTCTAGCCAGCCATATTGTAACTGACTGCCATTGGAAACAAGGAAAACCAAGCAAGTAAACAGAGATGGATTAATGGAAAACAACCACCTTAGAGGAGTAATAAAGCGGAGTACATGGCCTAGTGACCGTGAGTCAGCCTTTCATACAAAGCATTAAGTAGAAGTCAAATATTATGGTTATGAGCATTAACTTTGACTATCATTGACCCATTTTTTCCCCAGGAGGACTTTCTGCCCATATAGAAAAGAAATGATTTGCTAAAAACAAATTTAAGGTTAATATAAATGTTGCAATTTATTTATCCACATTTACGCATTTAGACCCAGCAGTCATTTCTATGTCTTTGTCCCATCTCAGGTAACTAACATGAGAGATAAAAATATTTCCTTGGTTTCAAAAGCTGAGTTTTAATTCTCTGCCAGACTTTATAGGTGAGCAAAGTACATTTTTAAACTTACAACCAAGTAGCTTTTCTACTATTTTTTTTTCCTGGCAAGCATTGCATTTTGCTGTTAAGCCCCTATTGGCTGCTATATGGTTGTTGATGTTGAAATGTTGATACTTTGGAGCATTCTTTATCTTGTCCTTCGGAACAAGTTATTTGGAAACAAAACTCCTGAGCCCAGACGTACATCCTTTACATCATTTCATTGGCCCTCTGCTATAAATCTTTACTATTCCCAGAAAAGCGTTAGCTAAATCCCCAGAATCTTATGCATCTTCAAACACAAATACAGACAATTTTGTACTGATTGCCTGTATCCTAGAAGGCTACTCTTTTTGCCGTATTGGATGAAACTAATGAGATGCAGAGACTTCTGATGTTAACCCGTTGGCCCATTACCTAACACACCATATTCAGGACCTCTGGGAGCTCACACCTACCAGCTCACTGATATTCTTGGTTGTAATAGAATGTGTTGGTGTGTCTATCAATTGTGATAGAATGTAAGTGAATTGTAAAGTAGAAGAGCAGGCCAATGGAAACCCTGCAGAGAAGTGACTACAATATTCCTCCTCATGCACTAGATATTAGCATTATCACTGAAATAGCCTCTCCTTGATGTCAGGGCATTTATCTGTTCTGAGTAGCTATTAGTCCCACAGTCTAATAAAGCCAAGTGTGAGAAAGGTACAAAGTCATTTGCTTTCACCTTTGGCATACAGCTGCTCTGGGTGGGTAGCAGTAGGCAATTTACCAAACACTGGTGGCATCAGGGCTTCGGGACCAAAGATTATCACGTGGATGACGGGGTCTAAAAATGATGTTTTCCTAGCCTGTGCCTTTAAACATTTGCAACCTTTGGCTTTTAGCATTCAGCATTCTGCCTCGTTTAGTGAGTACTCTTTGGAAAATAAATTAATATAGCCTTGTTCAATGAACTACCCTGCATTTTTCAAGTTCAAAAAAAAAGGTGTGAAAATAAACTGGGGTAAACACACTGATGCTTATTTTATTATGACAGCAAAAAGAAAAAGTAAAACAGAAGGAGGAGGAGTGGGGAGTTGAAAAGACTCACACACTGTTCTCCAGAAATGATTAGAGCAGTATTTCCCAAATCCATTTGCCCATGAAACACTTAGAAGCTTGAAATATATTAATGGAACCAATAAATGCAGGGGGTGTGGAACAGCCCAAAGCTAAAGTAGTGCTTTGGAAATTTTGCAACAAAAGACCTTTTTGAATGCCAAAAAATTGTTACACAGGAAAAGTGGTTTGACCTATATATTAATTTTGCATTTAATATACTGGAAGGGATAATATTGCTAGCATCGATTTCTTTTTTCTCTTGGAATCCCTAGTTACATTATGCAAAATAGGATGTCAGGGGTCCAAGGAACATGGTTTAGGAAATTCTAGATTAGAAGTCTTTAAAAACGGAAGCTGGCCTAGTCATACCACTTACTGTACAGATATTCCAGGGGAGAATCAGATTGGACGACCTCCAGCCACTGTAGATAGTATCAAAATCAGCACAAATCATCAAATTCTTCTTATTCTAGCCACAAAAAGACTCTCTCTTCCTTTGTGGCCTCGCCTAGTTCTTTGAATTGCAGTGGGCAAAGGGCTTGAAATAAAACAAAGGAAGAAAGCTCTTCCTGACTAAAAACATTATCTCTTCCCTAGGGCAGTCACCAAAGTCACATTCCCTATTAGGTTTACCTAATTCCTGTGAGTACCAAAATGAATTGAGATACCTAAGATACAGTCTTAGTTTTCACTTTTCTGTCCACTGGGTTATAGGCCAAATTAAGTATCTAGAGAGAGAGAGAACTCATTATAGAATCAGATCCTGCTTCTGTAGTAGGGTTCTGTCTGTTACTTTTATCTGGCAATAAACTCTGCTTGATATGTGGGCTTCATTGACTTTCCCAAAGTCACACAGCAAGTTAGTTAGAGCATGGGAACAGAACCTGAGACCCCCCCAATATCAATTCTGTGTCTTGCTGCTATTGCTCTGTAGGGGCCAGGATACCTTCTTACTATAGAAAACTATCCCCAGAAACAGGGAGTAGGAAGCAGGGGCAGCCTTGTCTATTGAGTAGGATAGAATGGATCTGTGAAATCCTAGGCAAGACCTTAAAAAAGGTCCCAATAGAATTGGCTATTCTGATACTACAAACCCAATGCCCATTTACTAATCTACTCATTGGACAAAACTAGGGCTAAATTTGCCACAGATCCATAGGTCAAGATCTGTCCAAATTCTTAACTGGATTGTTTTCCCTAATCTTGATCAGGTGCAAATATATTTCCTATGGGTCTCCATACCCAAGCCAGGGCTAGACATAGGTGTTAGTTCCAACTTATAGTAGTCTCTTGCCTTGATCCCAGCCAATATCTAGTAGATTAACTGAGAGCCCAGAAAGGTCATCTATTCCACTAGTTTCTCCAACCTCGATCTATATCTGTCTGTCTGCCTATGCCCAAATCTTATTTTATGATGAATTCTATGGTCTAATGAATGACTTTCATTTTTGCTATTTGAGCCTCACTTGATCTGGTTCCTAATTTCTACTATATTTAGAGGTTTCTCTGGGAGGATAGTCAATGACCTGGCAATACCCTGGGGCCAGCCTGGCATTCTGTTAAGTCACCTATGCACGAGGCCTCCCATGACCCCTCAGGGCTACATTTAAATCATCTATTATATAATTGGGAAAGATTTAAATATTTATTGCTATAACATCTGGGCTAGAAAATCTAAACTACTGAAAACAATCCTACACCTAGAGTACTCTTATTAACACTGCCCTAGGAAAGGATTTGGAGATGCACCTGACTTCCTTCCCACTCAATAGTTTTAGGGGTCTTTTAACAAATAATTCATATAATATTATGGAGCTGAATCTCATTTAAGGGAAAATATAGGAGACAGAGAGAGATGGAGATGAAGACATGGACAGAGAAACAGAGAAAGACAAAGACAGAGATGCTTAAAAGATAATTATGGTATTAAGTCAGAGAGAAAGGAAAAGAGTCTAAAGAGAGCACAAATCCTACATATATATCTTCCTTTATCTTTCCTACTACCTCCACTTTAATCAGATCACATACAATTATTGTCCTTTATGCTGGAACATCTATAGTCTGTTTTTCAACCTTCCCTGACAGAAACAGCATCACACCTTTTGAACTCCAGGCTCTATGCCAGATTTGAAGGTAACTGCTTTTTATGAGATAGGTAAATTTTGAATGGAAAAGTTCCAATGTTGTGAGCAACAGAAAGCTGCCTAGGTACTTGACCTATTGTGATCTATTGTTCTAGATGAGCAGAGTGGGGAAGAGCTTAATTGTACCCATCTTCCAAATAGCCTGATGGCCATAATGTGTTGATTGATACTAAGATTATATTGTAGAACAACAGAATCCAAAAATTAGAAGGAATTTGAGACTACTTAATCCAACATATACCAGTCCAATATAAGGTACTGCATTTATATGTGAAGATTTGGTTGCTGAAAGGTGAACAAATGAACTTTGTATAAAGAAAAAAGATTAAATCATCTTATGAAGGGTAAGTACTGCCCCTTTCGTTTATGAACTGTTTGGTTGCTTAAAGAGGCAGAAAAAGAACTTTGTTCCACTGAAATACGAAGAGAGGACTAGATAGAGAATTGCCACCTTAGATGAATTACCTGTTTCAGAGATCTGTTTTAGGGTAGAGAAATAACTGAAGTCAGCAGCCATTGTGGTCTCTCAGCTTATTTGCATCTAACTCTTCTGGGGGTAGGTAGGTGGAACAGTGGATAGAGTGCTGGGCCTAGAGTATACCTCATGAGAGAAGGATGAGTCATGGCTACCAGGAGGCTTACAGGACAGCTGGGTAGTGTAATGTATAGAGTGTGGGACCTGGAGTCAGGAAGACTCATCTTCCTGAGTTCAAATCTGGCCTCAGACACTTACTAGCTGTGTGACCTTGGACAAGTCACTTAACCATCTTTACCTCAGTTTCCTCATCTATAAAATGAGCTGGAGAAGGAAACAGCAGACCACACCAGTATCTCTGCCAAGAAAACTCCAAATGGGGTCATGAAGAGTCAGACACAATTGAAACAACTAGACAACAACAACCATCAGGAAGCTCTGATTTGAGCCATTAAAAACACTGAAAAATCTATCAAGATCAGGAGAGGAGATAAGGAAGTAGTAGGAAACGAGTTAAGTAGATACCAGCAGAAGCAGTTGGTTAAAGCATGCTGATTGAAAGAGAAGCATTGCCTTGTAGATTGATTGAGATAAAAAAGGGAAGGTTCAAAGAGAGCTGAACTCTGCTGAAGTTAAGCTATTTCTTTAGTGCCATCTACAGATGTTGGAGAGGTGAAATCCTCAGAGTTTCCTGGTTGTTTTTTAGTTTGAGAGGGAAAAGTAAAGGGTGGAAAAAGTTCTATGTAGCAGATTTGCTATAAGCATAGTCTGAGAGATGACTGGATAATTCAGAAGGCTATTGAGTAAAGAACTCCCTGGCTTTGACTGCATTATAAGAAGGATGAACCTGGGGGAACATCAGAATTCTCTGCTTGGAAAACTGCTTAACATAATACATAACACGTCTTCAGATCCCATTCAAAGATGATTGTGTTTCAGAAAGACTCTTCACTATTTCATCAGTTCAAGAACAGAAGATGAATGGGTTCTCTCAGCAGGAGAGCAACAAGCCCCTGAAGGAGAGCAGTTAGCAGAGAAGGAGCTTTATGCGGGGCAAATTTTTCTTTAAGCAACGACAAAGGACATCAAAGTCTTCAGTGTAGAATTTTTAGTTGCCCTGAGCATGTTGGTTTTCTCCTAGGTTTCTGTGTGTTGCCACTCTTTCCCATGGACACTGCTGTATTGATGGGAAAATATGATCCTGGTTTGTGTGTGGACTGTCATGTTTTGATTATACCTGCATTTGTTTTATATTGGGAAACAGTGATATTATAATTACTCTTGATTCTGTCTTAATTGTTAAATAAATGTTTTAGGTTTAGGAGCTAATATTATCACAATGACTGATACTGTATAAATAAAAATAACACTGGTGGGGGCTCAGAAATTATAGTGGGTCTATACTATTCCCTGTACTCCCCTCACTCACATACATAACAGAGTTACCCTAAGAAAGTCTGAGTTTTAGGTGTGTCATCATGGTCCCTATCTAGAAATCCAGATCTGTTAGGATAAGGGAAAGTTGGGGTAAACAAGCCCTCCCAGAAAGTGAGTGGCCATGTCCTGTGCACAGGCTACATAAAGAATCCCCTATTTAATATTCACAAGTTGTCATCCATCTTGTTTTTGAAGACTTTGAGTTAGATAGAACATTCTACCTCCCAAAGCAATTGATTCCACTTTGAGAACAATTATAATTAATAAGATTTTCTTTTTGTTTATCTTTCTGTTACACTTACCAAAACTGACAGAGGACTATTACAGCTTCCTTTCACTTTTCTGTTACTATATTTTCTTGCAGCTCGGATTATGTTTCCTTTAGGAATTTGAATGCTAAGGTATTTGGAGCATGTAAGTTTATTACTGATTTTGGTTTGTTATTTATGGTTTCTTTCAGCACAATATAATTTTCTTGTTTGTTCCTTTTTACTTTTTGAATGTTTGTTTTTGCTTGGTCTGATAGCATAATGGCAACTCCTCATTTTGGGGAGATTCATTTGATCCACAGTAAATTTTTCTATCCCTTCAGTTTTCTTTTGTCTATGTCTTTGGTTTTTTTTTAAATGTGTTTCTTGTTAGCAACAGATTGTAGAGTTTTGTTTTCTTATCCAATCTATTTTCTACCAAATCTGTCATTCTTTTTCATTTTATTGGATTGTTTAATCCATTCACATTTAAAACTATAAGCATTAGGTTTACATTTTCTTCCATCTGTCTCTAAAATTGCTTTTTATTTCAAGTTATATTTCTTACCCTCTTCTGCTGTAAACACAGTATTATGTTCCTTCAATTTTTAAAGTGGCCTTGCTCCTGTTGGCTCTTTTCCTCTCTCCCCAATCCTCTCTTCTTATTTGTTGCACTTTTTCCTTTAAGGTTTTGTTTATGCTTTCTTCTCTCCTGCTTCTATCTTATTATATGTTTCTTCTTCCTCTTTTTTCTCTCAGTCAAGAAGATTCCCCCTTCCTCTACTCCTTTGCCTTTAGTCCTGTTCACTAATTTTATTTCTTTTTTTTTTGTTCCCCTTCCCAAAAAGGATTTCTCTCACTATCTTCAGTATCTATCTTCTCTCTCTGTTTACTTTAGATCCCCTTTCTCTGATTCATGGCCCCTCTAATCATCTGATCTCTCTCTCTTTTTCTCTGTATTCTTTATATAATCAAAGCTTTCAAGGTATCCATTGTAGGCTCTGCCATCTAGCTGCTTTCTGTCACTGCCTTGTAGGGCTTCCCCCATGAATTTTCCTTTTCCATTGTGCCTCAGTCTTAGAACAATGTTGGTTATTGCAGGTGTCAAAGAAGACACTGCCCCATGGTAGAGCCCCTCCCCCACCAACTGATCTACATCCTCTCTTAATTTTCCTTTTTTAATAGTATTTCATTTTCCCCCAATTGTATGTAAAGTTTTTAGCATTCATCCTTTTACAAGATTTTGAGTTCCAAATTTTTCTTCCCCCCTCCCCTCCCCTCTTCCTAAGACCATAAGCCATTTGATATAGGTTATATATGTGCAATCATATAAAACGTATTTCCATATTGGGTGGACCTTAATTTTCCACATTTACCTGGTCCCTCCTGCGCCCATGTTCTTCTCCTTCAGATCCCAGTTGTCCAGATTGCCCGCCTCCCCCCAAACAAATAGACTTTTCAGCCACTAAATCCCTCAGGCTTCATCTGGTTTAAGATTCTCATCTCCCTTCACCTATATAAGCAGCCATCAGTGGAATCCAATCCCATCTCCAAAGATCACCTTCCTTTCCCCCCTTTTTCAATCTTTCCCCCTTCTTCATCCATTCTCCTGTAGGCTCTTCTCTTTCTATACCACAGAGGTCAACTTCATTCATTGCTAGCTCTTAATTTGATCCTGGCACATCACTCATTCATCTTTATTCCCCTGTTCCCCTCTCCATCCCACCATGTACCCTCCTATGCTGTAATGCAGTCCCACAAAACAAACATTTACCAGTAGGCAGAGTATCGCTAAGTTCTGTCCATAATGCCCCCATTTGCATCTTCACTGTTACCTCTACTGGATTTCCACCTTTACCCTTGTCTCCTTGTGGACCATTAGAAAGAAGTCCATTACTGGTCTTTGTGTTTTGGCTCTGTTGCTATTGCTGTCTGCATTTTTTGCTCCTCCTCAATTCTGTTGTTTAAGATATGCAAGAAGTAAATAATCTCTTCAGTTCTGCTTTTCATCCTAAATTTTTTTCAAAACTCTTCTTTATTATTGAACATCCATCTTTTGTCCTCTATGGTTAAGCTCACACTGGGCTGCATTGTGAGCTCCAGTGCTCTTTGGGAAACATTATTGCATTCCCTCATCCTTTTTCTAGTGCGTGAAGAATAGTCTCGCATTATTTGAATGTCCTTTCCATTATATTTGAAGGTCTTTCTCCTGATGGCTTGTAGAACTTGGTGTTTCTGAATTGAAATGCTAAAATTTAACCACTCTGTGTCTTGGAGTTAGAAGCCTTGGGTTTTGTTTTTTACTGGAGGTGATCTGTGAATTCTTTCAACTGGAATTTCACTTTCTATGGTCAGAAGTTCTGAGCTGTTCTCTTCTATTATTTCCTTTATTAATATGTCAGGGTTTTCTGTCCTGTCATGCTCTTCTGGGAGACCTATGATCCTTAGGTTGTCTCTACTCATTTTGTCTTTGAGATCCACATGTTTTGCTTGCATAGTGAGCGTATTTTTAAAATGCATTTTTTTTTTTACTTTTCTTCTATGTTGTCCTTCAATTCTGTGGATTTAAAGAGGTCATCCCCTGGTCACTTCTTAAAGAGGCCTCTTCACTGTATGGGCATTGCCTCACTCAAAGTGAGAACCTGAAAAGACCTTAGCTTAAAAGGGCCAGGGTCTCTCATTGCATCCTGGACCACATCTAGTCATCCTGATGAATATCTGGCCTCTGGACCCAGAGGGCTCTGGAGGAGAAAGTGAGGCTGGTGTCCTTGCACAGCCCTCTTTCACTCAAATCAAAGGCAATTGCAAGACATGTCATCATCTCCCTAATGTCATGGCCCTCTTCAAGAATGGGGACCCAGCTGGCTAGTTCCAGTTGAGTAACTCAGCTCATCCTCCTCTCCTCTCCTCTCCTCTCCTCTCCTCTTCCCTTCTCTCCTCTCCTTTCATCTCTTCTCCTCTCCTCTCCTCTCCTCTCCTCTCCTCTCCTCTCCTCTCCTCTCATCTCCTCTTCCCTTCTCTCCTCTCCTTTCATCTCTTCTCCCCTCTCCTCCCCTTGTGAGGCTGTTCTGCTCAAAGGAAAGTAAATTTTGATGACCAAAAGATGCCTAGTTAACCTGGGATTTACTAGGTAGCTTTCTTTCTCAAAGTCCAAGCCTTAAATCTAATTCACTCTAGAGCTCATGGATTGAACAACAATAGATACCTGCCCAAGCACCACTTAATGGTTATTTTTCAGGCCCTCCTAGCTCAGAGGAAAAGTAAATAATAACTGTTTCTCTTTTGGCCAACAACCCAGAGGGTCTATCCCTCCCAGTCTGATTTTTTTTTATTAAAGGGGCCATCCCTTGATCACTTCTTAAAGAGGCCTATTGTGTCAGAAAGGCAGGGTGGGCTCCTTAGTACTTGGTTCCGATGGGTGCCCTTCCAGAGTTTGGCTTTTGTTTGCGTTGAGTGATTCAGCTATTTCATTGAATCTTGTTAAGTGCTAAGCCCTAGGCCCAAGATTTGGGTGTCCTTGGTGCCTCCTTGCCTCAGGGGATGGTTGGCGGGGCTCTTGGACCACGTGGGTTTGAGTCTGCCTCTTTGTGGTGATTTTGGGTTGTGTGGGTGAGTCGCATGTGTGACTCACCCCT
>CM053622.1:198087945-198107269 GCA_028646595.1 Phalanger gymnotis | reverse complement strand
GGAGGGAAGAGGGGAGAGAATTTGGAACTCAAAGTTTTAAAGTTTTAAAAACAGATGTTCAAAAAAAAGTTTTTGCATGCAACTAGGAAATAAGATACACAGGCAATGGGGCATAAAAATTTATCTTGCCCTACAAGAAAGGAGGGGAAAAGGGGATGGGAGGGGAGTGGGGTGACAGATGGGAGGGCTGACTGGGGAACAGGGCAACCAGAATACATGACATCTTGGAGTGGAGGGGGAGGGTAGAAATGGGGAGAAAATTTGTAATTCAAACTCTTGTGAAAATCAACGCTGAAAACTAAATATATTAAATAAATTAAATAAATAAATTTTTAAAAAAAGAAAAAAAGAAATCAAAACTAAAATACGATAAATGGAGTTTTCAAATGTATCTTACTGAGGTTCTTTTGATATATAACTTTCCCCGCCCCCCCCCCCGAGACCATGGCATTAACATCTCTGTTGTTTTCTCTTCAGGGAAATTCCACTTGGTTCCAGATCCTGTACCTTTTGAAACAGTTTCAGATTTGTTCCAATCTATCAGGTTAACCCAGGGGATTAACATCTAAGAGAGTCATTCATATTTCTAGAACTTGGTCCCCATTTCCACTTTAGGATTACCATCAGTGATTCAGAAAAAAGAAAAACTTTTTTAATTGACTCTGAAGACTTACAAGGTACAAGGTTTCTAAAATGTTTGCTCCAAAGAAGATGCCAACCTAGGTTTTCCTCCTGCCCAGGCATATTTTGGGGTGTCAGGATGATCAGCTGTACACCACTGACACAATTATGGAGTAGAAACTATTACTGGGGAGGAGATGAAAGATACAACCAGTGGGATCTCATTCCCTTCTCCTACTTAGCCCACTTATTCTTCCAAATTTCAAAGGGCACCTAATTGTGCACCTCCATTTTGTAGCTACCAGGTAAGTAGTGTCGAATGACTATAAACATAGTACAAACCACATGAAAAAAAAGGCATTCTCTTCTCAGCTAGGGAAAGTAAGAGGATAGAGCACTGGGCCCAGAGTCAGGAAGACATGAGTTCAAATCCAGTTTCAGACACTTACTGACTGTATGACCCTGGGCATGTCACTTAACCTCTATTCGTCTGTTTCTTCAGCTGTAAAATGGGGATAATAACAGTATCTACCTCAAAGGGTTGTTGTGAAGATCAAATGAGATAATGTTTGTAAAGCACTGAGCACAGTGCCTCGTACATGGCAGGCGCTATATAAATGCTTATTCCCTCCCTATCAAGAGATAGCTATGGTCAATTGGTGACAACTTTCCTGGAAATGAAAGGTCACAACTCCCATAAATAAAAATAGAATAGGCAATCTGTCATCCATTTTTTAAAAATCAGTAGCTGAAAAGTCACATACCAGATTCTCGAAGGGTGGCTGTTCTTTATTTCTTCCCACCATATAATTCTGTACTTAGTCTAGAATTTACTTATAAATCACTTAAAAGATTGCTCATCTCTTCCTCCAACTACTCCCCACCTTGATAATGAGTTCTTGTTGAAGAATGTGACTCATTGATTTCACTCTTCCATCTAGGCAGCCATATATACATACGTGTGTATGTATTTATGTATATACACAAATTTACATATGTAGAGAGATATACACACATATATACACATATATTTTGTGTATAATATCAATATGCCATATAGTTATTAATAGAACATAATATGTTATGTATTAATTATATTAATAAATGTATTCTGTTGATATAATTGAGTATATTAATAAATAGAAGTTATTAATATTATTGTGTTTATTACATTGTACGATATGTTTATATAGTCTAAAAACATTTCATTCATTAGGTTTTAAGCTTTCTTTTATCTTTTTAACAAATATTTGTATTAAGGCAACAAAGAGCATAATAATCACTACTTAGGAAAAACAGGTTAGTCATTCATTCAACAAAACTGTCCATTGTTGATTTTCTTTTTTGCACAAATGATGGGTGGGCCACATTGTTTGAGTGTCAAATGTACACTTGCCAAAAAAGACTGTTTCATGGAGAATTCACACAGGGCAAGCACTCACAGCATAGTCAGAAAAAGTGATACAAGGACACTCTCAAGGTCTCTCTTAAGAATTTTGGAATTTGGAGCAGCTAGGTGGCGCAGTGAGTAGAGGACTGGCCCTGGAGTCATGAGGACCCGCGTTCAAATCCAGTCTCAGACACTTGACACATGTACTAGCTGTGTGACCTAGGGCAAGTCACTTAACCCCAATTTGTAACAAGGGAGGTACTGGCACAGGACCATCCAGCCCTCATCAGAGAGGGTGCTGTGCTCTATGAACAAAGCAGAATTGAAGTAGCTCAAAAGAAACATGAGATGTACAAATTTAGAGAATCCACCCCAAATGTTCACATGGACTATTTGTGGCCAACCTGTGGTATAGAACATTCCAAGCTCATATTGTTCTGACCAGCCACAGTCAGATACACTGTAATTTGACACTAACATAGTGATGTCATTTTGGTCCCCTTTGAGAAATGAAGGATAACAACTAATAATTGTTGATTGTGTTTGGAGCATGGCGCTACTTTCTGGGAGCTATTACAAAGCTAAGACAACCGCCTGCAGACTTTAAGCTTGCAGTCTAATGGTGAGATAAGATACAAATATAGATAACTATAGTTTGGAATACTGCTTGAGAGATGTACCAGAAATGCAGAAAAGGGCCATAAGAAATCAGAAAAGAAGGCTAACAGGGATCTAGGGAATTAGAGAAGTCTTCATGGAGAATGTGGTATATGAATTGGAATTTAAAAATTGGATAGGAATTCAACTCCAGATTTATTTTAGGTGCATTTTCTTATGTATTTTCATAAATGCCAACTTCTCTCCACCTATTAATTTTATGGCTGTGTTTGCATTTCCCCCATGAAAGCCAAGCAGCAATTCACTTTTCCTTGCTAGACAATGATGGATTTAGAATCTATTCATAGAGGAAATGATTCTATTTTCCAGGTAGAAAGAAATGTTAGGTTCTTTTGCACAGACATAAACTACAGCAACCTGAGAATTTAGTTAAAAAGAAGATACATTACACAGTAACAGCAATATTATTTGATGAAGAACTCTGAATGACTTAGCTATTCTCAGCAATGCAATGATCCAAGAAAATCCCAAAGGACTAATGATGAAACATGCTATCTGCCTCCAGAGAAAGAACTGATATTGATTGAATACAGACTAAAGCATGCTATTTTTCACTTTCTTTTATTTTAGTCTTCTTATACAAAATGACTAATATGGAAATCTTTTACATAATTGCACATGTATAACCTATATCTGATTGCTTACTGTCTCAGGGAGGGAGGGAAGGATAGAATTTGGAACTCAAAACTATAAATAAAAATGTCAAAAATTGGGAAAAAAGAAGATACATTTCATAAAGCTCTGTTTCTGTAGAAATAAATTAGCTTTGTAGCAGGGGAAAAGAAAGGGTCAGAAGTCCACAATTTGTATCTTAAATTACATCCAGGCACTTTCGTGTAGTGTGTTAAAAACAGAATTAGGTCAAGACTTCAAAATTCCAGTTCTGCCTCTTACTAGCTGTGTGACTTTGAAAAAGTCACCTCAATTCTCTGAGACTCAGATTTATCATCTGTGTTGTTGTTCAGTCATTTCAGTTGCTTTAATTCTTTGTAACTCTATTTGGGGTTTTCTTGACAAAGATACTGGAGTAGTTTACCATTTTCTTCTTCAGCTCATTTTACAGATGAGGCAACTGAGGCAAAGAGGGTTCAGTGTCAGAGGCCAGAATTGAACTCAGGAAGGTGAGTCATCCTGTCTTTAGGCACGGCATCCTTTGGGGTGTCCGTATTCCCCCAGGGAAAATTATTATCATTGCAGACCACTGAAGTTTTCTTGGCAAAGATACTGGAGTGCTTTGCCATTTCCCTTTCCATCTTATCTTGCAGTTGAGGAACCTGAGTGTCACACGAGTTTTCAGTGTCAGAATCCAAATTTGAATTCAGGAAGATGAGTCTTCCTGATTCCAGGCCGGGCACTCAAATCACTGTGCCACCAAGTTGCCCCTTATCAATTATCGTCTATAAACTGGGAGTAGTAACACTCACACTATTTATCTCATGGGGCTGTCCTGATGATGAAATAAAATATAGAGAGAGCTTTGTAAGCAGGACATAAAAAAAACTGTTAGTATTATCATTATCAAAAAGTACTTATAAAGAGATGACTAATTATTAATAGCAATTATTCGTGATCATAGCAATAACTACCGACCTTTCCATTATTATGGGCGCCAATCACCAGTATTATATATAATATGAAATGTGCTGCAGTGGAAAGAATACTGGCCTGGAAGTCAGGAGAACTAGATTCTAACCCTGGCTCTGCCATTAATTAGCTATTTCACCACTTCCAACAGCTATGCTTGAACATCAATTTTTTCATTTGGAAAACAAGGCTGTAAAGGTGGATAAGATTATCTCTCAGTCACTTCCTGCTCCAAAATTCTATGATTCTATGAATGAACAATTCAATTTAACAAGCGTGTATCAGGTGCCTGCTGGAGATACAAAGACAAAAACAAAACATCCCCTACTCACAAGGAGTTTACATTCTTCTGTAAAGATAAGCATATAATTAAACACAAAGTAATACAGAGTAATTTCAAGAAGAAAAAAGTACTAAAAATTAAAGGATTCAGGAAACTACTTCTGTAAGAGGCGACATTGGAGCTGTGCTTAGAAGGGACCTAGTGCTTCTACAAGATGGAGAAGAAAAAATGCATTACAGAAGAAGGGGAACTTCTATGCAAATGCATAGTGCATAGATCTGTGTTGGCTATAGGAAATAGCTGGCCAGTTTCATTGGAATGGAGAAGCAATGGGAAATAATATGAAATGAATGGAAAGGTAGATAAATGGGAGCCAGATTGTGGAAGCCTTTAAATGTCAGATTAAGAATTTTGAAATTTTTTTCTAGAGATAACAGGAAGCCACTGAAAATATTTTAGCAAGGTAATGGCATCATAAGATTTGTGTTTTAGGAATATCAGATCTGTGTTTTACTCTCTCTAACATTTTCCAATAGGACTTTCCCATTTTTAAATTCTAACTCTATTCTATATTTTAAGCAATTACGATCATAATAGCAATTTGTCAGTATCATCACAAAGGGAGCATAAGCAAGTGTAGAAATCCCGAATTCACTGGATATGAGGAACTCGTGTAGAGGGGCTAGTTGGAGTACCCCTGATGTCTTCTCAAGAGGTCCTTATGCTGCTTCTTGCTGGCCATGGCATCTCAACTGGGCTGGCCCCTACAGGACCCTTTTCATGAAAAATGAAAGAGTCCGAGTTAAAGAAATACAGCAAGCACAGGCCCGAGTTCTCCAAAATGATGGTCCTTCCCAAGTCACACTAAGTGGTACCAGGCAAAAGCAGCCTTACTTTGGCACTCAAAGTGAGCAGAAAGAATAGCAGAAGCAGCTCCCTGGTAAGGAATAGGACGAGCTGAAACCACTAACAGAAGGGCAGAAAAGAAGGGAACAGGCTACCCAATTACTAAGCTATTTATTTGGGGGCTTCCTGGTGGCTGATTTTAACATTTCTTATGCTCATTATTTTATACATTATAAACTATTATATTAAGCATAAGTTGTTGAGCCTCCTTTCAAGACATTCCTCCAATAAAATCCTATTCTGATGCCTGTGACATTGTAGCTATTTGATGCACCCTCTAGGCAAAAGAGATAAGCAGAGAAAGACCTCGTTGGGGGAGGTAGTTTAAACCTTCATGGAGCGTGCTAGGTTTTGTAGTTTGGGTTCATCTTGCTAGCCAAGAGGTCGACCTTGAAGGAATTCCTGGGCTCTGGCCTGCTGTGCTATCTGTATGCTGTTGCTTCAGCCCCAGCTCTGGCTTTCAATCTCCATTCATCACAGCCTCATTGTCTGCCTGGGGGTGTGTGGGAATGTCTAGCAAACAACTGTTAAAATGTAATGGAAGTGATCTTGGGTACTCAAAGGCAGTGCCAATGGCACTTTGGTAGGTCTTCCTAACATACGAAGGCTATGAGTAAGTACAGTTCTGGTGACAAACTGTGTTTATCTAGAGACCAATCTAGCCGTGTTCAGAAATGAAAATCACCAGAAGATTGGGCACTAGCTCCTTAATTTTTTTTCCAGCCACTTCAAAGACCATCTGCTAAGGCATAGAGGGAGATTCCATTTCCATCAGTGGAGGGATAAGCATTCATAAAGTCCTGAAGTATTTGTTCATTCCATCAGAATAGAAGATTTTATGAGTAGGAATTGTTTTATTTTTAAATAAAATAGCCTTAGCACTCCTGCCTAGCACTGACACTAGTATGCCTAGCAACCTAGATTGTTAATCTTTTTATTACCCCCTAAAAAATCTGAATAATGTGCATTATTATAAGACATGAGATTCTAATTATGTGAATTATATTGTGATCACTGGAGAGACTATTTTCTCCATCGTCTAGGCTTGAATATTACATAGACAGATCTAGATTCTTAAGTCTTTTTGAGTAGACAAATCTTGTCTGGGACATAATAAGTACTTAATAAATGCTCATTGATTGTTTGATTTAAAGCATTTATTATGTTACCTCTCTGTTGCCCCAAATACTCCTATTTAAGTTGACTCATTAATAAAGGGATAATTTTTTTCCTTCTTGTTTTATAGGTAAAATCCTGGTTTCCCTGCCCTCAGATTGGGGCTTGTAGTTGATGTTTTAGGGTTAAGGAAGAGGTTCTATGAATCCATAACAACTGAACAAATGTTTGATAGATAACACTTTTGGTGTTATCACTATAGAAATCAAAACAAGAGGAAAGAATGGCCTCCATTTTAAAGGTGGGCAGTGTTTAGAAATCTGTGGAAAAGAAGAACTAAGGAAATTAATTGCTTCTGAAGTTTCTCAAAGGAAGAAAAAGCCGCATTTTCTTATTCCCTATTCTCATCAGTGTCATTCTTATCATTTGGTAAGGCAGGTTTTTCCCCTTTGTCTATGATGTTACTGCAGCTATAAAAGATAGGAGGGTTTGCTTCATGGCTTACTAAGACTAGGTTTCACAAGCTCCACTGCTGGCGGCATGCAAGGCCAATGAGTATTTCTGGGCCACTCAGAAGAATGTGGTGTCAGACCATATTGAAGATGAGCTGGAAGTTCTGATGGGCCAGAACGTTTCCACCAAAGCCAGAATCAATTTCCTCCTATTTGCTGAAGGGAATTTTTAGGAACTTGTTGATGAGGACTAGAGAGAATAGATAAGTTCTATGAAATAAGAAAAAAAAACTGCCTTTCCACATACAAGTGGTCAGCCCAGTTCCCTCCCTGGCAAGAGACCTTCTATATAGAATAGAGTCGATAAGAATTGAAAGTATCACCCATGAGCAGCGGCTGGTAGCTAAGCATCTAGGGTCTTCAGGAGACACCTTGGAGATCCCTATTGAGCAAAGAAGCTTGGACATGCTGCTGATGGCAGGAAAGATAGGAATAAGAGTCAATGAATATGAAACTATCTTGCCTCTGTACAGCACAGAAGAGGTATTAGGAATGGAATGCCTGACTTTCAGTAACTATGAAATTGCATCTAGCCCACCGTCCTGCTCCCCAAAGCCCAAAATGATGCAAAAAAGAGGGAAATACTAACTTTAACCTTTCCTTGCTTTCTGAATAAAGAATATAACTTGGACTTTAAACTCTAGAATTGGGCAAGTATCATGAAAAGAGTAACAGAGATGTGAAGACACAAGACCTACAATTATATCCCGGTTCTGTGAGAAATGCAAATTGTGAATTGTGATAAATCAATATAATCTGACTTATTTTTAGCTAAAGCCTGCTATGAATCATTAAATTTAAATTAAGCTAGCTTTTATTAGGTAGTTTTTAGAGTTTAACTTCTCCACTCTTGTGAACCTAAGTCTCTTGTTTTATAACACTTCTATGTAAGTTAAAGTTCCCCTTTTTGTATGTAAATTCATGCCTCATTTAGACTCATGAAAACTTACAAAATATTCCGTGATGCTCTCATAGTATATCAATGAGTTGCTTCATTAATCATAGATACCTGAGCCAATGAGAAAGCTGAATTTTGATTTAATTAAAGTCACATGGAGTTGAGAATGCCTACAGTCCTAATGTTACAAATCCCTACTTCCCTACACCTATTATACTTCCCTATTCCTGTAAGTCCTATGAATATGCATTAATGAGTAAGTATTAATCTCATGAATATGTATTTTGATTAATTCTTCCTTATTGACTATAAAAGTGCTCTCTGGAAACCCCTCAGTTTGTCCTCAGCTACCGAGGAGATTTGGATCCAATTTATTGGCAATTGCTAACTTTGCTAACAAATTGATTGTGCTTGGAACCTTGTCCCTCAGTTTACCTTTATTTTTCATGGAACAGTTGGCAACCATGACAGGACTGGAGTTAGGGATTCCAGCTCCCAGGATGGCCCCTCAGGGAAAAACATCTAATGGGCACTTCAGTTGATTTCTGACTTTTTCCACAGGAGGCCACCACAGAAGCTGGACATCCCTTCTGTCTAGTGGACTCAGACCTAAGGACCAATGGATTCTCTAGGGAGACAGGTGGGCCTAATGAGCTCTTTAGGAAGGTAGCAATATGCATGAAGATCCTTTGTATCCCTCAGAAAGGCTTTACTTTTGTTTTGGCTTGATATCAAATGAAGCTTCTTTTCCAGAGAGAGGTGGACTCCGCAGGTTAAGGACTGGCCAGATAGATATCAGTGGAAACCTTTTGTCTGAAGTGAGATACCTATAAACAGAGCTCTAAAATTGTGAGTACATTTTCAAATTATCTCTATTTGGTAGAATTTGCTAACCTCTAGACAGGTGTCAAAAGGAATCTCAATTATTGCGGACTTTTCTAAGTGCACTTCATTTTAAGGAAGTTGTCCCAGCAGAGAGTCTAAAAGACAATGTGCTTAAAAATCACTTGCTCAGCTAGCAGGGACTTAACTTTCATTTTTAATGAGAGTTAGGGAGAAAGAATCTATTATAGGTGCTTCTGTTTATCTGTTTTTGTCTTGATACTTAAACCAACCCTTTTCTTGTGGTCTGATCAACCAAAAGGAAAATGATATAGAGAGTAAACTTTCTGCAGAACTTTAAAAAGCCTTTAAAAATGAAAAGTCCTTCTCTCTGCCTTTCTGACTCTGGCCAAGCTGGAGTGGCAGACAAAAGATGGGTAAAAATGCAGAAATTTGGTTCCCAATCTGCAGAAATAAACTAGTTAGAGACCAAAAGTTCTTTCTTCTACTACAAATCTACAAACTAGAGTTTGAATACTTCTGGAAGGAGTAATAAAGGAAATTTTACAGAGACATTCAAGCTACAAAGGGGAGGTGATTTCACTGATTAGAGAAAAGGAAACTGGAGCTAGCATATTTCAAAGTGCTCTCAGTTTGCAGTTTGACCACAGAGAGAAAAAAGCTTGTTTTAAAAAAAAGATGGAAAGTATGTGAATCTTTTTTCTTTTTTTTGGGGGGGGGGCAGGGCAATTGAGGTTAGGTGACTTACCCAAGGTCACACAGATAGTACATGCGTCAAGTGTCTGAAGCTGGATTTGAACTCAGGTCCTCCTGACTCCAGGGCCAGTGCTCTACTCACTGTGCCACCTAGCTGCCCCCAGTATGTGAAATTTAATGATACCACTATGGTTTAAATCAGTCGTTTAGGCAAATTAGAAATAGAGTAAAACTTGTGCTGAAATCAAATTCAAAATTGTATTTTAGCAGAACTGTAATGAGTAAGGCTCTAAGCTAAAGTAACAATGACTGAGGACAGAATTAAACAAGAACATAGTGTTATAGGAAAATGTCGTTGCTCTTCAGTCATTCAGTTGTGTCCAACTCTTTGTGACCCTGTGGACAATAGCATGCCATTCCAACGTCATATCTTTTAGCATTTTTATATGTTCCATGAAGTTTTCTTGGCAAAGATACTGGAGTGGTTTGCCATTTCCTTCTCCAGTAAATAAGAGTAAATTAAGTGTGTTCAGATTACAGAAGGGTGCTCAGATTACAAAAGACCAAATTAAAAGGAGTATATTGCTTATAAATATTAGTATAAATATGCAAATTTTGAGAGAGCAAAACAAAACCTGCAAATTATTTCTGAATGTTCCTTGCTCCATTGTCTTGGGAACGAAAACAAATAAGCTTTTTATAGGATGAAATTGCTAAGCTTTACAATTTAAAACAATTTTTCATCACTTGGAAGTATAATCTTACATTATATCTCCATCAGATACTGTTTTTCAGCTCCTGTTAATGCTAATTAATTTTTAAGCCAAAATTTTGTTTTAGGGAAGTCAGATACTTCATAATCAAATAATTTTTTAAACATAAAAAAAAATTGTATAAGTATACTAGTATATGTCAAAGATATTGTTGTTTAATGTACATTTAATTGTTTTAATTAAAATCAATCTGAAGTTTGCTATTATTGCATCTCAGCAATTATAAACAGCATTACTTTTCAATTTGTGGAATTAAGAAACTTTGTAATATATATTTAAACCAGTGACTTTTGAAAACTTAAAGCATAAATTAGCTGAAAACAGTAGGCTTTTGGAAAAATTGAGATTTGAATATTATCATTACAGAATATAAATCTATATTGGATCTTGTCAAAATTCTATTATGAAAACTAAATTATAATTGTGGTATATCAGAGAATTTAATTTCATTTTCAATTGATAAAGGCAATAATGTTGAAAAAGGAATCAAGTAAGTCTAAGTTAAAATCCACCCTCTGGAATTTATTAGTTATGCAAATTTAAGTGAGTGATTTACCTCAACTCAGTATTCTTTTTATGTGAATGATAAAATAAATAATAATATCAACTTCCCAAGATTGTTGGGAGAATAAAATAATTGTAAAGTGCTTAGCATGGTGAGCACTGGATAAATGTTGACTGTTATTGTTGGGTTTTGGATGAAATAATATATCAAAGGTAATAACCTGAATGTTTTCTAAAAAGGTTAAAATTTTATCCAACTGCATAGATGAAATTTTACTTGAGAAGAACCTGAGAAGTGAGGTGCTGTTTAAAAAATATTCTTTGGGCTTCTAGTTTTTCTTGTATTATGGAATTTGGGAGATCATTATATCAAACTTGTTATTAGGAGCATGAATTCTTTTTTTAATCAGGAAAATATGCTTTCAATTACATACTGTTATGTGAATTTTTTCTAAATTACTGTGAAATAATGTTAGAGAAGCCACTTCTCTATTGAATTTTAAGGTTGCCCAAAAATGTAGAATTACTATACTTTAATGAGAAGTTTGAGGACAATCCCTTACTCCAACCAGAGTTGTGACCTAAATTGGTAACTGTGCTTGGGTAAAGTTGTAATATCTTGTTGATTCTGTGAAAGAACTTTTATTATGAAATTCTAAAACAACGAATGGTTACTGTGAAATCAACTAAATTAATACCACTTTGGCTAAAATAAGTTTTGCATCTTATCAATTGGACTTGTCGTTGTTCAGTCATATCAAACTCCTCGTGACCCTATTTGGGGTTTCTTGGCAAAGATACTGGAGTGGTTTGCCATTTCCCTCTCCAGCTCAGTTGATAGATGAGGAACTCAGGCAAAGTTAAGTGATTTTGGTCAGGGACACAGAATTAGTGAGCGTCTGAGGCCAGATTTGAACTCAGGAAGATGAATCTTCTTGTCTTTAGGCCCAGCACTCTACCCACTGCGCACTAAGCTGTCTGAATTAAACTGCTAAAAGATAGCAAAATTTTTTTAAAAACTACACCAGCTTTCTAAAGAAAAAGACTTCAGGCTTCCTATTTCGAACTGCCTTATAAGTCAGCAGGTGGCTCAAGTAGTAACTGAGAAATCAAAAATTAAACATTCTAAAGCACTACAGAAAGCAGGCCTCCAAAATTCTTCAAAGTAATCTTTAAGAACTAGAAAAATCCTGGCATGTAGTAAGCACTATATAAATGAACTATTATTACTTCTTTAATTGACTATAATCACTCCATACTACGTAACTCAATACTAGATTTTATATGTCATTAGATGTGATTAACAAAATGCCAAAGGAGATAAAATAGATGATTTTCCCTGTAACATAATTTTAAAATCCGTTCTATTGAACTGTTGTCTTCTGAATACTAATAAGTTTCATGTTTTAAGCATATGCTATTAGATATGTGAAAATTTTCTCTTGTGTTAAAAAATCTGAGAAAAGCTGTTAAGACAAGTTACTTCCCCTTTTGATTTGAATATTGTTAGATCAGAAATGTATATGTCATAGAATATGACAAAAATGTTTGAAGATTGTTTGTTAATATTTAATGAGGTATATTTTGTTTTGAATTAAGAAAACAATAATTATAAATGACTTTACTATTAGGAGAAAAGCATAAATCCTCATAAGAGATTTTTGTCAACAAGGTTCCTTAGGATTTTCTACTTGACCTTAGTCATAAGATCTTACCAGACCTACTGACAGCATGTTGTGAAATTCTTATGTATTGCAGTGTGAGGAAGTATGACCGTCCTACTCGATGTGTGGAAAAATTGCAAATTTGAATATATATCGATAAATTCATCCAAGATTACTTAGCTGTCACTTCTAAAAATTATAGAATTTTATCTGTTCCTAAAATAGATTTATTAAAGGTAAGGATTAATAAGTCACTCGGCAATGCTAGCAGCCAACCATTTTCTGGGGGTTTTGAGTAGACTGTCAGGAAATCACTCTATGTACAAAATTCCAGACTATAGTATTTGTGCTGTTTATCCAACTTATCAAATATTCAGCTAACTTGCTTCTCTACCATTTCCTGTGCAGATCATCCTTCACTTTATACCCCATGTGAACAATCTCTTTCACCTGGAATCAAAACACAACTAAGGGAGTTATTCCCTTGTTATGACTTCTCTGTATTGTCATAACCATGTCCCTCCTTTTCCTTTCATAGCAGAAAAGTGGAAGTATGTGTATGAATTAAAGTACTACATGTAAAGCAGTACATTGTAAAATGGAATCACATTCTAAAGATTTAGGGCATGCAATCAGTTATTGGTACTGAAACATCTGAGATGTAAATATGAAATATCTTCTGTGCTTTGCCTCTAACTTGTAGTTTTATTTGTTTTATGATAGAAAAATAATATCCTTATAAGAGGAGGATTGGAGGGAGATGCAACACACAATTTTTGAAATTGACTTAAGGATTTTATATGTAAAATTGCATTGATAATTGTGAAGAGAGTGAAATTTTTTTCCTATTTGAAGAATCTATCTGATAATTTTAATAGAGATTCATTTTCCAATTCAGGCCCTCATGATATAACAATTGAAATTCTCTGAAGTTGCTGTTAAATTATGTGTTCTTAATTTTGTATTCTTCTTATAGCTCTATTAATAAAATCTGACCTATAAGGTTTGAACTAGAAGGTTGTATTAAATTGTATTGAGCTTGTAGTAAGTGTGCCTACATGCTTTCAGAACCTGAGAAGCAGATCTGGAAGGAGGACACCCTTCAGAGAAGCCCTGAAAATGAGGCTGATCCCAGAATAATATAGGGAAGATGTTTCCAGAGACCAGATAACCACCAGAGATATCTAGAACTTTTATCTTGAATAAATGCACATTGAGATTGAATGGACATTGATGATTGGGCTGTTGAAGATTGTTACTGTATTGCTTTGGCTTTTTCTGTTTCGTGATATTTATGTTTGCTGAGTTTATGAAAACCATAATCAAATAGATTCTTATTATCCTAGGATACTGCTGATTTGTGATATTTATGGCCAAGTACACTTGTATTCTACTGAAAGTTATAAGAAAATGGGAAAAGTTTGTCATTAATCTGACCTTATTCCTCCTTAAATGAATTATATCAAGCTTTAGACAAAACATAATAAGGAGGATGAATCCATTGATTAAAGATTGTTTTAATGAACTCCCTTTGGTATCTTAACCCATTTTTTTGCACTTAATAGTATTTTTTTCCAATTACATGTAAAGATACTTTCCAACATTCATCTTTGTAAGATTTTGAGTTCCAAATTTTTCTCCTTCCCTCACTTCCCTCCCCATTCCCCAAGATAGCAAGCAGACTGATATTGGTTATATATGTACAATCAATTAAACATTTTTCCACTCTGTCATGTTTTATTTAACCCGGCTTTCTTGCTTCTGTAATCACAATTTCTGCCAATACAGTTATCCCTTCCACATTGCAGGGGTTAGGGGCATGGCACACCTGTGATCTGGAAAATCCACATAAAATTTTTTGGCCCTCCCTTCATACCAGAGAAGAAGTCTGAATTTTTTTTCTTTCATGGGATATTTATAGTACATCATTGTAAAATTTGGGTTGATGTTATACAATACTCTATATGGATTTTATGCATTTCTGAGTTTCTAAATTTTCTGTGTCATCTGCTAGCATTCACATATTGTCTTTGGCTTCCAAAAACTCTAAAAAATTTTTTATTTAACGTCTTATGCCAAACCACCATATATCAAAACCACAATAGGGAAAGCCTTACTGTGGAAAAGACAATGCTTTAAGTTTAGAAAATAGATAATTTATGGGAGATATGTCTCCTAAGAATTCAAGGGAAGAATTAAGAAATTCAAATTGTGAATTGTGATAGATTAATGTAATCTGACTTGATTTTTAGCTGAGGCCTGCTATAAATTATTAAATTTAAATTAAGCTAGCCTTTATTAGTAAGTTATTAGAGTTTAATTTCCCCATTCCTGTGAGCCTATGTCCCTTGTCTTGTAAGACATTTCCTTTTCTGTGTGAGTCGAAGTTCCCCTTTTTGTATGTAAGTTCATTCCTCATTTAGACTCATGAAAACTTACAAAACATTCCATGATGTTCTCATAGTATATCAATGAGTTGCTTTATTAATCATAGACACCCAAGCCAATGAGAATACTGAATTTTGATTTAATTAAAGTCACATGCCTACAGCCCTAACACTGTAAATCAACCTACTCTTCCCTATTCCTGTAAATCCTATGAATGTATATTAATATCCTGAATATGTATCAATCTCATGAACACGAACTTTGATTAGTCCTTCCTTGTTGACTATAAAAATGCTCTCAGCAAGCCCCTCAGTTTATCCTTGGCTACTGAGGAGACTTGGATCCAATTTATTGGCAATTTCCAGCTTTGCTAATAAATTGATTGTGCTTGGAACTTTGTGCCTAATTTACTTTTATTTCTCATGGAACACCTGCTACTTACTAGCTATGTAACTGATTGTGATCAAATCACTTAACCTCCATTCTCTTCAGGGTCCTCATTTGTAAAATGTCAATAATAATTCTTGCATTATCTACATCACCAGGATGTTGTAAGAAAAGTACTGTATCAGTTAAAATGTACTATAGAAATATGAGCCATTATGCTGATGATGATGATGCGAAACAAAATCACTAGTTCAAAATCACTAGTTTCAGAAATTAGCCCAAACCGGAATATGAATATAGTTGAATACCAACACAGTGAACAGGGAACCACTTAGCTGATTCCTTTTTCTCCATCATCAAATGGACGGTGGCTACTAAGCAGCTGTATTGAAATCAGATGTATTTGAAATTAAAGATCAATTTCTCCCCTTTTTGCAGGAGCACCTGCAGGAATTAGTCTATTATTATGTTAATATATTTTTCCTTTGATATTTAAATCAGTATCATGAATTTTTTTTACACAATCACTGTTCTTTTCTTTAAATAAAAGTAAAATGACCTATGTTATGCAAAAGGATTTTGTAGTTCTTGTTCTTCCTAGTGGTCTTGTCATCAGAACTTATTCCTTTATTCCATTTTTTTCTCAGTTACGGTTCACATTCCTCTAATTCCCTCTTATGCATTCATTAATTCAGATCTCTATTTACATTTTCTATTGACTTTTCTCCATTCCAATTCTTACTGATAGTGTCTCCTATGGCCATTGTTTAATATGGATGGAAGACCAACCCATTTGCTCTACTCATTCCTCTTTAACTGTGAGCTTTTTTTCATAGTTCTCTTCCTGTATAGCCTATCCTGCCTTCTTCCCTCTATCTACCCACCCTTTAGGTCCTAAGTTGTCACTCTACCCAGGGCAGCTAGGTGGCACAGTGAGTAGAACACTGGCCCTGGAGTCAGGAGGACTTGAATTCAAATCTGGCCTCAGACACTTGACACACTTACTAGTTGTGTGACCTCGGGCAAGTCACTTAACCCCTATTGCCCTGTCTTCCCCCCTCAAAAAAAAATTGTCACTCTACCCTCCTGAAGTCGTTCCTGACTGCAGGAGCCCTAATGTAATCTACAAGAGCACCCACAAGGTTTGAACCATAGCATCTGATCCATCTGGATTAGGAATCGTACACACACTTATACATATGTATATGTATATACATCCAGGTGTGTACATATATACATATGCATGTGTGTATATGTGTATACATACATATATATATAGTTGGGTTTTTTTAACAGAAGATGTCTTGAGGCTTGAGAAGATGTCATGGGGCAGGGCATTGGAGGTAACTGCGTTCTCAAGTAAGGCGAGGGCAGATTGTAGCTGCCTCTGAAGCAGAAAAGTGTATCTTCAGTAACCCCTGCTTGTAGGCAATATTCTCTACCACCCTCTAAATCAGGAACTACCTATACGGGTCCACAGCAAGATGACTCAGGAAATCTGCTTTCCCACTATCTAGAGACTTAATGTAATAAGATCTCAATTGCTTATTGAGGTAGTAATTGGTCATCTGGTTATTTGTTAGAAAGAGGAAGGACCTTTTTTTGATTATCAAATACTCTATTTGAGGACCCTTAGTAATCTCATTGGCTCCCAGGGATTCAACTATCATCTCTATGAACATGAATCACAGATCTCCATTTCCGGTACTAGTCTCTCTCCTGAGCTCTAGTCACACATCTTCAATTGCCTGCTAGACATCTATATCTGAATATCCCACAAACATCTCTTAACATCTCCACTTGAGTTAGCTCTGACTAAACAGTCCTGGGTACAAAGGTCTACAGCTAGGGAATTTGTCTCTTCAGTGACATATGATCTTTCCAACACACATAGAAATTCTCAGCTGCCAATATTCAGCAGCCCATACCTGAGTTGACCCTTCAGATTCCTCTGAAGTTAAGGGCATTTCTTGGGAGAGGATAAGGGGAGATGTTATTTAAACAGCTCTTTCTAATTAGCCTAATTTGCAATATGTGGTAGGCTACAACACTCCCTACTATGGCTAGATCCAGATGAAAATATTATTAAGAAATATTCAACGAAGTAAATAAAAATACGATAGAACATAAATAATGTTAATATATGGTTTTCTAAGTTAATAGGAGCTGTCAGGCATCCTTGAGTAGTTTAGTAGCTCTGCTTTTATTTGAGTCTGATGCTACTGATCTTGAGCACTGAAAAATTAAATGACTAGCCCAGAGGTCACATGGCGAATATGTGTCAGAGGTAGGACACGAAGTCAAGTCTTCCTTGTTCCAAGGCAAGCTGTCTACCCACTATTCTCCACCTCCACTAATAGTTATAGCTATACAAAATACAAATCTCCAGGCTCTCCCTCTGGTCATTATTCCTCAAGTGTTTCTCTCCTAAAGAAATGTTTCCTTCGAAGATAAATAGACTAGAGTTTTTGCTAATATTTTTCTGACATTCAAATCCTAATGCCTTACAGGGTTTTGTTTGTTTATTTTGTTTTGTTTTTTGTCTTGAGGGATTTTTTCTTGATGAAGAAAATTATATTTCCTTAACAGCTGGTTATATTTCTTTTTTTATAAATTTTGTTTTGAATTCTTTGAGTGGACTCCTGCTGACTGACTAATAGTTTTCTATCAGAGATTTTCTCAGCCAGAACAAAGTAATCATTGAGCCCAGTTCTCCCTTCCATCAACCACCACTAAGAAAGATAATGACAGAAGCAGTAACAGCATGAACTCTCCAGGTGAACGGAATCCAAAGGAAGCCAGAGGGTAGGGTCTGTTAGAGCAAATTCTTATGCACCCAGAATGTAAATTTGGCTTCTTTTCTATCTAGATCAATGCCATGTTGATTATGTTGTACTGAACTCAATTCTTGAATACTGGAACTTTCCTCAAGCTCATATGATGGGCTTAGTTAAGCTGCTGGTTTCAACCCACCTTCTTCTTTGGACATTGATATAGCCTTAGACCGATTCAACTCCATATCTGGCAAACTTAATACTTGACCTTGGCCTTCACTTCAAATTTTGCTTCTGTGAGTACATTTAGGCATTGCCTTTGGTCTCTTTTTCTTCCCACTGATGATTACTTTGTTTTGCCTTTGATTTTGTCTCCCTTTCCCGATATGAAGTACTATTGTTGTGAAAACTTTGGCGTTGATGACTCTGCTTGATAATGCATGAACTCTGAGTTGCTCCCCTCCATTGTTGTTACACTGAGGATGACTGATTGCCCACCGCTTTATGTACCTTAACTAGCCCAAGAGCCAAAAACTGACACCAGCTATGACACAGCAGACTTTCTTATTTACCCTCTTATCTCCCCCACCACTTACTATACTGCCTTGTATATAGTGAGGACTGGGATCAGGAGACATGTGATTTCATTGGTATAGAATTGCCTGGAGCAGAGGTATAGCAATCCCTAGTACTCTAGAACTATATTAAAATATAGTTATGAAATATTTAACAAAATAAATAAAATACACAAAACGAGTACAATACAAATACAAAACAAATACAAAAATACAATAAAACAAAATAAATAAAGATATAAAAAACATAAATAACATTACATTTTGAAACTAAGTTAATATGAAGCCACAGGGAACTTTATACACAGATTGGTGGCTTCTATTTCTATTTGAGTTTGACACCACTGGCCTAGAGTACTGTTTCAACAATCCAGCTAGCAGCTGCTATGGGGATGTAAAACCAACAACAACCGACGTGGGAGACAGGCTGGGAGAAAGCCGGGCGCCTGAAACCAGCGCAGATCCCCAGGCCTCCCAACACAGGACGGCACTCTGTGGAAGCGAGGAGAGGCAGCGCAACACCACCGACCATGAGATACCAGCCCCTGAGGCTTGCAGCCCAAAGGTTTCAAACGCTTCTTGAGCTTCCGGGAGACATAATGGCCAGGTAAAGGCTCTAATCCCTCCCCTCCCCACCCAGAGAATTCCTCAGGGGAAAAAAAAAAAAAAGAACGCTAGAACAGAGGAGACAGAAGTGGGGCTTCAGTGGCCGAGTAGTTGGAGTACCTGAGT
>CM053622.1:197949856-198087445 GCA_028646595.1 Phalanger gymnotis | reverse complement strand
TTAAGGGGTTAGCAATCTTACTTTAATCCAGCATACAAATATCATTCACTTAATTCAGGGGAAAAAGCCAGCACCCTGAACTTCAGAGCAAACACAATCAAATTACAAACATCAACAGACAGACCTTGTCCAATTCAAATGCCAGTTCTGCCTGCATGGGAACTTTGGAAAGCTGAAAGCACTGAGCTGCCTTGCATCTGACTTTGGTGAGATGAATGAAAAGGTGGAGAATCACCTACATTCCAGCAGAAGCCAGGTGTGGCCAGCCTGAGTTGGAACTCAGGAGCTTAGAATTCAGCCCTGGGGCAAGATGGAAACTTTGCAGTAAGGAGCTAAGTGTATTTCTGTGCTGCCTCCCCCCCCTCCCCGCCCCGGGCCTGTTTGGGACCCAGAAGGGAGGAGCAGATTTGTTTATGGTGGGGCGGGGAAAGTGACTTAGACCCCCAGTGACCCTACCCTGTTGGCTTTATTGCCCAGCCACCCCTCAAGACTTGGAGCTGGGGACTGGAACAGCACGGGGAGAACAGACCCCCAATAGAACTTTGTTTGGACTTTTTCTTTGAATTGGGACTTTGGGTGCCAAGTGGAAGCCTGCAATGGCAGTTTGGGGAGAAGGAGATATCCCTAAGAAAACTCTGTTTGTTTATTTGCTTTAGGATTTTACTAACTAAAGCATGCCAATGTCTGAGGATACTGGGAAAAAGCCTGCAATGGCAATGTGATGCTGAAGAAGTACTTTATTTGGACACTCTGTATTAGCTAAAGAGATTAACTTGCTTTGAACTAGGGGTGACATTTGAATTGTAAACAAGTATTTGGGAATGGCACTGAATGATATTGTTTTGCTTTGTTGTGAATGATATGTTTTAGTTTCCTGCTTGATTGAATCACAATGAATAATGCTTCTATTTATTCCAGGACCCGTGGTCATTTAATTTAGATTAGGTCATGGAACCTGGAAAGGGGCAGAGTGTATTGGCAATCAAAGTGGGCTCTTAGCACTTAATTCAACCAAGTGCCCTTGAAGAGATTGGCCTTTATTTCTTTGATTAAATTAAGAGTCCTTGATGACCTCCTTGCTTCAAGAAAAAGCCTAGTTTACATGGGTTTGAGTGACATGTTTGTGACATCAAAGGCTTTTAGACCACGTGGGTTTAAGTCAAATTTTTGTGACAATTTTAGGTCATGTGGATGAGTCCCATGTGTGACTCATCCTTGACCCTGAAAAAGATATAAAACCAGAGGTTGGCTTTCCCTTTTTCCAGAGCTCTGACCCACAGCAGGAGTGCCACGTGACTCTGGGCCAGCCATTGTTATGAACTCCCTGGCTGAACTCAGATGTTAGTAACTATGAATTGTATTTGGTCTGTCTGTTGATGTTTGTAATTTGATTGTATTTGCTCTGAAGTTCAGGGTGCTGGCTTTTCCCCCTGAGCTAAGTGAACTGTATTTGTATGCTGGATTAAAGTGAACTTGTTAACCCCTTAACAATGCTTTCCTTAGTAAAGCAGATCGAAAGAACCTGAGCTTGCAGCGTTCTGTGAGCTGATTGATGTTGGTTTTATACCCCCACAGAAGCTGCTAGCCCAATTGTTGGAACAAGTACTGAAAAGTTTACACAGCCAATATGTCACACACACACACACACACACACACACACACACACATACACACTCCAGGAAGGCACAACAACATTGTGAATAGGGAGCTGTTCTTAGTGTCAGGATGACCTGGATTCAAGTGGGCCTCTGATACATATGTCTGGGGAAAAAAAGAGAGATGCTGCAGAACTAGAAGAATAGGTACATTCAGATTTTTTTTTAAAAAAGGAAGAGAACTAGAGTTAAATGAGTTTGACTTTGATTCCTAAAAAAAATGCTAGAACAGTGTGTTAAAGAGATAGGGATGAACCTCTAGGAGAGGAAAGCATGATTAGGAAGAGCCAGTGTGGTTTCATCTAGACCAGATCACAGCAGGCTTATTTTGTTTGCTTTTCTAAATGAGTACATTAGGATAATACTATATAGCTCTAGTTTATCCTAAATTTTAGCAATGCGTTTGATAAAACATAATTCTTGTGAAAAAGATGAAAATGTGTGGAATAGATGATAATACAATTATATATTTTCAGAATTGATTGAATAGAACTATTTGAATACTCAAAGAATAGGTGTTAATAGTTCAATGTCAGCTTAGCATGTAGTCTCCAGTGTAGTGCTTCCAAGGATTTGTGCTGTTTCATATTTTTTATTAAGTTCATGAGTAAAGGCATAGATAGCACATGTACCAAATTTGTAGTTCACACAAACCTAAGAAGAATGGTTAATACACTAGAATACAGAACAAGAATGCAAAAAAAAAAAAGATAATAAAAACAATAGGCAACATTTATATAGCACAATGTGCCTACCACTGTGCTAAGCACTTTACAAATGTTTTCTCATTTAATCCACATAATAACTCTACAAAATAGATGCTATTATTATCACCATTTTACAGATGAGGAAAGTGAGACAGACGGAGGTTAAGTGACTTTCCCAGGATCATTAAGGCTGTATTTGAACTCGCTTTTTCTTGACTCTAGGCCTGGAATTTTATCCACTAATCAACCTAGCTATACACACACACACACACACACACACACACACACACACACACACACAAGCATTAAGCAGAATCTAATAAAATGAGACTCGGTAGGGATGAATATAAAGTCTTATACTTGGGTCCAAAAAAATCAGTTTCATGAGTCCAGGACAGGGGAAGCATTGATAGACTGCAATTTGTCTGAAAAGAATCTAGAGATTACAGTGGGCCGAAAGGTCCATATGAGTCAGCATTGTGATATGGTAGCCAAAACTGAATGCAATACTGGGCTACATCATGGAGGTATAGCTTCCAGGCATGAGGATATGACATAGTCTTACTGTACTATAGCCTGGTTGGACCAGATCTTGTGTTTACTCCTTGGTACAATAGTTTAAGAAGGGCATACATAAGCTGGAGAGTACCTGGAGGATAGTAACAGAATTTGAGTTCATTTCATATGACGATTGAAAGAACTAGAGGTATTTAGCTTGGAGAAGAGAAAATTCGAAAGGGAAATGATAGCTGTGTTCAAGACTTATTCTATCTGACACAAAGGGTAGAACCAGCAGCAATTGGTAGAATTGATAGACAAATTTCGACTTTTTGTCAAGAAAAACATCCTAATAATGATAACAGGGCTGTCACAAAGTGGGATTGGCTCTCTTAGGAGATAGAGAGTTCTCTTCAGTGGAGGTCTTCACATAGAGTAGCCACTTGCTGGGTATGTTATAATGGGGGACTCCTTTTCAGTGTGAGACATGGTAGCTAGCCACTTAGGTCCTTTCCAACTCTAAAATTTTATCCTTCTATGGGGAAGGGATGATGGGGCAGAGAGAATCTTAGCATCCTTTATTATTTCTGCTTTACTTCTCTCTTTTGCTTCCTGTCATTTCAGTTTTCATGTGCCTTTTACTTACTATAATGACCAAGAAAGTGAAATGTGAAAAAGGATCTAATTGTGAACAAAAGTGGAAAAAAGAGATAGAGAATCATAATTACAGGTTTCTTTCCTCTGAAACTACTAGCATTCAGAGGTGTATTTCATATTATGTAATTCTACATTTGTGAATATATTGATTTAAATCTATGTTCAAAAACCTTGTTTAAAAGAAACCTTGTGCAAAAAAGGTTCTAGCCATTTTAGAAAATAGTTCCAAGTTGAAGCTGTTTCAGGGAGAGTCTGTAAAAGACTTGTGAACTTTGCTGTTAGTGTGGGCTACTGTGAGATACCCGAAGAAGTCTAAAATACCACTAAATGTAAGTGCTTTATGACTAAACTAAAGATAATTGAGGGGAATTAATGGCTCATAAAATCACAAAAGCAAGGTGCCAAAGAAACCTTTTAAGGAGTGGAGGAAGAGGGTAAAAAAAATCATTAGGGCTTTTCATAGTCTCAAACTCTCTTAATCTCTCTCGGTTTCTATTTGGGTCACTAGGATAAAAGCAGGAGGTGGGAACAGGAAAGCTAAAAAGGCAAAATTTCCTTTGATTCTTTTGGGAGCAGTCATGGGAAAGTTTGGGTGGGGTTTTTTCTCACTTAAAGCAAAATTGTTAACTGCAGAGAAGTAAGAGACTGAGAGAGCAGTGATGAAGCTTGAGTTCTGGAAGTCTAGCCAAGTTTGAGGGAGGTACCAGAAAAAGGAGGGAGTAGAAGAAGTTAACAGGTTCTTTCTTTGAAGCCAAAAAGGCAAAAGAGAGGTAGGACTAAAAACCATAACAGTCAAAGGTTAATGAGATGAATGTTGAATTGGGCCTTAGCTTTTGTTTTTCTTTAAATCTTGCTCTATATTGATCTAGAGTTAGGCTTCTAATATAGTATTTTGTAAATTTAGATCTTTTAAAATAGATTATAATTTTATAGATAACGATTGAAAAATCTATGGTTCAAATCTTGATTTCAGATAAAATACATGCCATGTAGTTTGAACCAGGGACTGCCTGAATGAAGCACCACTGCCACCTAGTGGCACTGTATCTCATTGCAGCAAAAAGTATGTTCTTTAGCTGTGTCTGACTGTGTAACCCCATGGTACACCAGGCCCTTCTATCCTCCCCTGTCTCTCAAAGACTATCCAAGTTCATGTTCATTGTTTCCCTGATACTGTCCAAGGGAGGAAAATAGTTATTACACAACTTTAAGTAACAACAGAAACATTATACAAATTGATGGCCCCTATTTCTATTTGAGTTTGACATCACTGGCCTTGTGTAATGAAAGGTTTACACAGTGCTAATATGTCTCATACACACACACACACACACACACACACACACACACACACACTCATAAGTTTTCAGATAATTTTAGTTTGTCAGTTTTGCATTCAAAAACAGTCTGTTGAACTATCACTAACTTACCTTGAACCAACCATAAAAGGCAGTCATTTAAAGCATAGGGTCTAAAGATACACAATATAAAAGTGCTTCATTCACTAGGCCTGAACTTGCTATAACTGTTTCATCACAGATGTCTGTAGTCATAACCCAAGAAGCCTATACAACATTTTATTACAAATGAAAGAAACAAAACTTACAGAGTAAAGCAGGGGATAATCATTTGTGAATAAGGTGAGGCTTAGGAGTCTAGAGGGAATGGTGGAAGTAGAATGCCTAGAGAACTGATCAATTTTCCTGGAGATTCAGGTATTTAAACTTTCGACACTAATCAACTTCCCATTTGGAGAAAACTTCATTTATAGACTATATTCAACATCAAAGATGAAACATAGTTACAGTGGACAAGGCCATGGAGCAGACTCTCCATTCATATCAAAGCTATGCGCCCCATTACTTTCACAAGTTTAATGTGTGGATAGGATAAAAGATAAGCAATAAGACTCCTTTGGTATGACAGTCAGAGTGCTCAGAATAAATAAAACTCACTGAAATGCAACCTGAAGTTCCTATATATATATTAATGCCTCAGTTATCTTGAACCTAACTGGTGATCTCACCTATCTAGAATATAGTGGAATATTAGGCAATAAGCAAAATAGTCCTTTGAGGAAAACAAGGTAGATGTGACAAAATCCTCAGACTAAATCCCCTGAAACTTACTCTTTCTGTGTGAACCATGCACACCATCAAAGGGCACAAAAGTGGGCCAGCCTGATTAAATATGTAGGCCCAGTAACCAGTCTTCCTTGTTCTTAAATAATATCAATAGCAACAACTTCCACCCCTAAACAAGTTGCCTAGGCTAGTCACTTGGGAAGGGTTTGGCGCTGTCTATCACTTTGGTGCTGAATTAGTTCTCAACTTTACATTAGTCACTATGGTGCTTACAGTTTTGTTATTATAGAGAAATAACAGAACACTTTGGACCTGAAATTTATTAATGGTATTGATCAATGAAGAGTTCCACCATCACTTAATGGGGAGGATGAGGGTGGGTGAATTATCCAGGACTAGAGTTAGGACAGAAGTTAGGTATTTGTGAAAGCAGTCTTCAGGGAGCAGGGTCAGGGTGGACTATAGCATCTTTCTCTTCATCAGATATCTTTTAAAAGCTAGTTTTCAATGACAGGAGGAGGATATCAATAACACTATACAGCAATCTTCACCATTGATGGGCAATTGATCTTAATCTTCAAGAATCAGATGCACGGTTTTCTGACTACATCTGCAGGACATGAAACTTAGATCCCCTCTCAGATATGCTCAATATCTTGGCACTAGAACAGTACAAGGCCTGATCATAGATTATGGAAGACTTGTGGGACAACATAGATGTTCCACAGGCAGCTTGGTAGTATAGTGGGTAGGACACTAGCCTGGGAACCAAGAAGACTCATGTTTCTGAGTTCAAATCCAGCCTCAGACATTTGCTAGCTTGGTGACCCTGGGCAAGTCACTTAACCTTTTTTGCCTCAGTTTGTCATCTGTAAAATGAGCCAGAGAAGGGAATGGCTAAACACTCCAGTATCTTTGCCAAGAAAATCTCGAATGGGGTCACAGAGAGTTGGAAACAACTGAAACTAAACAACAAATAGATATGCTGCAGGTGCTGATTTCCTGCTGTAAGAGTACATAATAATAATGAGGGAGAGGAGAAGGTAAAACCAGGCCTACCACAACTGAGCTACTACAAAGTTTTTAGGTACATTTACCCACTCTCCTACATGTTGCACTGATTCTTTACCAAAGTTGAACAGATCTGATCAGGATATATTTTTGCTAAATATTGTGCAAAACTAGTGGAAATATCTTCTCCTTTCCTTCAGGAGATTTAAGTAAAGTCCCTGATGCTCAATTCTGGTGCATGGCCATATCTGAGCTTTACTTTGCCCCCATACCCATTTTTAAAACTCCTGCCTCCACAGAAGATGGGTCTAAGTAGGGGGAGGAGGCTGTACAAGCAGAGTAATTAATTGGGAGAGAGAATTACATGTTCAGAGACAGAGCTGGTTATTCCTTACTCCTCCAGGATTTATAAATTTATACACCGTCTATATCTCACTTCTGACTGTGTCTACTTTAGACTGGAATGTGGAAAGTATGCTTTTGGTTCCAAGCCCTAGGAGAAACTGAGGAATATATTGCTTTAGAGAAACTAGTAAGAGAGGTGGCATTTTTGTTTGGCCCTACCATGAAACCTTTGGCAACATAGAAAGTAGCAAGAAGAATGTACGGTGAGCTCATGTGTTTCCTTTCCTGCCTGGTGCCTGTAGTATGTTGTCTCTCTAGTCTGGACATATCTCTCAGTTATCTCCTCTTTCTCTGAGATTTGGTGGTGGCAAACAGAGCTCTAGTAAGATGTATACAACTTCTCAGGGAGAAGAAAGATAGGCTGAAACTGGGCCTGTTTCTCACTTGGGCAGCAGCTCTGCGGAGGCCTGGCCTCCTTTCCAGCAGGCCTGCTCTCCTTTCCAAATCACAATATTCCTATCCCCTTTTATTCTCAAATCATTCAATTTCTATGTCTGGAATTGAGATTCTAGTAAGGCAGTCTAATACCATGTTTGTTATATAAATTACATCTTTAGGATTACTGTTCCAGAATAAAAGCTAAAGTTGTAGAGGTTTTTTTTGTTTTTCTAAAATTGATTTTTTTTAGTTAACAAAAACATATTCTCTCATTCCTACCTACCCACCATTTAAAAAAAAAAAGGAAAGAAAAAGAAAACATAACGATTTGCCTGATCAAGCAAAACAAATGCCTGTATAGGCTATGTCTAAAAATGTATGTTTTAACTGCATCTTCAATCCTATCTCTCTGTAAGCAAAGGGGTAAGTAACATACTTCATCAGTCCCTGGAATTGGTTAATTGTGTTGATCAGAGTTCGTAAACCTTTCGAAGTTTTTTGTCTTTACAATGTCATTGTTATTGTGTAAATTGTTTGCTTGGGTCTTCTCACTTTACTCTGCACATTCCTTTATATTCTAATACACTAATACACTCCAATATTCCCTTAGATTCAGTGAATGCTATTTTTGATGGCTTTATACTCAGAAGTATTGCTAAAAGCAGAATACCACATCTCTTCGGGACTTAACTGTTTCAGATGAGGACATCCTCATCATTCTAGTCACCCATTTTCTCCACCTTGATATCATCCTCAATTCCTGTAAAGCCAATCAGTAAGTGAAAAGATCTTTCCTGCCCATTGAATAGGCTTCAGGTGGGGCTTCTGGTGGGGACAACAAATGGAGGTCTGACTAGAGAGAGGCCCACACCTTTTCACTAATTAGAAGTGAGGCTCCAGGCTAGTTAGCAAACTACTCTGAGAGAGGTGGGAAGCCCTCAGGGCCCTGAGGGGAGTTGCTAAGACCAGAACCAATGGTATGTGCCTGAGTTCTAGTCAATCAGATGATGGCTAAGGACTGTACGAAAGGAGAGAACAGAGCTTGGAAATGGCAGAAGCAGAAGAAACCAAGAAACAGAGAGCAGCAGGATTCAGGAGCCAGTGGCCAGCTTCAAGAGTGTGCAGGGTAGAGAGTGCTGAACACGAGAGAGAGTTCTGGAATTTGGAGTCAGTGGAGCTGCAGGAGAGAGAGTACTAAGCAGGGACTTAGGATTTGTGAGTGATCTTCCTATAGGAGGGCCCTAGCATTGAGGAGAAGCACAAGTATGGTCTGGCTTGCCGCTATAATATTTTGTTGTAATCTCCTCATTACTATAGTAAGGTGTGCTTATTGGTTTTGGAATGTTGTTGCCAGGACATCAAATTGGGGGCATTGGTCCTTGGGTCTGATCCTTTGGAGTCTAAATAAATGTTATATTTCCTCTGCCTTCTACCTAGAGAATTCATTATATTCTGCAATTCTGAACCATTCGGGCATGTTCATGGTCCTCTTTGAGGTCATGAATTTTGCCTTAATGATATAATTCCTCATTCTATTCACCATACATAATCCCTGAGTGGGTTAATTTCATCTATTCCATCTCTAAAACATCTCTCAATCTGTCCTCTTCTCTTCATTTGTACAGACACTATCCCAGTTCATCAACAACCTAATAGCTAACATTGATATGGTACTTTAAAATTTATAAATAACCCACATCAATTGTCAGCAGTTCTATATATTACAAAAAATATACAGCAGGAAAAGATAGAAAAATAATTTCATTTAAAACAACTACAGACAATATAAAATACTTGGGCATCCACCTGCCAAGACAAATCTGAGAACTACGTGCACACAATTACAAAAGCCTTTTCACATAAATAAAGATAAATCTAAGCAATCTGATATAAGTTATACATGTGGCACTTTATTTCTACCAAGGCTTTGTAGTACTTGCCCCAGATTGTTATCCTATTGTCCCCAACTAAACTGCAAGTTCCTTGAAATTGGGACTTTGTCCTATGCATCTTTGCATTATTTACAATACATAGCACAGTGCCTTGTCTGTGGTGGATAAAAAAATTATTTTTGAATGAATGAACAATGTTTTTAGTGATTAATACCTTGATGGAAGATATAGCAAGGGACAATTTTGTCAAAAACCATATTGCCTTTGGGTCTAGGAATTGCTGACCTAAGTAGTTTGGGAGGAACAAGAACTCCAGAATATAGTATTGCCATATGTTCAAGAATAGTGACCCAGGCACCACCTTCCTTGAGACCCCTGGAATCAAGAGTTTGTGGACAGATACTATATAAGAAAGACAGGAAGATTCTGGGAAGATGGTGGAGTAGGTCAGAAAATTCCAAGCCCTCAAGATTTCCCTGAAAAGAGTTAAAATAGCACCTTAGGGCAAACAAAGTGTGGGTGGGTACAAAGAAGAATAAAGGCACAACCAGGATCTTCCTGGGACAATTTGAAAATATCCAAAGAAAAATCCTGGGACAAGGTTTGGTCCCTGAAAGGAATAAACACCTCCAGGCTAGGTTCCGTTTTAATACTAAGCAGCAAGCTCCTTAAACAACAAGCAGCAAGACAAGTCCTGGAGTTGGTTGGTTTGAGAGGCAGCCTCAGCCCCAGCCACAGGAACTTTTCACCCCAGGACAGTGAGGGGAGTTGGGCGTTTGAGCACAGGAAGATTGAGGGAACCTCTGTTGACGAGGAACTCCAGACCCAGCTGTGTAGCAAAGAGTGGTGAGGGCAAGAAGGAACCAGCACAGGCCTGGTGGGCGCAAAAGTGCGGCAGAAAGCCCCTGGCTGTGTGCAGTTACAGGAGGTTGGAGGTTCAGCTTTGGTTCCAGGCTAGAGAAGAGAATTGAAGATCTGGGGCAAGAGGCACCATTTCCCATACCCCAGGGCTAGAGGTGATTACAAAAATCAAGTTATTACCACCAAAAAAAAAAATGCACAGGCAAAGGAGAAAGAATCCAACCATAGAAACCTATTATGGGAATAGAGATGACTGGCCTTCATCTTCAGTGGAGGATATTGAAATAAAGAAACCCCCAAAGAGTAATGTCAAATGGTCACCCATACAAAAAGAATTTTTAGAAGATCATAAAAAAGACTTTAAAAATCAAATGGCAGAGATGGAGGAAAAACTAAGAAATAAAAATAATCCAAGAAAAACAAGAAGGTTATGAAAGGAAAGTCAACTAATTAGAAAAGGAGATCCAGAATCTCGAGGAGGAAAGTGACACCTTGAAAATTAGAATTGGGCAAAGTGAAGCCAGTGAAATTACAAGAGATCAAGAAATAATTAAACGAACATGAATAATGAAAAAATAGAAGAGAAAGTGAAACATTTTATAAGAAAAGCAACAGATTTGGAGCATATATCAAGAAGAGAAAATATGAAAATAATTGGACTAACTGAAAGTTATGATCAAAAAAAGAATTTTGTTACAGTAATACAAGGGACAATTAAAGAAAATTGTCCTGAAGCATTTGAACAAGGCAGGGATGAAGAAACAGAAAAAAAATCAATCGAGCACCACTTAAAAGAGATCCTATGAGGAAAATTCATAGGAATACCATAGTCAAATTCTGAAACCTCCAGCTCAAGGATAAAATACTAAAAGCATCAAGATTAAAACAATTTAAATATGATGGTGCCACAATTAGAATTACACAAGACCTAGTAGCAGAGGCATCAAAGGACCGCAGGTTTTGGAACACAATATATCAAAGAGCAAAAGACCTAGGGCTCTAGCCAAAAATATCATACTCTGCAAGTTTAGGGGCAGCTAGGTGGCTCAGTGAGTAGAGCAGTGGGCCTGGAATCATGGAGGACCTGAGTTCAAATCCAGCTTTAGACACTTGACACACTTATTAGCTGTGTGACCTTGGGCAAGTCATTTAACCCCAATTGCCTTGCCTTTGCCTCTCCAAAAAGCAAAAAAAAAAAAGACAGAAATGTTTTTCTTCCCATTATATTCTTTTTAAATCTGGCAGAAAAAAAAATAAATCTGGCAGAAAAAAAAACAACCCAACAACATAGAAATTGAGGAAGTAACGAGGTATGAGGATAGGATTGTCCCACTTCCTCAAAGAGCTTGATAAATCCCTATAATGACAAACCAATACTTGACAGAGATTCCAGGGACTTTGTGCTATCTGCCCATTGGGTCACAATGAGAGAAAGTTGTGTGTAAGATGAAGGGAAAGTATACTATCTGGCTTCTAATTATAGTTTCTACCTTAGGAAAAAAAAATGCAGATTAGAACATTAGGCAAATGCCCAGATATCAGCAAGGCTAGCCCAAACCTGAAAGAAATGGTTTTAAAAAGACCTTTAAAACGTTAAATATGAAAAATGAATTTTTTGTAGTAGAGAAACAATAGTTTCATCTCTAATGAGATATTATTCATGAATAAGTGACTAGTCACAGTGGGAAACAATAACTTCACGCTGTGGGAATGAAATTAAGGAAGTAAGTAAGAGAAATATGTACTATCTGTATGATGAACTATCTTGGATCTAACATTTTGTATAAACACCAGCTCTGGGCAATCTCACTTAGCCTTGTGGTTTGCCTGTGTGAAACTCTACTTGAGAGACAATATCACACTGGAGAGGAGTCATTTCACACCATTAACACCAGCAAGCATGTTCACTTTTAAAATATAGAATCCCTGAGGTTAATCAAAGTCTGAGAGCTCTGTTTCAGAGAAAAATAAAGATAAAACATGGATTAGTTTTTCCACATAGCAACCATTAATGAAAAGTCGAATGGATGTACTGGAAATAAATCATGAAAATATAGAGCTTGATATAAATGCAACTTTTCTCCCTTATTTTAAAAGTTTATTATCTATAGTACTGCTTTCCTTTCTTGTATACTTGCTTTCTTGGGATAGATACTAAAGAATATTTTCTTCATTTCCCCAATTTTTCTAATTATTCCGGAAAGCCTTGGAGGGAAATTAATTTTGAAATTTAGATATTGAATCTTCTCTTCACCACCTCCTCCATGAAACCTTTCCTGATCTTCATATTAGAAATTAGCTTTCCTTCTTTGGACCATATGATTCATTTTATACCTTACTAACTCACTGGCCATGTCTTATTTTATATCATAATTATTTGTATGTATGTAGCATTTCTCCTTTTAAATTATAAGTCACAAATTTCAGCAGTTCTGGGTTCAAATCCCTTATGCAATTCAACTTTGAGGATCCCAGTTTCTTTATCTGTAGAATGAGGGTTCAGACTAAAAGACTAAGAGATCCTTTCTACTATACTACCTAAACTATAGCCTATAGTGGTATAGTAGACAAGTCCTATAATCCATTAAAGTTAAAGACCTTTTCCTTACTGATCTTAGAATCTCCCCCTTTCGATTATTTGCACACTATTCTTTACAAACTGGTAAATATCTGATAACTTGACCTAAATCTATAATTTTAATTATATTGGACAGAGCAATGTGAAAAACTCTAATCTTTAATTTTTAAGGTGTGATATACAGAGAATATCATATTTGCTATTTTTTCTCATGGTAAAAAAATAATTTTAATTTCTTTGGAGACTTAATTATGTATAATATAATTATACAATTATAATTAATGAATAATATTAATTAAAATAAAAGTAAAAAAGGGAAAAGAGGTTTGTAAAATTACTATTATGTAGCGTTGAGAGAAAAAACAAATACCCTCCAAAGAACTCAACATATCTTCCAACACCCAAGTTATTCTGTTAAAAAAAAAGTGGCAAGAGAAATTTTCCTGCAATGAGATAACACTAGTGTCAGACTTTTTTAGGTACTTTGATCTCAGGGCCATTGGGAGAGAGGTATAGGGTTACAGCAAATTACACATGATAGTCATCTTTTCCCAACCCCCCCCCCCAATTTTTTTTAAGTTAAAGAAGGTTAAACTGAATGCCAAGGACAACCTTAGATGAGAAATAAGCCAAAAAGAACAATCTGAGGGTGTGAGGAAAGGCAATTATCTTCCCACCCCCATTCTATAATTGATGCTACCAACATGCTACTATCTGCTGCCAAGGGGATGTGAGCATAACTTGTCCTTGATTCACCTTATCTTCGGCATGGGCACACCTCATCACTTTACCTTCACCACCAAGGTGTAGTAGAAAAGGTAATCAAGAAGTATAATTAATAGTGGCCTAGCCTGGGCTCTGGGAGCTGATGGCTTTGAAAACTCAGACAAGTCATTTATCTCTCAGGGCTTCAGTCTACTTCCTCATACGAAAAATGAGGATGTTGAGTTAGCTGACCTCAGAGGCCCTAGGCTAGCTCTAAGAATCTGTACCTTTTAAATCTTTTCCTCATTACTAATTTCTTAGAGAAAAAAGTTATTCCATAATAGCCATTTTCAAATGCTTTAAAGATTTTTACATGGAGAGGAATTTGATTCAATAAAAATAGAAACCTTGACCTCAACTAGTAGAGAAAATAATACTCATTAGTATCATAGTTATAATCCAATTCAATTCAACAACCACTTTTAAAAATTCAGTTTCATTTTATTTTAGTTCAAAATTCTCTCCCTCCTCTGATTATTGAAAAGTCAAGAAAGAACAAAATTCATTACAAATATCTTTAGTCACACAAACCAAATTTCCACATTAGCCCTGTCCTCCACAAAGCAAGAAAAAGAAAAAATATACTTCAATATGCATTCAGAGTTGATCAGTTGTTTACCTAGAAGTGGATAACATGTTTCATCATGAGTCATTTGGAATTATAGTCAGTCATTGTGTTGATCAGACTTTACTAAGTCTTTCAAAGTTTACTATCTTTGCAACATTGTCGTTACTGTCTACAGTGTTCTCCTGGTTCTGCTCACTTCACTCTGCATCAGTTTATAGAAATCTTCCCAGTTTTTTTTTCTGAAATCATCTTCTTTATCATTTCTTACAGCACAATAGTATTCCAACACATTCATATACTACGACTCGTTCAGTCATTCTTCAATTGATGTGTATCCCCTGAGTTTCCAATTCTTTGCTACCATAAAAAGAGCTACTATAAATATGTTTGTACATATGGGTGCTTTTTCTCTCTGATCTCTTTGGGATACAGACCTTGAATGCTATTACTGGGACAAAGAATATGCAGGGTTTAATAGTTTTGGGTACAAAATTCCAAATTGTTTTCCAGAATGGCTGGAATAGTTCACAGTTCTATCAACAATGCCTTAGTGTACCTATTTTCTCCTCCAGCAAATGTCATTTTCCCTTTTTGTCATCTTAGCCAATATGATGGGTATTAGGTGGTCATCAGAGTTGTTTTGATCTTAATTTCTCTAATCGTTAATGATTTAGAGTATTTTTTATGAGGCTATTGATAGCTTTGATTTCTTTCTCTGAAAACTGCCTAGTCTCATCCTTTGACCATTTGTCAATTAAGGAATGGTTCTTATTCTTGTAAGTTTGACTTAATTCCCTATATATTTTAAAAATGAGACTTCTATCAAGGAAAACTGATGCAAAGTCCCACCCCACCCCCCATCCCCAGCTTCTTGGTTGTCTTCTAATTTTAACTGCCTCTGTTTGTTTGGGGAAAAACTTTTTTAAATTTTATGTGATTGAAATTATCCATTTTGCCTCCCATGAATCTCTTTATCTCTTGTTTAGTTATAAACTCTTCCCTATCCATAGATCTTACAGGTTATTTCTTCCATGCTCCACTAGTTTGTTTATGATATCACCCTTTATGTCTAAATCATATGCCCATTTTGAGCTTATGCAGTATAAAATGTTGCTCTATGCCTAGTTTCTGCCAGACTACTTTCTATTTTCCCAAGTTTTTTTCCAAAGTTCCCAAGTTTTTGTCAAATAGTGAATTCTTGCCTGAGCAAGATTTTATCAAACCTAAGTTTACTGTACTTGTTTGCTTCTATCTATTGTGTACCTAATCTGTTCCACTTGTCAGCCTCTTTGTTTCTTAATCAGAACCAAATTATTTTGACAATTATAGTTTTGTTGTAAAGTTTGAAATCTCTTGCTGCTAGGGCCACTTCTTTCTTATTTTTTCATCAATTCCCTTGAAAATCCTAACCTTTTTTTCCTCTAGAATTTTGTTATTATTTTTCCTAGCTCTATAAAGTAATTCTTCAGTAATTTGACTAGTATGACACTGAATAAGAAGATTAATTTAGGTAGTATTGTCATTTTTATTATATTGGCTTGGCCTACCCAAGAGCAATTAATATTTCTCTAATTATTTAGATCTGTCTTTATTTGTGTGAAGAGTATCTTGTAATTGTGTGTCTTCACAGATAGAATCATAGATATTTTATACTCTCTGAGTTTATTTTAAATGGAATTTCTCTATCTCTGCTAGCCAGATTTTGTTGTTAACAAACAGAAATGTTGATGATTTATTTGAGTTTGCTGAAGTTGTTTATTGTTTCATTAGTTTTTTAGTTGACTCTCTAGGGATTTCTATGTAAACCATCATATCAACTGCAACAAAAAAAGTGATGGTTATCTTTCTTCTTTGCTTTTACATATTCTTCAGCTTCTTATTCTTGCCTTATTGCTATAGCTAGCATTTCTTCAACAAGCATTTTAAACCTCTAGCCCCTACTAGGTTTTAAGGGCTGGGATTCAAAAACAAAATAAAAAAAAATAGGATAAGTACATAGGAGAGGTAAAAAAATGTGAGGCATCATAGGAAGAACAGATTGTCTCTAGCTGGAAGGAGTCAATGAAGGCTTCATGGAGAAGGTTGAAGAGGGGTTTACCATATTCTTCGTAGCTCAATGAGAGCTAAACTGACCAATATAAAGGAAAAATTGCTAATAATTAAATATGTCTAAAATCAAAGTGGGTGATCTTGTGAAAGAATGAATTTACTATCTGTGAAAATGTTAAAAAAAAAAAAAAACCAGATACTGGACAACCACCATCTATTGAGGATTATGAATAGAACTCTCCCTATGATATCTTCTTGCTTTGCAAATTTTAAAGATTCCTCTGTACTGTCTGCATCTTGAAGATGCCAAAGAGAAATGGGAAGTGTAGGCCTGAATGACCTTAGGGGACAATCAGAAATGGAATGAGAGAAATCACTAAAGAGAAAGGGAGAAGAGTAATTCAGTTGGAGAAAGCACTGAGTTTGGAGACTTGGGTTCAAATCCCTGCTTTGCCATTTACCATCTATGTGACCTTGAGCAAGTCATTCAACATCTCTGTGCATTAATTTTCTCCTCTGTAGTGTGATGGAGATGGGCTAAAATGGCATTTAAAATTCCTTTATCTTAAATGATGAGGAGGAAGAACAGTGTTTGTGTGGTAAGGCAAAGACGTGATGTTATTTTTCTCCTTGTTAGACTGTGCTCTCCCTTGAGGGGGTCATTCATGTTCTCTATCTTCCAAAAATCTGAGGGGCAACATGTGTTCAGATTGGGGTAATACTGGTAGCCTAATAGACAGTAAGAAGGCAGAAAGGAAAGGATGTACTTAAGCCATTCATATTCTGTGACTAGGATTCCTAGGGGGCATAATGAAGAAAGACGCTATAGCTGACTTGCTCTGTATTTGTCCTTTGTTTTCAAAGAGGACCATGGCATAAGGGAAATGATGGCATGACTTGCAGTTGACTTTGATTTGAGTGAGAGAGGGCCGTGCAAGGTCACCAGCCTCACTTTCTCATCCAGAGCCATTGGGATCCAGTGACCAGATATTCATCAGGATGACTGGAGATGACCCAGGATGCAATGGGAGACCTTGGCCCTTTTAGGCTAAGACCTTTTCTTGTTCTCACTTAGAGTGACTTAATGCGCATTCAGCAAATAGGCCTGTTTAAAAAGTGAGTCAAGGGATAGCCCCTTTAATTAGAAAGGAAAAAAATCAAGCTGGGAAGGAAAGCCCCTCAGGGTTGCTGTTCCAAAGATAAACAATTACCATTGACATTGACTCTAAGCTGGGAGCCCCCAAAATGCGGCCATTAAGTGGAGCTTGGGCTGAGACCTATTGTGATCCAATGAAGTGGGTTTTAGGTTTTGTGAAACAGAAGGGGGTGGGGTGGGGAGAGAGAGAAACAGAATGAGAGAGACAGAGAGAGAAATATAGCCAGTAAACTCCAAGTTAAGTGAGCAGCTTCTGGCCATAAAAATTTACCTTCCTTTGGAGAGGAGAAGGAGAAGGAGAGAGGGAGGGAGAGGGAGAGGATGAGCTGAGTTACCCAACTAGCTGGGTCCCCTTTCAGGCAGCTCACTCACAGGTTACTCTAATATCAGATTTGCCTATTGGTTAGGTGGTAGTTTAAGTGACAATCATTATAGGAATAACCAGATTATGAGAGGTGAATGTGCTGATCCAAGAGAGAGTCCATGCATAATTTTTGCCTTTGAAACCAAAATGTTTAGCCAAGAAGTAGGAAAATGATCCCCTACCAATATGGTCTTTAGGTGTCCCAATGAAAACCAAGTATAGAAAACTGGGTGATAGGAGTTAAGATTTCAGCCCCTGACCTGGAACTACAAAGTTAGAAGAGAGATTAGGATCCTATGGGAATGTAGGCTAGAACCATTTGATGTTTAATATGTTTAATGTTTAATAAATTATTAGTGGAAATTAATCGTAGCCTTAGACTAGATAGACATTTGGGGTAATTCTGAAAGGGGAATGAAAGAATAAATTAAAACAGCATTTATTAAGTACACATTATGTATAAAGCACTGTACTAAGGGCTGAGGATCCAAATAGAAAAGCAAAGATAGTTCCTGCCCTCAAGGAGATTATAGTCTAAAGAGAGAGATAATCCACTTAGTGACCAGCACTTTGATTACTTTGATTTGGAAAAGTCTTGGAACCATAAAGTCCTAGAGGGGCAGAATAACATACCCTTGATTTGAACAATGTTCTGTTGTTTGTCCTTCATTCTTGAAGGGGACCACGGCATTAGGAAGGTAATGCCAAGAATTGCAAGTGGATTGGATTTAAATGAGGCAGGCCTGTGCCAAGTCACCAGCCTCACTTTCTCCTCTGGAGCCATCTGGGCCCAGTGGCAAGATATATATCCGGACAACTGGAGATAGCCCTGCATCATTGTTCGAAAAAAAAAATGAGAAAACACTGAGGACAGGCAGAGACCAAGCCAGAGTACTCTCCATTTCTGCCCAATTGCTTGAGCTGATAGCTTTGGGATTGGAGTGTTATCTCGTGTACTGTTTAGATAAATCCAGAATTCTGGATCCTGGTAACTCATGCACAGGAAAAGTAAACTGAAGCAGCTTAAGTTTGGAGTGCCACCTGGGAGCATGTATTAGCATCCATTTAGGTTGCACAGAGGAGTAGAAGACAGTGTGGTAAAGTAGAAAGAACACCAGGAGCCAGGAAATCTTGGTTCTTCCTGTAAAACCTTGTACTCCCTGTACGACCTTGAGCCACTCCTTTCATTTTATCTGAGGCTTGGTTTCCTCATATGTAAAACAAAGAAATCGGACTAGATCATTTCTAAGGTCAATTTCAACTTTCAGGTTCTGTGATCTTCTAGAATGTATGAAGTAGAGATCTCAATGCTTCGCACAAAGCGCAAATTCTAAGTTAAAAGTTAAACCTGTGAACCCACAACTGTCTCCAAATGCCCTCTTCTCACTGAATTCTTTCTCACTTTCACATAAGACATCGAAATATAGAATGCTATAGTTACCATTCAATGCCCCTTGCTCTAAGACTGTCATCAAAAGCATTACCACTGATGACCACTTTGTGTCTAGCATTTCCTAAATTTTCTGATTTCTCAAGTCATAGTTATGTTAGGACAAGGGAGGAAGATAACGAGAAGAAAAGGTGGGCAAGTCATGCAAAAGTAATTAGTTGAAAAAAATAGCAATAACTGCAAATGTTGGCACTTGGAACAAATTTAGGATGGGGGGAGGATATATATAACTTGTACTCCACTGAACCTGAGCTGCACTCCACTGGCAGAGGCCTCATGAACCCTGGGGGTATCTCAGTGCCACAGGAAGACATTAGAATAGGACATTAGGAAGCAAAATTTAAATGCCTTTAACAGAACACAGCAACCTCCCGAATATAATAATAGTTGACATGTATGTAGCACTTGTCTACATGATCTCATTCGATCCTTCCATAGCTTTGTAAGGCAGGTGCAAGAGGTGATATTATTTCTATTTGACAGAAAAAGATAAGGAAGGTCAGAGATGTTAAGTAATTTACCTGTGGCTACATGACAAGCCCATGACTAGCATGTCTCACTGCTGGTTTCAGAGATGAGATTCAAATCTAAGTCTCTTCTGACTCTCAGTCCAGTATTTTTTTTTTTTGCTAGACTACCATACTTGAATATGTTTAGCCAAGTCAAAATTAGGATACCTTCTTCACTTGCTACCAGTTGCTTTGCTTGGTTTCACCACTACCACAACCAATACCACCACTACTATCATCATCACCATCACCACCTGTCCCCTCCTATGAATTTATCACCAGGAAACTCATCATCATGGAGATTGCTTCTGCTTTGGTACTCTCCCCTCAGTAGTATCCTCTTATGTTTTTGCTCCTGATTGGAGGGCTGGAGGGTAGAGCAAAAATTCCTCTCATAGCATCCCTTTATAGAGGCTTAAAATCTCAGCCAGCTCTTCATTTGCCAACAGCCGTTCTGCTTGGTTTTGACTCCATCATGTGGAACATTTTATACCATTTTATATCATTTTTAATTTCAACCCGACCCAGAGCCCAAATTAATGAGTAACTGGAAGAAGATCTAGGACCTGGGCTTCTTTGTTCTCTAGAGTTTGCTCAGGAAATACCCTTACCACTGTCAAGAAGGCCAGATCAGACTGACCTAAGGACATTCTTTCCCCTGTTAGCCATTAAAGGATGAGACCCTAACCCCAAGAAAGACTGCCTCGTTTAATATTGGCTGCCCTTTGTCAACATTCTTTGCAACCCCATTCCATTAAGGAAAATCCTCTTCTTGTATCATGGGAACATACATGAGGGTCATAAAAGTAAGGTAACTCAGGTTTGCTGGGTCTGCTAAAATAACATATATAAGTTTTCTCCTTCATTTGTTCAGCCAGCCAGAGCTTGTGCTCCTTGTATGTACAAGTAAGCTAGCCTAGCTATGCTTTAAGGGAAAATAGTAAACAACATGGATTTTTCTATCACCTAGCTCTGTTGTTTCCTTCAACCAAACTTTCAGGTTTAACAATCATTATCATACTTCTGTGCCCCCCCCTTTACAGTGTCCTTTTTTTGTTGTAAATGTGTTTCAGTTTCATGATGTGTTGTGGGGGTCGTCTCAAAGAATTCAGAGTCAGACTACCTCTAATCTAAGGATAGGCATTAATTGAGGATTGACACCCCTCAGAAGCAGGCTAGGTTCCAAGAGGAACCAACAACTTCAGAGAAAGCAAGATGGATTTTTATAGGGTAAAGATGCAGTTACATAACAGAAATTGTGAATATTAAAAAGGCAGGAGGGGTTTGTCAGGAAATTAGGTAATAGGAGATGGGTCCCTTCTATGGTTCAGTAGTCAAACATCCTGGTCCTGCTGCCCTCCAATTGGCTAGTTATTGTGATCCTGTCTGGTCAAGATGGATAGTTAGGTGTTGTGGTCCTATCTTGGGCTAAATGGATGATGTGACTGTTATCGTGTACAAGGACACACCTATTCAAACATGTGAATTGGATCTGGGGGCAGTGGCTAGCTAGGGGCACTGGCTATATTGAGTCTGGGGCCTGAGGGGAGCCCCTGAGTGGGGCTCCATAAGGAAGTTAGAATATTTGGACTGGGGGACAGCTTTATTAGGATTCCATCAGATAGACATATTAAATTGTAAGCTCTTTGAGGGCAAGTACTTTTTCTTATTTGTATGCCCTGGCACGGTGCCTGGCACAGTAGGCACTTAATAAATGTTTATTGTGTTGTATGTATACTTGTAAACACACATTTTCTTGCTTTAATTTGTATACCGTTAAAGTCTCTGATGCCACAGGGGCCACTCCCCAGAAATCTGGCATTCTAAACTTTTGTCATATGTGGGCAGATGCTCTTCCATCCTGTGTGCTAAACAGCATCCCTTTCAGTGCCATAGTATCAAAGGAATGAGTGTTTGGGTAAGCTGACTGACCATGTATTAGGAACATGGCCAAAATAAAAGATGAAATATTAAAATTCCATAAAGAAAACCTTTCTGTGTAAGAAAAAAAAGATTCATCATATGGCCTGTGAACAGGCATATTGCTAATCTTTTATTTCAAAAAATAAGAAAAATACAGTATATAAAACTTAAGGAAATTACATTTTAAAATCAATTAGGACAAACAAAATGTTAAATACCCAGAGCAGAAATATGAAAAATTAGAAGCAACCTCTAGGATGTGGTTTGCATTTAGATCCAGGGTATGCAGATCTGGTGATAAAGTGACTTGTATTAACCATTACTCATTTGAGACAATAATACTGAGAGCATATAAGTAGGTCCTCAGATTTTAAAGGAAGCCTATATAGCACAGCATATTTTATATAAAATAACCATGAGATTAGAATGATATTAATAAAATCATCCTGACTCAATGTGCAAAAATAATTTCAATGACTCTATGGTTTAGTCTAATAAATGCTTGTGATTTTCCAAGCTTATCTCCCATTGTACTACTAGCAGAATTTTCTGCTCTACTCAGATTGGTATTATTATCCTGTTAAAAAAAAAAGGCCTTGGTGACAATCTATAATGCCAAATCAGTGGGTGGGAGCTGCAAGCACTTTGTGGTTGCAGAGATGTGCATTTCTGTCATTGGGAAGGGGGTATGGTTAGATAGAAACAGAGTTTGGTATCTGGCTTCCAATTACATTCCTCATCCCCCCAGGGGGAAAAATTAGATCATCAGGCAAATACCAAAGTTTCTATTTGCTCCAGCTCTGAGGATTTAGCAGATGTATTGATTATCATCATTTTTTAAAATTTACTTTAGAATATATCTAACTCTCTCAGAGACTATTCTTTGCTCAGATTTGGGATTCGCTTTCTGATATTTTTCCTTTATTTTCTCTGTGCCAGTGAAACCTGAAAAAAAAGTTATATGTAAGATAATAATGAGAGAAGTATGAGCAAGTGACAGCTTTCATTTCTCACACTGCTCCCTCCAATAGGAACGCCAGCAGCACAAGGCCATCCAGAAAAGGGGGTTCGGCTGCAGTCTGATGATGGGAGATAGCCACACTTATTAAATTCTCAGTAACTGTTAAAAATACAGCAGGGCTTTCAGCTTGGATATTGGTAGGGAGTCAGGAAGAAACAAAGAAAAGGGTAGAGCAAATGCACACATCAACCTCCTCCAAGGCTGAGACCTCCTAGCTACCCGGCCGAGAGACAGCTAGGCAGCCCTTCCAGCCCACCAGAGGACAGACGGACTCTACTTCAGGCCTCATGACTCCTGCTGCCTCCTCATGGTTTCCCTACAGTTCCAGGCACAAGTATGATCACTAGGTATTCAGTTTCCCAACAACTTTCTATGGAAAATCAAGGGAAGTGGGCCATGGTTGCCGTGAGCAACTTTGAGGAGCAAGACACCTTTAGAGAAGCTTGATCAAGGTGCCATCATTGTGAGACCCTGCAGATCAGGACTCCAGCAGAGTTCCTCTATCTTGTCTTGCTCAATCAGGGAGGCTATCTTTCCATTTCTCCTCTGCCTCCTGGGAAGCAGCAGAAAGCCAGCATCCATCATGGTTGCATTTAAGCCTACAGATGTGCCTCCAACAGCCACTGTAAAGTTCCTTGGGGCTGGCACTGCTGTCTGCATTGCTAACCTCATCACCTTCCCCCAGACACAGCCAAACTCTGGCTGCAGATTTAAGGAGAGAGCCAAGGGGCCATCCGAGCTTCCTCTACCAATGCCCAGTATTGGGGTGCCATGGGCACCATTCTGACCATGGTGAAGACTGAGGGCTCTGGCAGTCTGCAGGATTGCAGTGCCAGATGAGTTTTGCCTCTGTCTGCATTGGCCTCCATGACTCTATCAAGCAGTTCTACACCAAAAGATCTAAGTGAACGCCTAGTGTTGCCAGCAATGCTATCATCAACTGTGCTGAGCTGGTGACCTATAATCTCATCAGAGATGCCCTCCTGAAGGCCCATCTCATGACTGATGACCTTCTATGCCACTTCACATCAGCCTTCAGGGCTGGCTTCTGCACCATCATTGCTTCCCCCGTGGATGTAGCCAAGACAACATATGTGAATTCTGCTGTGGGCCAGTATGCCAGTGCTGGCCACTGTGCCTTCACCATGCTTTGGAAGGAGGGACACCAAGACTTCGACAAAGGGTTCATGCCTTCCTTCTTCCACTTGGGCTCCTGGAATGTAGTGATGTTTGTCACCCTTACATGTGCCTGCTCTGTCCAAAGGAATAGAATTTTGGTTGTTCATATTTTATAAGATATTTGGGGTTTGGAGGAAGCTAGATTTTTTCTATTTTTTCATTTTTTTTTCCAAAAAGCTGGGACTCTTTACTTTTTGTCCTGTACAGTTTTCATTTATGATTTTTTGAAATATAGTTCTGAAAAAAAGGTGTTTTTTCTTAAGCTCATTGTGATTCATGTGGAAGTACTTGACTGTGCCTTTATACCCAAATCACTCTGGTTTTCATTGAATGGCCAATAAAAGGTGTTTCATTGCTTAGGTTTTGATGGCTTACAATGAGTTTAGCAATTGTTTTCAGTTCTGTCCAGAAACTTTGAGGGTCTATCCTTTCCAGATATGTGATGGTAAACCAGACCATTTTTTTTTGTCTCAATTCTTATCTAGCCCTTAATCATTGAATGGGCATTGCCTCAGACAAACTGAGACCTAGGAAAGGCCAAGGTTACTCACTGCATCCTGGGCCATCACCAGTCATCTTGACTTTTGTCTTGCCATTGGATTTTGATGACTGGAGGAGAGAGTGAGGCTAATAACTTTGTGCAGTTCCGCCTCACTTAAATCCAATTCACGTGCAAGTCAATACATCACCCCATGATGTCATTGGTTCTCTTTGAGAAGAATGAATAGCAACAACCACCACCACTATGGTAGTCTTGGGAAGCCTGTGGACCCCTAATGGCAGTCTGAGGAAGGCTTTGGACTCCTCCTCAGAATAATGTTTTTAAAAGTCTAATGAAGCCATCATCCATATGTAGCATGGGGATATTGATGTGTGGCTCAAAGGGAGGTCAGAATAGACATATCTAACGTCTTCTCCACCATGTGTCTCAAAGGGAGACCTTAATTCCCGCCAAGACGGGAAGCAAGAGGTTGAGGCCAGAAACTTGGCCACTTTACTCTCCTCAGAAAAAGGAGATACCCGCCTAGAATTGTACCTGTCTGCTCTCTTATGTATTATTAGTCTAGTGAACAAAGTTTTCAAACTAAACCTCTGATCACTTTTCATTAATGGGGAAACAAATACCTCAAGATTTGTATATACAAGATTTGACTCCTTTCCCACCAAATACTAGTTTTACAATGAACACACACCTGGCAAATAGCAAAGAAACCTGTTTTCCAAGTCAATAGTAAAACAGAAATCAGAGAAAGCATATATATGGGAATATATACCAAAAACTAAAGAGTGAAGTAGTTCTCCCATTAGGAATGAGGTAATTTAGCTCAACAAATGAGTTCTAGATCTCATCCAAAAGAGAAATCCCACAAAGTCTCTAAAGTTGGAGGCTGGGGATAAGGACATGATGGAGACTGCTAGTTTTTCTCAAGTCAGCTTCTACCCAGTCTTTTTCTCCCTTCAGCAGTCTAAAGTGGGGTTGGCATTGTCCATACCCTCTTGAAGTTGAAGGTAAGTCAGAAGTATTCATAGGAGCTAGAGAGACTGAAGAGCTTTTCTCTCTCTCCCTTTACACTGCTATCCCACCCCTCAATGCCCCACCCTGGGGCAGAGAATTGGTCTCTGTCAATGAGGAGAGAGTCCCATAGCAATAAGCTTTGGTACTTGGGTTACAAATGAATAAAATAAAATATATAGGCTTACAAAGGAAGCCATAGGTTAGTGGAAAAGGTGTTTTTCCCACCCAAGTTCATGGACCACCACAGTCCCCTAAATCTGTCCATGGACCCCAGGTTAAGAATCCCTGATTTAGGGGATAATATGGACTCACATCCTCTTTTTCCCATTGGTTCCAGGGTCTTCTCCTCAGATCCAACTTTTACTTGAAGGGAAAAATATCTGTATCTTTAAGAGAAAACAAATTATCTTTCTCTTCCAATCATACCCCACTGGTTTAATTAACTAGACCAGTCAGGGTTGGTGGTCTTCAGTTTTATCAAACAATTAAATAGCATAGAAATAATAAGGGTCAACAGGGAAATATAAGCTTAGATGCTTGCTACCTCTGACAAGCAACCGGGTGTCTTTCAACTTTTCACTCATTGAGCAGAGGGGAATCAAGAAGTAAACTATCCAGCAGTTAAGTGGAGAACAGGTGGCTTCAGGCTAAACACCCAAAAGCAAAGAGGAGATGAAAAATTTCAACTGTCCCAGCCATCAAGGCTCACCCAAACATGCCCATTAACTTTCAGCAATCTCTGGCTACTCCCCATAGTTCCCACTGTCCACCTGGGTCAGCAAAGATTTCATGGATAGATTTCACACTGCCTTTGAACCCTCCCGAGTCTCTTCCCCAATCAGTTCAGCTGCTCTCAGGCATCATGGTTACTGAGTCCTGTTCTGTTTTTCAAACACATCTTCCAAAACCAAGGTCAATGTCATGGGCTTTTTTGGGAATTCTGGGTAAAAGCAAAGCAAGAATTATAAGCACGTTAGTGAAAATGCTATAATGTCAAGAACACTGGATTTAGCATCAGAAAACCTTAGTTTGAGTCCTGGCTTTGCCATTTATTAATTATTCCACCTTAGTGAAGTCAACTTCTTTGGGTCTCAGTTTCTTCAACTGTAAAATGAGAAGGTAGATTTTATAATTGCTAAGGATCTTTCAGTTCTATCATTCTGTGACTTAAATGGTAGAGGTTAGAGAACTATGGGGGAGCTAGGTGGTTCAGTGGATACACTGCTGGCCCTGAGTCAGGAGGATCTGAGTTCCAATAGAGTCAGATACTTACTAGCTGTGTAACCCAAGGCAAGTCAGTTCACCCTGTTTGCCTCAGTTTCCTCATCTATAAAATGACCTGGAGAAGGAAATGGCAAACCACTTATCTTTGCCAACAGAAGGAGACAAGCATTTAAGTGTATATTATATTGTCTCCATTTTACAGTTGAGGTAAAGGTTGAATGAATTACTCAGGGTCATGCAACTAGGAAATTTCTGAGGCTAGATTTGAACTTAGGTCTTCCTGATTTCAGCTCCAGGGCTTTGTCCACTGCCCCACCACTGCCTCATAAGGAAGATGTTATATTTTAAGCTAGCAATTTTTGAGCCCTTGCAACATGTCATTAGCAGCTGTCTACTTATGACAGCCATAGTTGTGCGCTGAAATGAATACAATTTAAGGTTCAAAACTTACCTTACTAGTATCTTGCTTTTTTTGATCAAATACCCTGAAAATTTCTGCAATCGTTTTGGGGGGGATGAGGGCAAATCATAAAATTATACTTCTTAAAAGCTAGAAGGGGCTTTAAGAGACAAAATTGTATTTTTAAAACACCAAGAGGGCTTCTCATTCAAATGAACCTTTTTATAAGGGGAATTATCAATTCTCTAATTTATCTTTTGTATGAATCAAAATTTTCATACATTAGGCTTGCTTAAAGTATACATGTCATATGTTTGCCAAACATAGAGTCTAAATATAGCCCAAAGACTTTAAATTCAATTGGTAACTTAATCATTCTTTGCAAATGTGCCAAGTCATATCATATTTAGAACTCTACGTTCTCAAGTGATCTGTTCATGGAGAGAATTTGCTAAACTGATACAGGGGCAACAAATTAACAAGACAGGTTTTCTGTATCCAAGGGTCTTCAAATAGGAATTACATGTAAGATTCTAGCCCAAGATTTTCAAACTTTTTGCTGTCTCTACAACTATCATTGATTTTGTAATATCTAAAATAAAAATACTGCCCAAGTAAAATGGCACGCATTTATATGGAGACACAAACATACATTATCTCCTTTGATCCTCAATACAATGCTTTAAGGCATGTAATGTAAATATTATCTTCATTCTACAGATGAGGAAACTGAGGCCCAAGGGGGTTAATGTTAGGATTATGGTTTCCAGAGATCTGATTTTAATGTTTACAAACTACCTTTCATATTCTACTGGTGCCCTTTCCCTCCAGAAAGTATATATGAAGAGCGTCCCAAAAGTTAAGTGTCAGAAACCACAATAGAGACTCAATAGAATGAGTCTGTTGAGATTCATGATAAAAGTTCACTGAGGGCAGGGGCTGTTTCCTTTTGTCTTTGTAGCCTCAGCTTTTAGGGACTAGGAATGGATCTGAGGTTTGATTGAGAAGAGAACTTCTGGATGAGGATACTTTCTCTACCAATGCAAGTGAACGACATCTTTGCAAATTATGGTCTTATAGGGTTGCTTGCCATTCCTGAAAGGTTTCCAACGTCAAAATGCCAGTATTCCTTAGTTTCCAGAGTGAAAGTGCTGAATTCATCAGAGGTCTTGAAAATTAGGTCCTCCTGAGTCTAAGACATGTTCTTAGCCATTAAGTCAAGCTCTTTCCCTTTTGGCACATGGGATGTGGTGAAAGAAATAATGGTGAAAGAAGGAAGGGAGGAAGGCAGGGACGGAGGAAGGAAGGGAGGAAGGCAGGGACGGAGGAAGGAAGGAAGGAAGGAAGGAAGGAAGGAAGGAAGGAAGGAAGGAAGGAAGGAAGGAAGGAAGGAAGGAAGGAAGGAAGAGGGGAAGGGAGGAAGAGGGGAAGGGAGAAGGGGGAAAGGGAAGAAAAGGGGAAAAGGAGGGAGGGAAGGAGGGAGGGAGGAGTACAAGACTCCACTAAGTACTCCACAGAGTCAGGGTTGGTGCGCTCCTCCCTGCCCGGCCTCGGCTCGGTCCTCCCTGCCGCGAGGGGGCGCAGGCTGCTCGCTCTCGCCTACTCCCCGCCTGGGCCGGGCCCCTCCCGCCGGCTCCGGCGGCTCAGCGGCCCGCCCCCCGCGCCCCTCCCGCGGGCTCGTCCCCCTTCCTGCCCCTCCTCGTCCGGGATGTTGCTGCCGCTGCTGCGGAGTAGCTGCTTCCCTTCTTCCTCTCCCGGCGGCGGCGGCGGCGACGCGGGCTCAGGGAGCCAGCCGGTGGGGCAGCTGCTGCACGGAGCCCGCGGGGCGGCGGGGCCGGACGAGCCGGGGAACAACGAGCCGGGGGCCGAGCCCCAGCGGCAGCGGCGGGAGGAGGAGGCGGCGGGGCCGGAGGCCGGGGGCCGGACCCGAGGGGCGCCTCCTCCGGGGAGCGGGCCGCGGGCGGAGCGGGAGCCGTATGTGTCCATGGATCGGGGGGCCGCGCTGCAGAGGCGAGGCGGAGGCCTGAGCGGGGGCGTCTCCGCCGCCGGCTCCCCGGCACTGTCGGGCGGCCAGGCCCGCCGGAGGAAGCAGCCGCCCCGGCCGGCCGACTTCAAGCTTCAGGTCATCATCATCGGCTCCCGGGGCGTGGGCAAGACCAGCCTGATGGAGCGCTTCACCGACGACACCTTCTGCGAGGCCTGCAAGTCCACCGTGGGTAAGCGCCTCGCCCGCCCCCGAGAGCGGGGTACCGCGGGGGACACATGGGCAGGGGGCGAACTGGAGACACGGAAGGAGCCCGGGGAGGCCCTGAGAAAGGGGACCGGGCGCCCTCGGGGAGGGGACGGGACGGGCAGCTAGCCCGGAGAGGACCGGGACATCCCCCCACCGTGGTCTGTGAGAGGCCCGGGACCCCTTCCCCCACCCTCGAGGTGAAGATGGGGGCCCCGGCTCCCGACTCCAGCCCCAAGTGCCCTTCCTCCCTCTCGTCCCGCCCCCAGCCCTGGACTGTCCGGGGTCTCCCCTCTGCACTTAGCTCCTCCCTTCCAGACTCCTCCCCAGCCTCTGCTCGCCCCTTCCCCACATCCCTCGCGTTGACCTCATTTGTCCAGGCGTCCTTGAGCCTTTCTCCTTCCCCGGCTCTTTCTAACAACCCCAGGGTGAATACAGAAAGTGGGTGGACTGAGTGTAGGAGCTTCTCTGGGAAACTTAAGGCTGCTTCCCACTCTGAGGCCCTTATTTGATATATTTTATTTTATTTTTGCTTAGGGCTGTTTTTCATACCAGTTTTCACATACACCTGCCTCTTGGTTCTTTTCCGTATTCTTGTATGTTCATCTTTCTACAAAAATACCTCCTTTCTCTTCCTCTTCTCCAAACATAGAATTGATTTATTCCTTAGATACCTCTCAGGATGACCTGCTCCCTTAGACCCTCTTTATTTGCCTGTTCTAAGGTCAGATAACTGAGTGATGCATTTGCTTGGTTTCAGCTGTCCTAAGCTCTAGCCAGCAGCCAGCGTCGTTCTCAATTGAAACTCCTGACAGTCTTGTATTACTTCAGAGGTGGGGGTGGGGAGTCACTTGATACTTCGGGGTGGGACTCAGGCAGGCATGTTGTGAAATTGAAGATAAAGATAACATTCACCTGCTGGGGCACACTCAGTGGCTTCTATGGCCTTCGATAAATAAGTGACAAAGGTGTATCAAGTTTATCTCTAGCAAAATTTCCCTCAGATTTTGATTTTCAAAAAACAAAACATTTCTGTGAAAGGAATGGTACTATGATAAAACTGGGTGTCTACTCATAATAAGCTACTGATATGATGTACTGAAATTTAAAAATGCTTTTTAAAACTCTCTAAGGAAATAGATGAAGATATTAGAATAGTACAAGTTTGTTAATAAACAGCGTGTTTAAGTACACGTGATACAATAAAACACTAAACTTTGAATCCTTTGTCACTAATAGTGAATTCTGATAATCCATTAACACTTAAATGACCACCTAAATAGTGAATTCTGATAATCCATTAACACTTAAATGACCACCAAATGATGAAGATATTAGAATAGTACAAGTTTGTTAATAAACAGCATGTTCAAGTACGCGTGATACAATAAAACACTAAACTTTGAATCCTTCGTCACTAATAGTGAATTCTGATAATCCATTGACACTTAAATGACCACATAGGTAGACTTAGTACAACTATGTAATAATGTACCAGATCAGAAAATAAAATTGCCTTGCCTCATAAAACTGAAACTGAAGGGAAATTTTATGAAGGAAGGCAAATATATTTATAGTAAGAGTACACTGGAGTTCATAGCATTTATTTGTAGCTTAGTTCTGGAAAGAACCTTGGAGATTTAAGCCAACCTGTCATTTTGTAGATGAAGAAACTACTTTGTTATCAATAATTGTTTTTGTGAAAAATCCCATAAAGCTAACCTGGATCTCATGGTTCCTGGGCTGATGTATATGTAACCTAAATAAAGGAAAGCAGGAATAGGAGAGAACTTTATTACTTAGTGCTAGAATCGAGGTTCTTTAGCACAAAAGGAAATCACCTAGAATCATAGGCAGTTAGGGATTTCTTGAGGGAATGTCCAAGAAATAGTGAATATTCATTTTTAGATTTTAGCTTTACTATTAGTAGATAACCTTTGCAAATCCAATTTTGTAAGATTCTGAAAGTCCTAATTAATTTGGAAACTTTCCTTATTCTTTTTTTGTGACTTTATTTTGGAAGTTTATGAATTTTTTTTAATTCAGTACCTAATGTTGAAAGACAGAACCTGTAGATAGTTTTTGATTATAAAGCTGTTGTTCAGTGCTGAACATTTTTAGTGCTAGTTTTTCTAAGGGCACATTTCCACAGATTTTAAAAATGAGTGTAATTTTTAACATTTTAAATTATAATCCAGAAAACCCCATATTTTACATATTTTAAAAATCTAAATTTCTGGTTAAAAAATACAGATTTTGTTTTCCTTACTGCTGTTTTGAAGCACTTAATTGTGGAAGTGTTTGATCTTCCCTCCCATTTCCTTTGTTTCCTTTATAAGAGCTGCTGTTTTGGCACTTAAAAATCTGATTTACCTGCAAATAAATTGCAGATTTTATAGTGGGAATGATAAAAATATTATGTAATGAGGTTTATTCTTTTTTTTAGGCTAAATAAACAATGACAGGTTTCCAGATTTATCTTTCTTAATTTTAAGGGTCATCTTTAAATATGTAAGAGGGTATAGCACCTTTTATTGTATCCTTAAATTTACATTTGTGTGCATTGGGAGAAAGACAAGACAATATTAGTAAGTCATTGCATTCCACATTTAGGTCATTGAACCCTGTTGCTACTGCCAACTGCCTCTGTTGGGGTTACCCAAAAGTATGACATTGTCTGATTAATTCAGGCCTACCATGACTTGGGTCCTGTGCTTAGTAAGCATACAAAAACATCTTAGGACACTTTGGCCTCAAGGGGCTTACAAGAAGGAAAACTAATATACCAGTTGTATCCAACAAACCAGTCCTGTTGGAGGTCAGAGGGAAAGGTGGATGGCACCACTTGTGGAAGAGTCAAGATTTGAACTGGGCTTTGCTGACCGAGTTTGACTTAGACAAAGCAAGATAAGAATGGAATTTGGTGTAGAGAAAGCATAGTAAAGCAGGACTCCCTGCGAGTAGATCCGTTTTGCTATATTATAGGGCTCCCATAGAGGAGTTGTTAGGTCAGACTGTAAAGTTTTGTATGTTAGAGTAAGGCATTGGGACTTTATCATGTGGGCACTGTGGAGTCATTAAAAGTTTTTGAGCAGTGGATCTTCAAAATAGTGTGTTAGGAAAGTTAATAGCACTTGGAAGACCAATTAATTAGGAAATTTACATTAATTCAGTGGAAAAGTAGTGGGAAGATACACATGAGAAAATTTTCAAAAATCTTGCTAGTCGGTCAGTAAACATTTATTAAATGCCTACTATGGGACAGGCACTATGCTAAAGGATGAGGATACAAAGAAAGATAAATGACGGTTTCTGCTCTCAAGGACCTCACAGTTGAATGGCAGGGACAACATGAAAACAACTGTATAAACACCTATATACAGGATATATACAAACTACCTACAGGATAAATTGGAAATAATCAACAAAATGTAGGCACTAGAATTAAAGGGGGGAGGCGGAAAAGGCTCCCAATAGAACAGTAGTGTCAAACTCAAATAGAAAAGAATCCCTCCAGTCTGCGTTTTGATTTAGAAAACCACAAATAAACATTATGCTGTAATTTTATTTTGGTAAACATTTCCTATTTTTAAATTTGGTTCTGGCTTCACTTGGCAGTTTTTGTGCTAGTTGTGGCTGTGAATTTGACACCTCTGTTGAAGAAGGTGGTATTTTATCTGGCTTGAAGGGAAACAGGAAAGCCAGGAATCTTGAGATGAGGAGGGAGGGCGTTCCAGGCATGAGGGACACCTAATTAAAGGGGCACCTAATTGAAGTTGGAAATTGTTGTACAAGGACCAGCAAGGGAGCCAGTGTCATTTGATGGCAGAGTAAAAGGGGAGAGGGTGTAAAGTGTAAGAAGATTGGAAAGGAAAGGGGCAAGTTATGAAGGCTTTGAACACTTAAGATTTTATATTCATCTTGGAGGTGATAAGGAGCCACTGGAGTTTATTGAATACAGGGATAACATGCCAGGACTTAAGTTGAACTAGACAGGCTTCAAGGTTGACTTTAGTGTTTTGAGACTAGATAACTGGGAGAATGATTGACAGAATAATAACTAATTTATATCAAGCTTTAAGTTTTGTAAAACTTTTCATAATAACTCTGAGTTGGGTAGAAATAAGGGGATGTATAAGTTAGAGGAATTAAGAGGGAAAATAAGTTCACTTCCAGATATTTTGAATTGAATTAGCCATATACGCATGCTAAGATAAATAATGATCCATCCCTTTCATTTGTGTGAGGAATTCAAATGTGGAAAATCTACCAAGACAGATTAGCAACTCATCTGTAATATGTGTAATAACAATCTTAGAGAATTGGGTCCGTGACTTGCCCTTGATGACACCCCTCATATGTATCGGAAACTTAAATCAAAGTCTTTCTGACTCCAAGTCCAGCTCTTCATCAACTGTAGCACGTTGCCTTTCTAACTGTTGGTAGGAAGACAATATATGAAATGATCATTCATTTAACAAGTATTTATTAAGTGTCTAATGTAGTACAGGCACTGGGAATACACACACACACAAAAAAAATAGCCCTTGCCCTAAAGGAGTTTGTATTGACAGTGAGTAAATATTAAGTGCCAGGCATTGATGGGGAAACTACATGAACATAGGTAAGTAAAGTCCCAGTTGAACAATGCAGACATACAGAGAGCATAGTCTTTAAAGTTCATGTATAGAGAGATCAATTCCAATTGGAGTGGTCTGGGAAGTTTTTATGGAATATTGTTTTAAGCTGAGGATTAAGGGGCCATTGTGGCAGTATAATTATAAATGGGAATAAATAATGGCAGGTAATGATAAATGGGGATTAAGAGGAAATAATAAATGCCCAAAGAGTTAAGGGACCTTAAATGAATTCTTTTTAAGTCTCCTTATTTCTGTTTCTCTTTATATAAAGGATATACCCAAAGTCATTGAAGTTTTAAGCTATTAAAGATTAATATTATAATATTGAAACTACACTAAGACTTTGGATACACACTACATAATAGAAGTGATGGTAGTTGCTGCATTTATTTTCCTGACAGGAATTTTGTAAAGGTCAATTTATTCCTGGAATTCCTTGGGGTACCATAATATTTATAGTTACCTAATGTGGCTACATATAGTTTATCTCAGTTGAGGCTAGTTTTGGAAATTTGATCCATGTCTGCTGGCTTTACACAGAGAAAAGATTATTCCATGGATAATAGATTATAACCCCCAATTTTACCACCATTCTTGTAAATGTTTGCTTCCGGTAACAAATGCAACTAGTCAAGAGTATGGATCCATTCTAGGAAAAATAACTCATAGTATATGCACTACTACTGGTGGGTCAGTATTGGGTGCCTTGTAATTAAAAAGAAACAGATTAAATATATCAAAAGGAAAATATTAAAATATTTTAATATTAAACTGTCTCTAGAATAATTTGAACTTTCTTTACAAGATTATGGACATACTTTTTTTGATTTTGGATGGGGTAAGAAACCTTTTTTGTAGTATTTTTAAGTGAATAAAACATTGCCTGATACTGCTATTCATTACAGGGACTCATAATGTTTAAAAAAAAAAAAGCTTAAATGTAATGGAGATTGCCTTCATATAAGACATTTAAGAATGGGATTTTTTTTATTAATCATAATGTTGATTACTTAGTGAAATTTTACAGTAGTGTTTTTGGCAGTTTAAAAAATGTTATATGAAAAATACAGTGGCAGCTTTTCAAGTTTGAAATTGGACATGGAAAAGACAATCTGCCTTGCAAAGGAACGTGCTTTCACCACTGCCTGCCTCATATGCCTCTCTACTGTCCTTTCACCTGTACTGTGAACTTTCCTGTGACTGTGGGTAGCCTAGTTAGGCCTCTGCCTCATTTGATGAGTAGAAAAGATGCTATGGAAGCCCTGTTCTGCCTTTTCAATTCCTATGTGTATTTGGACTCTTGGTGTTTTTCAGCTCCCCTTTGTTCTATGGCTAGAAAAGTTCTCAAGAGTAGAAGCAGGTGAATGAACTTTTGGTGAAATAAACATGTGAAGGATTGACCTAATGTCCATTTTATATTCATGCTAATTTTTTTTTTGCCTTTAAGACTAAAAAGGACCAGTCCGTTGCATGTACAATGAAGCAAATTGTGTATAAGAATTATTATGTGTACTTACTGGCTTTCTTGATTGCTTCATGTATTGGAGAGAACACTGGGTTTGAAGTCAGACCTGGATTTGAAGCCTGGATGTGCTATTTATTAGATGTGTTTACTTCAATAACCCAGTTGATTTTTGTGAATCTCATTTTTCTTGTCTGTAAAATGATAATCTTAACAGGATTTTTGTGAGGATTTGTTTTTCAGTCACTTCAGTCTTTGTGACCCATTTGGGGTTTTCTTGGCAAAGATACTGGAGTGGTTTACCATTTCCTTTTCCAAATCATTTTACAGATGAGGAAACTGAGGCAACTAGGGTCATGCAGCTAATTAGTGTCTGAGGTCAGTTTTGAATTCATGGAGATGAGTTTTCCTCACTCCAGGCCTGGCACTTTATCCCTTTATCCACAGTACCACCTAGCTATTGACTGTGCCTTGGTAGGCTGAGTCTTAGATATTTTATGTATTTTAGGGTTACTTGGGGGTCTTAAATTCAATTTTTTCATTTAAGTATTTAATTTCTCTCACTTTCCTCCTTGAGGAAAAAAAAAAGAAAGCCTTTGTAACAGATAATACATAAGAAAACAGATTCCTCTATTGGCCATGTTAAAAAAATATAGATATCATTCTGAATATTTAGTTCATCACCTTTCTGTCAGTAGGTGAGTGGTATTCATTACCATCAATACTCTGGAGTCATGTTTGATCATTATGTTGATCAAAGTACATAAGTCTTTCAAAGTTGTTTGTTTTACAGTGTTGTTACAGTATACATCGTTCTCCTGGTTTTGCTCACCTCACTTTTCATTACATGTAGGTCTTCCCAGGTTTTTCTGAAATTATCCCCTTCTTCATTTCTTATAGCACAATGATATTCCTCATATACCAGAATTTGATTAGCCATTTTCCAACTGATGGGCACTGTCTTAGTTTTCAGTTTTTTGCTAGTTGTGTGATTATTTTGAATGAGATATTTCCATTCTGGATTTTCTTTTTGCAATATAGAAATGTTAAATTTTTTTTGGCTTTATTTTAGTAACCTCCAACTTTACCAAATTTAGTTGTTTCAGTTTCTTTTCTGATTCCCAGGATATTCTAAGGAAGACATTATGTCATCAACAAATAGGGTAATGTTAGAATGACCTTTTAAATATGAATTGTGAAATATGAATCATTTGTGCATTATTTCTTGGGGGAGGGAATCATTTAAAATAAGCATTACCTGCTAGCCTTTGGACAAATAACAGATTAGTTCAAACTTTGCTTTAAAGTACCTGGGTAACAAACCAGTTAAGTCAACCATCCTTTACTCTTTGTAGCATAATTTGTTCTGACTTAATTAAATGGGTATATAGAAAAGACAACTTCTGTAAGCCTTTTAATTTTAGGCCACTGTCCCCTCAGTGGATATTGGACAAAAAGTGACCAGAATGGTTTTACCAAATATATCATATAAGGATTGATTAAAAGGACTAGAGCTTTTGACACTGTTGATGACGCCCTCTTCCTGCATACTTCTTTCTACTTTCATGACACCGTTCTCTCCCTGGGTATTTGCTGGCCCATCCTCAGTTTCAGACACGGCTATCTCCCAAGACTCTGGCCTGGGTCCTCTTTTCTTTTTATACTATCCCTTTGTGATTTCAGCTATCATAATTTCCATTATTATTTCTATAAAGATGAAGCTGAAATCTATGTGCCCAGCCCAAATCTCTCTCCAGAGCTCCTGTCTCATGTCACTATCTGCTGGACATGTCCATGTGGCTATCCAGTGGTCACTTCAAAATCAGTAAATATTTACCAAGTTCCTGCTATGTGCCAGAAATTGTGATAAGTGCCAGATAAATCAGTATTTCAAAAATAGAACTCATTATTTCCCCTCTCCAGACCTGTATCACCCCCCCCCCCCCTCCCGCAGCTTCCCTATTTCTTTCAGGGCCACATCATCCTCAGCTGCCCAGATTTATAACCTTTGAGTTATTCTTCAGTTTCCTTTCCTTTCCCTTTCTCCACTTACCCCCACAATCCCTAGTATGTAGTCCCTTATCAAACCTCTTATCTGGACAATTTCATTAACTTTTTTACCATTCCTGCTTCCTGTCTTTCCTTTGATCCATCCTTTGACATAGCTTCCAAATTGGTATTCCTAAAGCATGGGTTAGAATGTCTTCTCAGCTTGCTTCCGTGGTACCCTGTTGAGTCTAGGTTAAAATACAACTATTTTGCTTGGCATCAAATCTTTCATAGTATAACTCTAGCTTGCCTTTCCAGATTTATTTCACAAATTTTACATTCTAGCCAAACTGGCTTACTTGCTGTTTCCTGTAGTCAGCATTCCATTTCATATCTCACCTCCCTGACTTTTTATAACCTGCCCCCTTTGCCTGGAATTTATTCTCTCTTCATCTTTGCCTTTGAGGATCCTGAGCTATTTCAGGTGCCTACTCATAGGGAAATTAATATTTTGTGTTTCTCCTATCTAATTACATTGTATTTACTTATCTGTGCAAATGTTGTATCTGATTTTAAGAGCTAGAACTACTTGGGGTTTTTTGTCTTTGTATCAGTTCCTAAAAATGACCTTGTGCATAGTATATACTTAATAAATGCTTGTTGAATTGAATTTATAGAAAAGGTGTTGTCAAGTACTTGAAGGGTTGTCATGTGGAAGTGGGATTAGACATTTTCTGCCTGGCCCTCTAGTGTAGAATTAGTTTTAGCTGGAATTTACAAAGAAGTTTAAGTGGGCCTCCTATAATTAAAATAGCTCTCAAACAGAATAAATTATTTTAGAAGTATTTAGGCTGAAGCTGGGTGGTCATTTGTGGCATATTTTACTTACATTTGCTATGAGTTCTATGAAGTGGACATTAAATATAAAATAAGAATTAAATATAGTCATAAATCATTCTAGGTAATACTGTTTGGTAAATAGCCAGTCTGTTTATTGCAACTTTGGCTTTAGGTTCTTTGTATCTACTGGGTTCAGCCCCTCTCTGAACAAATTTCTGTGTTGGAAATCATCAGGAGAGTTAATGCTTAAAGGATCTGGGGGTAGGGGTAGAAAGAATGAATATGTGCTGATAAGACTTCATGGTGGGCATAGGGCCCATACCTATTGGTCTCTACAGATGATCTAGAAGCAGTGTAAGTGACAGGTATTTAGCTCCAGTGGGTAGCAGGAAAAAAAGGGAAAATCTAATTTCTTTGTTCTGAGAGTAAATAAGTTTTAGCTTTCCTCTCCCCCTCCCCAAAACCAGGATAAACATTTTATAGGGGGGGGAATATAATCATTTATTTTTCCTTGACCTTTATGTGTTTATATGTACTCTCCCAACTCTTGTTCTGTCTGCTTAAAAAATGGGGAAAAGCTATCCATAATTTTTATTCACAAAGCCCAGAACCTTGCAGTTCCACATTGTTCCATCTTGTAGTGAGTATAAAGATTATATTGCCAAGATGATGTAATACGGTGACTCAGGCAAATGTGAATTAGAAACTGCTGTTGCTTGGTTAACATTTGAGTTTTTATGTAGGCATATGTTATGAAATGTGTAGTTGCTTTTAATGAATTATACGAACTAATGTGCAAACTAATTGCAATAAAACAAGATAAAATCCTCTTTCAAAGAATGATATTTTACATGTTACCAATTGTTCAGGTTTTTTAGATAGAAGTAAAATCTATTTAAAACCTGGCCAACCACATAAACATTTAATGTCTATCATGACAATTATTACACTTTGAATTGACCAAACTTTTTAGAGATTCTCTTTCCCATACAACTTTGCAGAATCTTAATTTACCCTTTGATTAAGCATTTGTTAGTTTTGTAAGGAAAACATTTTTGTATTTTATCTTTACTAGACATCTTTGGCTTTTTGAAAACATTTATCAAACCAGACACTATAAGCCAAAAATGTAGTACTTTGTTACTATTACTCTTCTCCCTGAAAACACAGTGAACGAGAGAGAGAGAGAGAGAGAAATCAAGAAATTTATTAGCTTGTAATCTGGTATTCTTTCCTTTTGGATAGTATGGTCTTACTGGAATAGTATGGGACCTTGTTACTAATTGGCACTCATCATGATTTAGTCAGAGACTTCATGTTGGACTAACATTTCAATGACTTAATTTATAATCTTGATTCTTTTACTTTGATTTGTTTGATTTTGTATGGTCTTAAGAAATGTCTTAATTTCTGGTTTTCCATCCATGTGTAATATTGAGAAAGATATTCCTGTTCCTTCACAGGAATAATATTTTAATTGACATTTTAATGGCTCTGTGATCTCATCCACATACATACTCTTACCACTACCTTTTCATCTTGTGCCACTCTTGTCCATGTTCTCTTGTCAAGCCTCCACAGGCATACTTCCAGTGCCAGGGGGCCTTTTTTACTTTTTACATTGCAGTAGAGCATGTATTCTACCTATGGCTAATCTGCCCCTCTCCTGGAAGGACTGACAAGCTTCCAATTCCAGTCATATATCTCTCTGATATCTTATAGACTTACTTTTATATTGAAGTTACTGACTATTAAAATACATATTGATTTAATTTGGAAGATGCAGTATACTAGCAGGAAAGAGTACTGACTTAAAAGTCAGAGAACCAGTGTTCAGACCCTGCCTCTGATGTTCTTTATGCCTGTGTAAGCTAGGGAAAGTCACTAACCTTCCTGTAACCTCATTTTTCTCTTCTGTAAGATGAAGGTATTGGACTAGATGGCCTTGGAGGTTGACATGTCTGCATGTCTGATCCTGTGTTCTTCCTAGAATTTCTCTACCCCCTTATCCTCTGGCATAGACTTAAGTCCTTAAAATGCTTGGCGTTCATGGTTTTACAAATGCTTATCATGAGTACTCTAAGATAACCAAGTATCCAATGAAACATCATTTCTCGTGGCCTCTAGATATGCAATAAAACCAATCTATTCTTTACCTCTTACTAGCTTTCCAGGGAGCTCTCCCAAACCAACCTGTCATTTAGCTGCATTTTTCCCTTTTTAATGCTAGTATAAAGAATGTGATCCACTTCTTCCATTCAGATTTAAAATGCTGACAGCCAAGTTCACGTCATAGCCAATATGAGAACTTCGTCAGGTTTGTTTTGTTTTTTTTGTACTTTGTGTCCCTTTTCCCTGCCACTCTGTCCCAGCCACTTCGGGGATGAAAGCTGGGGTGCACATCGCTGAGGGCCATTTTCTTCTTTTACTTTGTCTTTGTTTTGTGGGCTGCTTTGTCACCAGGTGGCCCTTCTGCCAGTGATAGGACTCTTCATACTTAGATAGGCTAGTCCTTGGAGAGCAGTGTGATGGTGAGACCATACTTGAAGACTTTGCAACATGGTGAACTTGCTTTTTGCTGGCATCTTAACAGCCCAGTGTCATACGGAGCAAAATCTTTATTCCTGCACCTATGCAAGTTAGGATAGTTTTTTTCCTTAAAAGGTAGCATTGACAGCATCCTAGTTAGGACTTGGTTGGCTCAGATGAATGGAAGGCCCAGGGTGTCAGCATCACTTCTTGGTCACCCAAGAATAAAATAGCCATGAAGAACTCTCAACAAGGGAGCTTTATTCAGCTTTATCAACTGGTGGAGTTCTGTCTTTATTGAATATCAACTCAGTACCCATCCTTATTGAATATTCTTCTGCAATGGCTTTTTTTTTAACTGTTGAGTGACTTATGAATGTCTAATTTTGTTTCAACATAGAACCAAAACTAATAGGAGCCTGACCTGAGTCAGACCCCCTCCCCCCAAAAAAATTTGTAACAGATATTCTGTAAGGTAAGAAGAGAGGTGTGTCATCTACATTTTACAGAGTAAAAAACTAAGCCTCAGATATATAGCCAATAAGTAAAATAAGAACAAGAATTTTGGTTACCTGACTCCTACTCCAGTTATTTTTTCCATAGTAGCATTACTGTCCCATACAAAAAACGTTTGTGTATAATATTTCTGCACACTAATTCTTCCTCTTATGACCTTTCCATTCTACCAAGAGAGCAAATATATAGTTTAGTAATACTTAGAAATGATAAAGGTTAAAAAGAGTTTAGCATAATTTTCTGAGATTCTTCACACTTTTCTTATAGTTCATTGATTAAAAAAAGCATCTCCTATGAATGATTCACTGTAGTCTTAAAATCAGAGTATTCAGCCATTCTGAAATCATTCAAAATATCATGTCTGGAGAAGAATTGGCAAGTCCTCAGTTCCTTTGTGTTCCTGACAATCTCTCTTTTATTTGAAATGTTCTGTTAATTATATCTACTGGATCCTGTGTGAGATGTAAAATTTAGATGAGATTCCTGCCCTCATAGAGCTTATTACAAGTTTAAGGGAATATGACACCAAAAAAAAAAAACCCAGCCCAACTCTAACACAGGATTGATACATAAATGCATGAGAGATATGAACAAGTCCATGTTAATTCTAAAAGGTGGGAGGAAGTAAGGTTAGTATCAACTAGGAGGTCAAGGAAGGCTCCATGGAAGCGATGACAGCTAGACTTTAAAAGATGGGTAAGAATCTAGCAAGTATAGTAAAACATGGAGAATAGGGCGTATAAAATTTGAGCTAAGGCATGAAAGCATTAGGTGTCTATAGGAGACACCTTGTAGTCTGGTTGGCAAGAATGTGAGGAAAGGAATAGTGTAAGACTGAAAAAGCTAGATAGTATAAGATAGTGTGGGGCTTTGAATAGTAATCTAAGGAGTTTGAACCCTAATTGGTAAGTAATAGAGGCTATCAGATGGTTTTGTGCAGAGGAGTCAGATCTATCCATAGGAAAGTATTCTTCTGACAGCATTGTGAAAGTAAATTGGATCAAGAAGTGATTGGAATTCAGGGGGCCACTTAGGACAAATTGTTCCCGAGGTTGATAAGGAAGACCTGTACTTGGTAAATGACAATAGGAATGCAAAGTAAGGTAAAAGCAATAGGATTGGTTGGTTGGTTGTTGTCATTCTCGAAGAGGACCAAAGTGACATTACTATGCTGTAGTCAAGTTATTCTGGCTGATCAGACCAATACAAGCTCAGAATGTTCTGCCACAGATCAGGCACAAATAGCACATGTGAACATTTGGGGTGGATTCTCTAAAATTGCACATCTCACATTTCTTTTGAGCTATAGCACCCCTGATGAGGGCACACAATGCTGAGCAGTCCTGTGCCAGTGTCTTCCATGTCATACAGTCAGTTCCAAAGTTCTTAAGAGAGACCTTGAGACTGTCCTTTGTATCACTTTTTCTGACCACCAAGTGAACCCTGTGTGAATTCTCCATAAAATAGTCTTTTTGGCAAGCATACATTTTGCATTCAAACAAAGTGGCCAGCCCATCTTAAGTTGCGCTTTCTGAAGTAGAGTTTGAATGCTTAGCAGTTTAGCTCAAGAAAGGACCTCAGTGTCTGGTATCTTATTCTGCAAGGTGATCTTCAGAATCTTCCTAAGACAATTCAAATGGAAGTGATTCCATTTCCTGGCATGGCGCTGGTACACTGTCCAGGTTTCACAGACATACAACAATGAGGTCAGCACGACCTTCACTTTGGTAGTCAGTCTAATACCTTTTCTCTCCTGCTTTCCTTTGGAGCCTCCCAAACAGTGAGCTGGCTTTGGCAATGCACGGGTCAACCTCATTATCAATGTGTGCATCCCTGGAAAGTATATTACCAAGATAAGTGAACTTATTCAAAGTTTCTCCATTTGCTGTACCTAGTAGTTCCATGTATGGATGGTGTGGTGGTGGCTGATAGAACACCTGTATTTTCTTGGTGTTATTTGTTTGGCCAAAATTAGCAGAAGCAGCAGAGAATTGATCCATACTTTGTTGCGTTTCAGTCTCAGAGGCTGAATTGAGTGCAGAATCATCTGCAGACAGAAAACCATATACCAACACTCCTTCCACTTTGGTCTTGTCTTATAACCTTTTCGAGTTGAAGAATTTACCATCAATGCAGTAGCTGACCTTGATGTCATGTTCCTCCTCACTGAAGCATTTGACAACATGGCTAAACACATCGTGATAAAAAAAAAAATGGGAGGGAAAAAAAAGCATGGGAGCAAGCACACAAAATTGACTTAAAATACCGATAAACTTCTACAGGGAACCAAATTTTGACATAATTCTCCATAAGCCCTCATGACTGAGCATATCAAAGGCCTTGGTCAGATCTACAAATGTGTATACACCTCTGTTCTTCTCCTGGCGTTTCTCCTGGTAAAAAGCAATAGGAAATGATAACTGATTAGCTTTGAAGGAGAAAGAGGAACCCCCAGAGTTTTGAAAATGGGAGACTGTAAAATGATGCTATCGATAGAAGCATTGAAATCAAAAAGAAGAGCAGATTTTGAGAAAACAACAAAGTTGGCTTGGAAAATGTTGAGTTTTAGTTGGTTTAGGAATGCTCATTGAAGCTTTCTAGGAATGTGATTTGTGAGTCCAGAGCTTAGGAAGAAGGTAAGGGTTGGAGATAACACTGACCTTAGACAAATTACTTAATTTTTTTATGTCTGTAACTGAAGAGATTGGACTAGATTATCTCAGAGGTACCTTTCAGCTCTCAGTCTTATGGTCCTGTATAGATTTGGTAGTCATCTGCATAGAATGTTTTGCATAAAACATTCAGTGCCCAAACAGCATATGTGTTCTCTTTCAGAGACTTTCATTTGTAATGCCCTTTTTAAGACTAAAATCCTAAACTAGGCAGTTTAAAGTTTTGCTATTATTACTCTGCCTTTTTCTCAGACAATACATTTTATGTAAGGACATTTTGTGTATTTCATAATTTAGTCTACTTACTTGTAAGGTCAGTTAATCAATTGTTTTTACTGTTTTTCAATTTTTAAATATAATATAGCAAGATAAAAAGAAATTTTGCTGTTATGGCTGGTCTGATGGACTTGGAGGCAGGAAGACCCTACTTCAAATTCCACCTCTGACACTTAATAGCACTTTGGTCCTGAGTAAGCAACCTAGTCTCTTTAAACTTTAGTCAGCTGTCGAAGATATAGCAACTGAGTTGATGATCAACTCACAGATTGATTCATGATGCATTAATATGTTTTTCAGATCCAGAATGGTTGTCTGACCTCTAAACATTTAATGTCCTAAAATAGATTGTTTTATTAAGGTAAAAGAATGTGCCAGAACCAGCTTCAAACCCAAATCCCCTGACTCCCTGCATTCTTTTCAATCCATGCTGCTTCTGTGTTCATTCTTTTTTCTGTTTTATTGCTGTGTTTAATTTCATGTAATGTATTATTTCAGTCAATATAAAAGTTGTTTTGTAGTTTAAAGAAGTCATTGTTTTAAATTCCATATTGAATATCATAATATTAAGAAAAGTATGTTGTTCCTATTTAAATGCATGGACCTATCATCATGAATGAGGCTCTGCAAAATGTAGACACTGATTAGTACTTATTTTGCCAGTTTTAGAAGAAACTAGGAAATTTATATCATCTAATAAAAAAGGAGAGGTAAGTGTTTCCAGGATGAACTCAGATATGAAAAAACTTAGAACCCTTAAATGCCTATTGAGCCAACTACGTCCTAAAAAGATACATAACAAATAGAAATACAATAACAAATGTAAGAGATAGGGACATTTAGGGATATTGACTTTTCGTGTAACTTAGGTGTGTGTCAAGTGTGTGCTCTAGTAATCACACCAACTTTCACCTCTCTTTATTAATTGTTACTAACTTGCTTCCTTATTTATTCTTATCCTGGCTTTTAAGGCAGTAAAGAGAGAATGTCTTGGTAGTTCCTTATAAATTGATAGAAATGTACAATCTCTCTCCCATGAATTAGGTCTGAGCCCCTATCCTAGTTTGTAAGTAAACTAGACAGATCTTTTTTTTTTTCCATCAACTTTCACTCATCTGTCTCTCATTTTCAAACACTGGTCTCATAGGCTTGGGTAAACATCAGTGTTATTGCCCATACAATTTACACAGTAACAAATAACACAAAGACAAATGTTTACAATAGACTGACAGGAAAATTCACCACCAGAGTCACTTCTATATTCTTCAAAAGCAGCAAAAAGAATGAACTATTCTCAGCAACACCAAGTCCTTGAATTAGAGAAAATTAATTCAGTTAAAATGGTAATTTTCTTCATAATATCTCTTTACAAAATAATAGTTAAACGCAGGTCCTGTACAATGTCTCTTCCAACACAGACTGTAAACCAAGTCTCTCAGGAAAGAAGTTCTCTTCATCCTTTCTCTCAGTTCTTCAGTGGCTTCTCTGTGCCAAGACAGCTCACTCACTCCAGAATGACAGTTAAAGTGTTACTCTCCAAGATGCTATTCCTTTTTTTTTTAATGCTATTCCTTCTTAAAGACATAGTCATAATATCCAAGTCTGTGTTGGAGAGAAGAAGAAAGGATGACTAAGATTGGAAGGAAGTTGGGAAGAAATTAAAGTCAGTAAGGAGGTGGCTTAAGTTACAAGTGATTTAAGATCCAGGTGAGGCCAAGTGTGGAGCAACTGTGAAGATAAGTCTGACAAAATTTTGAAAGGAGAGACAGTGATCTTTCTAAAGAAGGGATTGTATGAGACATGGAAAGGCAAGCAATATGTGCGTGGAATAATAAGCACACTTGTTCTGGAGTCTGAGGGCCTAGATTCCAATCCCACCTCTTAAGCATGTATTGGTCAAGTCATGTAACTTCCCTGGGCTTCAGATTCTTTGACTGTTTAAAAAAAAAAGTGTTGAATTTGATTCTTTGAGCTCCAAATGTACAATCCTGTGATCCTCTGAGGATGTAGGATAAGCCAAAATGAAGGAGAGGGCCATTAGGGGAAAACGGACCAAGGTGAAAGAAGCAGAACTGCTCTGGTCACTTACAGATCTTCACTTGATTTTTTTTCCTTGTGTGCTTTTTTTTTTAACTGTTAAGTAATGACTTAAACACCACAAAACATTTTTTAATCTAATGCATTTTAACTATATTACCAGCTTTATTAGCCCTTTCACAAAGGCAATATTATTATTGTACCTTTAAGAGGAAATATAATCTTAGGAAAAATGGTAATTAAACTACTTTCCCAAAGATTCTTTTTTCTCTCAAAAATTCAGTATGTGTCCATAGTTCATGTGGGAGGGGTTATTGAAGCTGGTGTTACATAACCATTAATTGGATCTTGTACAATGGAAAGAACACTGTTTCAAAGTCCAGTGATATAGGATGGGGAGTGGCAGCAGGCAGAGATGAAAAAATGTCCCCATGGATAGATATATGGAATGAAGGAGTCTGTGGCAAGCTAAAGATAGGAGACTGAGCTGGAGGATTAACTCCCCCTCCAACTAACAGGTCTGTCCTGGGGTGAGTCTCAAAGTTGAATGGATTTCTGGGAGTTGAGTGGGGATAGACACGGTACCTGTTGGAGAATATGTCAATATCACTAAAAGTAAACATAAAAGATTTTAGATGTGGCGATTGACATTTATAGTTCCCTGTTTGGGGATTTGATTTTCATGCTAAGTTTGTTCTTAGTTGTTTCATTGTCTGAGACTTGTACATTATCTCCTTTAAACTTCTGGAAAAGCATTTATAGTAAAGAAAATAAAACTAATGGACAGCGATTATTTTACCTACATTCTGCCAAGATGGACATATACTCAACAATCAACTAATTATGTGCTTATCGGACCCATTCTATAAATTATTCTAGATGAAAAAGAAGCCTATTTTTTCAGCCATATGATTTGTTTTTGACTAATCCACCGTTGTCCTCTGCAGTGATTAAATGCACACCTCGTATAACTGACATTGAGAGCAGTGTGTGTGTGTTTATACATGTGTACACATACACATATGGGAGGGTAGGGGGTATATGTATGTATGTAGTTCCATTTGGACTCATTAACAGAACAGTTTGAGAAATGCTGTCTTAAGTTGAATCAGTTCTTTTATAACTCTACATACACTTTCCTAAAAATCACCTCTATGCAAAATCAAGCAACAAAATCCACAGGCTTATAAGAGAAAATAGAGTTAGGGGCACAAGTTCCAAAAGCTTCAAAAAATGGCAGCACAGTTTTATACCTGTTAAATGGTTAATAAACACATAATTATACATAAATAGTGGTGACTCTCGTGACTTCAAGCTGCTGCTCAGCCTGACTCTGGTTCCCAGGACAAGGCTGCAGCCATGGGAAAGGTGTTGAATGGGTGGGTCTTCCGACCCACAACTCTTGATGCACTAGAAAATATACAATAAATGTGGCACTTTACCCTGAAAAAGAGCTGGCTTCTGCATATGGAACTTGATCCCTTGGGAAACCCCCATACTTCTAGCCCTTTGGATTTGTTCTACAGTGGTGGGGGTTGAAGCGGAGAGCTTTTCACACATTTCTCTTCCCTTTGCCCCATTAGCTCTCACCTCATCCCAGGTTGAAGAAGATGATCACACCCCAACCCCCAACCACCAGCAAGAACAGAAGTATAAGCCAGGCATCTTCTTTTCCCATAGGCCCAGGGTATGCTGGGGGCTCCTCTTCCCCCTTCCCCCAGTCTGTCTGTTGAGGTCATCCTCTGACTGGGCAGAATAGTGGAGAAACAGTTGCAGCTTGTGAGTTATTGTGAAGTGGTACAAACTTTCTGGGGTCTCCCTATTTCTTGAGGATAAAATGACACATAAGCAAATAATAAATTCTGATTATCCTCAGACTCTTACCTAGTGCATTGATTGCATTGGAACAAATTCAAGTTTTCAAAACAAATCAAGCATTACTAAAACTGACTAGGTATAGCTTAAGCAGGAATTTTAACTCACTTTTAAAAAGTTGTATTGATGCCTTTTGTTATTACATCAAGTCATTTCTACCTGAATCCTGTCCCCTACCTCACCCTCGTAATGAACTCACCCTTGTATAAAAGAAAAATAGTTAAGCCAAAACAACTTATAAATTGATTTCATCTGTCAGTTTGTGCTACACTCTGCCCTATAATCCCCACCTCCCTGCTAAGAGGTAGGATTAATTTTTCATTATCTATTCTCTAGCGATTGCAATTAGTCAATACTCAGAATTTGGCTTCTCTTTAGTGATTTTTTTTATTTAACCCTGTTAGCAAAATAACTGTATATATTGTTAGCCTCTTGTCACTATATGTGTCTGTGTATGAATGCATGTATGTATGTATATGCATATTAAATATTTTCTCATTTATTTTGCATCTTTTATAATTTCTTATTGAACAATGATATTCCATTACATCCATGCACCATAGTTTATTCAACAATGGATACTCACTTTGTTTATGATGCAAATACCATCCTATATTCCTATAATTCAAATGGAATTATCATTTCTATAACAAAAGCACATGTTTATGGGTTTATAAATTGTTTTGACCCTTACTATTTTAATAGAAATATAAAACTTATGTTCTGTATTTCATTCCATTTTTAGTTGAATAATCTGATTTGCTTTTCAGATTCAAAAGATACTCTAACATAACTTTGAATCAACAGTTATACCTGCAGAAACAGAATATCCTTGAATACAGAGGGTTTAAAAATCACTTTCAAGCAGAACTAGAACATCTAAGTAGTAAATCCTTAACAAGAAATACTTAGTTCCATGAATATCATATAAACAACTAAATATGTATTATCGTATCAAAAGGGCATGGAATGGATCTTGATTAGTAACAAAAACATGGCATTGTAATTTTCAAGCAGAACTGAGGTTAGGGTTTAATGGTCATTCAATTATTTTGCATCCTAGAACATAGAGGTCATGGAGGGCAGTCCATCTAGTTATCTTATCAGTCTGGAAAGATGAGATAAGGATAGATTGCGAAGGGTTTTAAATGCTAAAGAGGAATTCATATTTTATTTAGGATGCAGTGCCAACAAAGCTCCTTGATCAGAGGAATAAAATGGTTAGACCCCAGCTTTAAGAATAAACATTTGGCTACTATTTGAGGGATAAAGGGAAGAGAATCCAGTTTAGAAATTACTGCAGAAGGCCAAGCCAGAGGTAACAAGGGCCTGAGCTTGGGGTGGTTGTGGTATGGATAGAGAGAAGGGGGGTACATGTAAAAGAAATTAGGAGGGCTTTAGGGGATTTCTGTTTGGAACCTACTAATTTTGAAATGCCTATAGGTCATGTATATGATATCCAGCAGGCAATTGGAAATGCAGAAGTGCAGCTAAGGAGAGAACTAAGGACTGGATGCGTAGTTTTGGTTGTTATCAGTAGGGTTAATAACAAGAAGCCCTCACAAGCTAGGCTGTGGTATACTGGTAAGTGACATTACATAAGATAAAGCATGGTCTGGGCATCTGGAGCTAGTTGAAACTTTGAGAGCTAGTGAGATCACTAAAAGAGAATTTATGGAGAAAGAAGAGGGGCTAGGCAAGAGATATATATATATAAAGGCCTTTTGTTTATATATATGTATGTTGGTTCTGCAAAGGAGATAAAGAAAAGGCCTTTAGCACACCCAAAAAATCCATTAGTATGGGGCAAGGCTTGGAAGAAGAGTAGGCCTGCCACCCATAGAGATTTCAATACCACTCCATCCAGTTCTTTTCTTCACTGGGGTGAAATGAACAGATCTTCTCTCTTCTAACACTTTCAAGAAGGCTATCTACAGTGGATTCCTCTACTTCCTTTCCTCTCATTCTCTCAACTCTATAGTCTGCCTTCCACCCTCATCATTTAACCTAAACTACTCTCACCAGAGTTGGTAATGATCTCTTTATTGCCAAATCTAATGGCCATTTCTTAATCCTTATCCTTCTTGACATTTCTGCAGCCTTTGCTACTGCAGATTACCCTCTTCTCTCTAGGTTTTTGTTGCACTGCTCTCCTGGTTCTCCTTCTTCCTGTCTTGTGGGTTCTCAGTGTGGGTTCTCCTGCAATTCTTCTCATTCTCATTTGCTGGATTCATCAAGGTCATGCCTACTAGCTGGGGGTGTCCCACAGGGCTCTGTCCTGGGCCCTCTTCTCTTTCTGTGTAGCATTTTATTTAACCATCTCATCATCTCCCTTGGATTCGATTATCATCTCTATGTGAATGGCTTAACTTCTTTCTATACCTCCAGACTCTAATTTCCAGCTACCTGTTTTATCTCAAACTCGATGTCCCATGGACATCTTAACCTCAACATGTCCAAAACTGCACCCTGTATCTTATCCACCAAGCCCTTTCCTCTTCCTAGCTTCTCTATTACTGTTAGGGGTGCCACTATCTTTCCAGTCACCCAGGCTCATACAACCTATGTGTCATCCTTTACTCATCTCTCTCATCCCTCATATCTAGTATGTTGTCAAATCCTGTCATTTCTGCATTCAAAGCATCTCACAAATACAGCCCTTTCTGGCCTCTGGCACTGCCACCATCCTAGTGAAGACCTTTATCACCCATACCTAGACTGTTGTAATACTCTTTGCTGGTTGGTCTGCTTCTCCCCACTCCAGTACATCCTCCACTTAACTGTCAAATTGATCTTACTGAAGAGCATATCTGACCATGTCACCTCCCCTGTTGAGTAAACTCTACTGGCTCATTCTTACTTCCATGATCAAATGTAAAACCCTCTATTTGGTATTGAAATCCCTTCATAACCTTTTGCCTTCATCCCACCTTTTAGTCTTCCTGTACCATATTACATACACACACACACACACTCTCACTCTCTCTCTATCACACACACACACACACACACACACACACACACACACACACACACACACCCCATATATACTCTTCAGTTCAGTGATACTGGCTTCTTTGCTTTTCCTCAAACAAGATACTCCACCTCCCAACTCCAGTTGGCTGTCCCGTATACCTGGAATGCCTTCCTTCTTCATCTCTGCCTCCTGGCTTCCTTCAGGGCCCAGCTAAAATCTCTCTTAATGCAGTAATCCTTTCCCAATCCCCCTTACTCCTATTGCCTTTCCTCTGTTGATTATTTTCCATTTATTCGGTATATATCTTATTTGTACATAGTTGTTCACATGTTGATCCTCCCATTATATTGTGAGCTCAAGAGCAAGAATTCTTTTACCTTTTTTCTAGCTTTTTCATTTAGCATAATTCCTGGCATGTAGTAGGTACTTAGTACATGTTTATTGACTGGCTTCTTAGTCCAGGGTTATTAAATCCCATCCCACCCTTATCTGGTTTAGAGAGGAGGCAAAAGATAACTTTCTGGAATCCCAAGTTGGATCTCTCAGTGCATTTTACTATAGAATCTTTATTTTGCGTATTGGTTATATTTTCTTTAAATTTGCTATCCTTATTATGTTTACCATATTACTTTGCTTCTGACCTATGTAGGGTAATGGACTGTCATACAAACCTAACTGCTTTTTATATCATTTTTAGAGGAAAGTGCTTTCTGATTTCCCAAAAGTAACTTACATACTAACTCTCTTTGAATAGAGATAATAATTGAATCCATATGAAGCGATGAGATCACCAAGTGCAATAGTATTTAGAAAGAAGAGAAGAGGACCCAGGACAGCCTTGAGGGACACCCACGATTAGCAGGCATGACCTGGATGAAGATCCAGCAAAGGAACCTGAGAAGCAGTGGTCAGACAGGTAGGAAGAGAACCAGGAAAGAGCAGTGTCACAAAAATCTAGAGGGAAGAGAGTATCAAGGAGAAGAGGGTGATCAGCAATTTCAGAGGCTGCAGAGAAGTCAGAAAGGATGAGAATTGAGAAAAGTCCATTAGTTTTGGTGACTTCAGAGAGACAAGTTTCTGAACAGTTTTTGAGTAAGTTCTGAAGCCAGACAGCTGAGAGCATGAGAAGAAGAGGAGAAATGGAGGCACCAATTATAGATAACTTTCTTAAGAAGTTTAGCCACTAAAAGGAGGAGAGATATAGCTAGTGGGTATGGGCAAACGAAGTGAAGGATTGTTTTTGGTTTTTTTTTTAGAATGGATAAGAGAGACATGGGAGTCTTTGTAGGCAGTAGGGAAGCAGCCAGTAGACAGATTGAAGATTAGTGAAAGGGTGGAGGTGGTAGAGGTGAAAATCTTCTGAAGAAGGCAGGATTGAATAGTATCCCTTGTGTATGTTAGAAGGGTTTGCCTTGGGAAGGAAAAAGGTCACCTCTTCATATGAGACAGGGATGGAGCAGATACTGAGCAAAAATATTTATGTGATATGAGTTGAGGAGGGAAGAAGTTCTTGGAGAATGGCCTCAATTTTTCATCAGAGTATGAGGCAGGGCTCTCACCTGAGAATGTAGAGAGTGTGGTCGTATATCATGGGAAGCTTGAGAAGGGATGGAAAGGTTGAAATAGCTCTCTAGTGAGTAAGAAAATGACTTGATTAGGGAAGTGTAAAAGTACTGCTTTGCTGCATTGAGGGCCTAGTTGGAATTCTGTAACCCATAATTGTCTTGGATCCAGTCAACACAGTTTCATAATCTTTTCCAGCTTCATTCAATAGCATGAAGGAGAACAAAGGCTTCAGATGGGGGGAATAATCCGTGGTCATGGTTTGGTTTGGGTTTGGCAAAACATGATCGATGATAAGATAAGGAAGCAAGGAACATGAGTGTAGAGGATAGTTAGAGTTTAATTGATTCACCAAGGGGTCAAGATAGAGAAAGGGAGCAGTGTATAGGCAGTACAGGGATGATGGCCTGGGAAAGAATTGAGGAAGAGAGGCACAGAGTGGGGAGAAATGGTGAGGTTGAAGACTAGGAATGAGGATTGTAGGGATTGAACAATTATGACCAGATAGAATTTCATAAACATGGAAAAGGAACAGTTGTGGGTATTGGCAAGACCATTTGTTTTTGTAGCTAAGGTAAAGTTTAGGAGTGGGTTATAGGAATTCAGCAGATTGAAGAGCTGTGAACTGAGGTTATTTGAAAGAGTATCATACTGGAGTTCCCTGGTATTGAGGGTAGGAGTTGGGATGGAAAGAGCCTGAACCAAGCATTAAAGAAGGAAGGAGAATGTCTTGAGAATAACAGCTACTAGATTTTTTTAAAAATTAAGATGGTTAGAAAAATGGAGTTTAGTCAGGTTTGGTGATACATACGTATAATCCTTGCTGCCAGAGATGTTGGTTGATAAGTTTGGGTATTCTGAGCTGCAATAGAGCTAAAACATTCTGAGTATCCAAAACTGAGCCCAGCATCAATGCAGTGAGCCCTAGGATCGGAAGACTGCCAGGCTACCTAAGGATGGGCAAAACCACTCAGGTTAGGAAAATGAGCCAGTTAAAACTTCCAGGCGTCCTGTTGGTATTGGGATCAGGTCTGGAAGTAGCCACTGAACTTCTAGTCTCAAAAAAAAAAAGAAAATTGAGTTTGAGGAATTTTAGAAAACATTCAGGATAATCCCTTTTATAATAGTTTTACTTTTTAAATTTCATACTTATTTCATAAATATTATGTATTTGAGTCCATAAACTAGAGGTTAATTTTTAAATATCTCAAAATTTGTTTAACTTTTCTTTTAAGAGATTTTTTTCCCACATAAAACCATTTAATTGGAACTGATAAATCCTTTTTTTTCCTTCTCATTTAACAAACTAGGATGATGAAATTAGTGAACTTAATATGCATTGAGCAAATTTATCCCTGGGCTGTTAATTAGCCAGTGAGTTGCTCCCTTAGGAAGTAAGTCCTTTCTCTAGGCCTCTAAAGCAATGTTTCCCAACCTTTTTTGATTAGACATTCCTTTGAACGTGTCTAGACACATCAGGCAAACTTTCTTTCCTTTTCTATAGCCATCTATCAGTTTGCAACTTATATCTTGAGTATTTTACATATACTTAAATGGAATCAGAATCTCAGAATTGGATGGGACCTCAGAGTCCATCCTTCTACCTTAATAAGACGCCATTCTGCGGCCTACCCAACAAATAGTCATCTAGGCTTTGTCTAAAAATCCCCAGTGAGCTACAATGGTGAGGGTATCAACTTTGGACAGCTCTCATTTTCAGAAATCTTTGGTTAATAACAAGTCTAAATCAGCCCCTCTGACACCTCACCATTTTCCTTCTTTATGCATTCTGGGAACAAGTAAGATAAGTCTTTACTTTTTTTTATAAGGTATAGCCTTTGAAGACAGTTGCTATGTCTCCCCCCTAAGTCTTCTTAAAGCTAAATATCCCGGAGAGCCACACATTGAGGCCTTTCACCATTCTGGTATCCTTTCTCTGCACTGTCTCCAGCATATAAATGTCCTTCCTAAAAGGTATTATCCAGAACTGAGCACAGCACTCCAGATGTGATGGAACCAGGGCTCTGACTCTCTGCTCATGCACACTCTTTCTCTCTGAATTTGGCCCAAGGTTATCCAATTTCTTTGTTACCATTCACATTAAGAAAGACACATGGCATGTGCAGTCCAGTAAACACCCCGTTTTTTTTTTTTTTTCAGATAAACTGCCCAACCACTTCTCCATTTTGTATTTGGGAAGTTGATTTTTAAAAAAAGGCCAACTAAAGTAAAATGACTACATTTATTGCTATTAGTCGTCCGTTTCCCCCCCCCCCAAAAAAAAAGATGTCCATTGTTAGAAAAAAAAAATTAGCAAAGGGAAGTAAGGAAACCCAGGATATTGTAACAGACAGATGACTCTCCAAAGTGGCTTAACAGACACACCACATACTTGAGAGTAGTGTTAATATGTCTAGGATCAGAGATTTTCCCAAAGTTACGGAGCTAGTAACTGTTAAGAGTTTTGAATGTAGCTCTTTCTGACTCCCAAGTCCCAATATCCTCTCTATGTGGTTACATTGCTTCTAATGAAGTTTAACGTTTCCACAGCAAATTATTTAGAACTCCTTTCCCAACAGGAACAATGGCCAGGACATAGCACTGTGGCTAGATTTTTGCTACTTCCTAGCAAGGTGGTGATGGGAAAGCCATTTAATTTCTCTGAGCCTCATTTTCTTTTGTAAAACAGAGCTTGCAATACCTATAGTACTGAGCCCACAGCACTGTTGTGAGGCTCAAATAAGGTAATATATAGTCACCACTGGTGATAGTAGACTTCCAGAATACTGGAGATGAGCATTTCTCCTATAGAAGGAGCCTCTAACTTATATATACCTCACTTTTATATGTGCTTTACATATGAACAAAAGCTCCATAAATCCCATGCTGCAATTTTCAGCACTTTTCTGAAGCTAGGATAAGGGGAAACCCAGTCCTGTGAATGTTGTTATCTTGTCCTTAGTTTCTCCACTCCTTCCCATTGGTATTAGGGTTCTTACCTCATCTATTGTTCCTCATTCTAGATTTCTCAAGACTCCTGACATCTTCATATACACCCCTCTTCTTTCTGGTCATACCATTCCAACTTCTCACCCTTGCCACTGTAGAAATACCCTCACACTTCTGGAGCTACAGTGTAAAAGAGAAATAGGTCTCTGGCATCTGCTAGAGCTCAAGAAGTCATTTCAAGTCATTGTTGTAAAAATAGTGGTTAAATTCTATTTGTACAGAATTTTCAAGCATCGTATTTGTACTGGCTTAGAAAGCTAACCTCCATTTATAACATAGCTTTTTATGGGGAAATATTTTCTAAGTTCTGGTTAACTTTCCTTGTAACTTTTAAACACCATCAGAAATTGGGGGATGTCTGTAATTCACTTGATGGTACTATTTCCTGGTAGCCAAAAAACAGTTGAGTTATTCCAGGTGTACAGCTTGCTGCATACACAGTGACTTAGGCACTGGAAGTAATGCCTTATTTATAAAACAAGAATTCTTTTCTAAATTCTGCCCAAAGCTCTAGCCACACTAAGTGGCTAAGTTATTTCCCTGTGTTTTTTAATGAGTGCAAAATTTTTTTAAAATTTAAATTTCTTTTATATTTAATCTAAGACTGTTAAAATCACTAAAAGTGTCTTACCTCTACAGTCTTACCTTACGTGATTTTGCTTTCACCACCATCATTTCCAAATACTATTACCTTAGTATCACACATTTTTTGTAGTTACCTTTGTATGAAAAGCAGTGTAGTATGGTGGATAGAAAGCTGGCCTTGGAGCCAGAAAGACCTGAGTGCAAGACCCTCCAACATATCGTGTGACTCTGGGCAAGTCACTTAACATCCCAGCACTCTAAGCAACAGAGACTATAAGTTGCAGAGAAGATGCACATTTACTTCAGTAGAGGGAGTTCCTCTCCAGAAGAGAGAGAGGAGAGAATAAACGTTTATTAAGCACCTTCTGTATGCTAGGCACTGTGCTAAGCACTTTACAAATCTCTCATTTGATCCTCACAACAACCCTGGGAGGTAGGTGCTGTGATTAATCCCCATTTTATAGTTGAGGAAACTGAGACAGAAAGGGGTAAAGATTGCACAGCTATTAAGTATCTTAGGCTGGATTTGAATTCAAGTCTTCCTTACTTCAGGTCTAGTGCTCTATCCATTTATTCCACCAGGAGCTTTCTATACCAGTAAAGACAGGTCCCTACCCATCTATAAGATTATTTATAAGGAACTATCACTTTACCTCATACTGTAATTTCAAAGAACCAGTTAATATTAGATGGGGGCAAGTACCTCTGGTGTGTTCCTTGAGGAAAATATTTTCCTATGTTAATATTAGTCCAGAGTATACTTCATAAGACCATAACTTTATTAATTTAGATGTATAATTTACACATATGTATGTATACATATGTGTATGTGTATATATATAAAATTTCACATATAATATGTATTTTTTAATGAAGCAACAACTTTGCTACTAGGAAATTGTGTAATTTAGAACAATAAATGCTAAATAATTCATAAGATTTCAAGCATGGTGAATTTTACAACTGAATTTTATACAAAAGTTGGAAAAAAATTAGGTTTATAGGCCAATAGCATTCCTCTGCCTCTCTTTAATGGCTCATGGTGATATGACTATTGGACTTTTATATTTCCTCTATGAATAGGAATGTACATATAAAATAAATAATATTTTGATATTTTTTTTATTTTCATTGTTTTGACTTCTTATTTTTCCTCTTTACTCTGTTTTATTCATAGGTGTTGATTTTAAAATCAAAACAGTAGAGTTAAGGGGAAAGAAAATTAGATTACAAATCTGGTAAGTAAAACAGTATGCACCTAAGCATCCAGCAGTGTGTGTTTGTCTGTGTGTGTATTTTTTTTTTAACATGGATCCATATGCTTGTCTAATAAAATTAACTGTTCCTAAGCTGGTTTTCTGTATTTCCATTTTCTTCTTCTTACCTCATTTCAAAACATATTGAACTGAGATTGCTTCTTACTTCCTCAGAAGTATAAGAAGCAATAACTATTGCACTTCAGAAGTGGTGTAGCATATTTTAAATGTGAGACTACAGAAAATAAACAGAGTAGGGATACAACACTGTAGTGAGAAAAGCATTGGCCTCGAGAGTCAGGGGACAATCTTTTTAGTTCTGGTTCTATTTAGTTATTAATCGTGTGATTCAAGGCAATATTTGACTCAGTGAACCTCAGTTTATTTAATAGAATTCTGTTAAATACTTTTAAACTGTAAAACGTCATGCAAATTAAGGCATTACTATTTTTATTATTATTACTATAAAATGAGACTTGACCTTTGGGGAAAAAAATAACTTAGAGAAGACAGTGTTCACCAATTTTGCCACTCCTTACAAATAAGACATTTTAAGAAGGTGAAAACTACTATAATAAAGAAGCAGCGTTTGTTAGTTCCTAATTTTATTTCTTCGACATGAATAACAAAAATGTCAGTAAAATAGCTCAAATGTTAATCTTTAAAATGTCATTTGTTTCTACATGAAATTTTGTAACGATATTTAACGGAAATCCCAATATTCAAAGCCATATCAGGTCAATTAAAAAGAAAATTGTCCCTAGGAAGAAGAGGCACCTTTGAATAAAATAGCATGAGTGTTTGCAGTGAGTCGTGTGTAAGTAACCTTTCTAACCATAATTTTGATGTTGCTTCATTGTGTTTAAAATCCCATTTATGCAGATTAGATGGCCAGTCTCAGGAAAACTTTTTACTCTTCAGCTTTAACAGCGTATTCTTTGATAATATTTTAGCACAACTTAAATTACAACTATAATGACAGAATAAACCAGCTCTCTTGTTAGCTACCTTTTAAGCTGCTAGCTAGCTTTTCTTTAACTGTTAACATTGCTTGATACACAGATGGCATTAGAAACTACATCTAGTGCTGAAAGTTCTTCTGTGGGGAAAAAAAAAAGGAAATGAAATCTAGTGGTGGTTTAAAAATGACACCATTGAGATTTTCTATTATGCCATTTTGTTTTTAATGACATAGATGCAGTATACTCAGCTTACTAACTCCTCTTGGCAGGTCAACCTCAACTCTGTTTGTCACACCATGTGTTTGTTTGCTTCCATCTGCGTTAATTGCTGCTTCATCTTTGGCATCACCGGTCACCTAATGCTTGAATGTTAGTGGCATGTCTTCATACTTCATCTGTGTCCCTGTTTGGGACATAGCTACAGCAGAACCAACATTGCTTGTCAGTGGTCTCCTGGAGTTGTCTGAGGTAATATCTTTTTGTTTTTAAGTCATTTGTAGCTCACTTTAGTTTTTGTTTTTTAATTATGAAACCTCAATTTTTGTTTAAAATATCTTATGGAATCAGACCATGTCTAAAAAGGCAAAAAGTTTTAATTTGTAAATCATGACCCTTTAAAAAAATATGCAAATACTATTTTTTTAAAGCAACTTAAGAGAGAAAACTAAGAAAGATTTAAATTGGCAGCCTTTTAATGATAGAATCTGAAAACAGTGAAAGATTGTTTTCCTATATAAGCTGTTGTTTCTGTAAATACCTCTAAAGTAAAAATTACATTTTTTCAAACTTATTTTACATAGCAACATACAAACATAATGCCTAAATGGATATTTAGGTATTTTTGATGATATGGATGAGTTTGAGTTTTTGAAGAGGTCTTTTGAGTCTTATAATTCATATAACAATCTTTTAAAGGCTGATACAATTAATCACTGTAGACACTTCCTTACTTTGGTGACTATAGCCTATCTAAAAAGAGATTTGTCTTGCATAAATGTGCTTGATGCTTTAAAGGAAAAAATTAGTAGTGGATAATAATCAGATTCCTTAAATTGTCCCAGTATACTAAGGCATCACTGTAATCACACTTACCTCTGTAAGACTGCTCTGTAATGATTATCTTTTGGTACTTTACTAAGTAAAAACAGCTTTGGCTAGAGACTAAGGTGACCTTTATACTGAATTTCATTTTATGAGAGATAAGTAGTTTTAGATTAAAGGCCTGTTGTGTACACTGATATTTAAGACACTACTGTTAGAGGCTCGTTCACGAAATACCAACTTTTCTTTTTAATTGAAAAAACATTTCTTCCGAGACAGCTGTATCTTACTGCCATTTCCTTTAATTCTTCACTCTCCTGCCTTAAGTTGCTCACATTTTCAAAATTCTTGGTGTTGAATTAAAAAAATCAGACTAACTATTCATGGAATGACTTAACGATATCACTTTTTCTGACATTCAGTTTAACTTTGTATTTGTTCTCCTTTATTTCATATATTATCCATGCATAGAGTTGTCAACGTAAATAGTTCTTATGCCCTTACTGGGCCAAGTACTTTATTAAGCATACCATTTAATTTTATATGAGATCATATTTGTTAAGTGCTTAGCATAGTGCCTGGCACATAGTAGGCACTGAATAAATACTTATTTCATACCCTTCCTGCTTTGAAGGAGATGTAATTCCTGCTCTTCAGATGCAAGTATGGAGAAATAGCATTAGCATTTTTAAAAATTATTTTTACTTATTGTTCTTGAATGGAATATGGAGAAAAACCATAAGGAAAATTGTAGGACTTAATGTTTCACTCTTTTGCAATTAAAGCTACATACATTTTTTTGTTTTATTTCAAACAACTGATATACTACCTCATGCTATTGTAATTTTTTGTGCCATGGACATTTTATTTTGCTCCAACTTCAAGGTTGTGTTGATGCCTCAGTCAGAACCAAGTGCTAGAAATGTAGTTTAATACCGTGCCAGTATAGCAGTCAGTTGGTGGTCTCTCCCAGTCATTCTCCCTCCTTTCTTCCTCAAGGAATTCAGTATCTGATTCACAGACTTCCTCACGCCCTAGTTTTGCCTTCATGCCTGGAGGCTTCAGTATATATGTTGATGGTCCTTTGTATAGCTTATTCTTCTGGTTCATTGACCTCTTCAGTTCCTAGGACCTCCATGTTAATGATGATAATAATAATGATGATAATAATGATAATAGCATTTATTTAGACTTCATTTGCAAACTTTATCTTATTTTATCCTCACAACAACCTGGGAGGCAGGTGCTATTAGCCCTATTTTTTAGATGAGGAAACTAAGGCAGACACAGAGTCTTAAGTGACCTGCCCAGGATCACACTGGTAGTAACTGTTCGAACTCAAGTCTTCCTCACTTCAGGTGAGCTTTTATTCACCTGTCTTTGCATTTTACCTCATACACTCAAAAATAGCCATGCCCTTGATCCCACCCATAAGTATTATACACTGTGATCCTGAACTCCAAAATTTCTGTTCATCATGAGAGCTTCCTGTTCAGTCTCCACTTATGCCTCACACTCCTGAGCCTCTAGTCTTGCCCATCTCTTTTCTCAAGCCCTCTGCTATCTGGCTTCCACGTACCTCTAGCATTCAAAGTGCTTCCTAATGTGACCCCTTCCTATCTACCTTTCCTTTTTATACCTCACGCCCTCCCCCACCACCATGTAATCTTCAATTCAGTGACAATAGCCATTTTGCTGTTCCTCAAACAAGACATTCCACTTCTTGAATGAAATGGGTAGTTTCCATTTTCACTGGAAGTTCCCCATCCCTGGAGTTCTCTCCCCTCTCATCTCCACCACTTTGCTTCCCTGGCTTCCTTCAGTCCCCACTAAAATTCCACCTTCTACAAGATCTCCCTGAATGTTTATGCCTTCCCTTTGTTGATTATCTCCAATTTATCCTTTATATCTCGTTTGTACATAGTTGTTTTCATGTTCTCTCTCCTATTAGACTGTGAGCTCCTTGAGAGGAGGGACTGTCTTTTGCCTTTCTTTGTATTCTATAACTTAGTACTGTGCCTGGCACAGAGTAGGCACATAATAAATACTTGTTCACTAACTGCCTTTCCAATCTTATTTCATACCACTCCCCAATAGGTACTCTCCATTCCAGGGAGACTGGTCTACAGACCATGTCCTCTGCCTTTGTTTAGGCTGATCCGCATTTCTGTACTCCTTCCTCACCTCTGCCTCCCAGAATTCTGAGCGTCCTTCCAAGCACAACTTAAGTGTCACCTATACAAAGCTTGCTGTGACTTCTACCCCTTTCCCCTCCTCTCTCACCCCCAGTTTTTAGTGTTTGCTGCCTTTCGAAATTGCTTTGAGTACATACTTAGTGGCAGCTAGGTGATGCAATAGATAGAGTGCCAGGCCTGGAGTCAAGAAGATAGTCTTCTTGAGTTCAAATCCAGCCTCAGATACTTTTAGCTCTGTGACTCTGGGGCAAGTCACTTAACCTGATTTGCCTCAGTTTCCTCATCTGTAATATGAACTGGAGAAGGAAAAAGCAAGCCAATCTAGTATCTTTGCCAAGAAAACCCCTAATGGGGTCACAAAGAGTCAGACATGACCGAAACAAGTGAACAGCAACATACTTAGTATTTACTTGTGTTTGAGTTTTATTACACCTAGTATAGTATGAGCTCTTTGAGGACAAGGATTTGTGTTCTTTTTTTGTATCTTGAGCATTTAAGTCAGTACCGTATACATAATCTGTGGCTAATAAATGTTTATTTAATTGAATTCTGGTTCCTTAGTGGGAATAGCTTTGCTCCGTAATCTAGTTAAAATGTTGGGTATTTTGTTTTATTAAAGAAATAACTCAGCAACCACTGTTTTCTGAAGATTTGGAGTTAGAGCAACCTGGTGCACAACTGCTTTTCCATTCCCTCAAATGGTTACAAGTAGAGAGGGAAAAGGCCCAAGGATATGCACGGAAGTAATTTTTATTTTGAGATTAGTCATTCTCGCATTCCTTAGTTCCATGTTTTATACATAACACGTATACATGTATAGTCAGAAAAAGAACTTTCTCCATCATGTCTCATACGTTTTAATACATATTGCTTTGTGTATGTATATGTTATTTTTTTACATAAACAACACATGAAAAGTTAAAATCATTTGATCTGTGGCAAGACTTAATGCTTCTTTGAGTGTATGTCTAAAATTATATATTGGAAGTTATGAAAGATGAGTTAGTACCAAGGAATTAGAAAGGCCTTAGAGAAATTATAGACATTAACCACATTTCCAACTTCTCAGACCATATATGATAGCAGAGAATCTTCTATATACAGAAAAAAATTCAAGAAAAAAAGCTTTTGAAATAAGAAGAAAATATCATTACAAATATTTTTATTAATATAAAGTAAGTCTTCCATGAGAAGATGCTTATTCAGGGTAGAACACAGTAAAAGATGAACTATAAAGTATAAACTTAGGTGGGGAGAAGAGAATTGTTGATTCTTTCCTGACTCAGATCTTCATTATAGAAAATTAATATAATTTAACCATTGATGTGTGTACACAGAAACAACCAAAAGAATGTGAAAGTTCATCTTTTTGGTTTTTAATTTTTTAACATTCTACAGTGTAGGTTTTCTTGATCTTTTTTTGTCATGGACCTTTTTGTCAGCTTGATGGAGGCTATGGACCCCTTTGTACAATAATGTTTTTAAATATATAAAATAAAATACATAGAATTACAAAGGAAAGCAATTATATTGAAATAAAGATATGATTTTTTTCTCATTAAAATTCATAGATCTGAAATATATCCATACGTTTCTTGAGGTCTGTGGACCCTAGGTTAAGAACTCCACCTTTGGTGAGATCACTGAGATGGTTGGAAGTCCTGTGTTCAAATCCTGGCTCTGTCATTGACTATCATTATGACCTTAAGTCACTTCATCTCTCTGGGTCTCAGGTGTCTCATCTGCAAAATGAGGCTATTGGACTGAATTATCTCTAATATCCCTTTTGAGTTTAGAATCCATGAATCTATTATTATATTCTACTAATATAATGAATAAGATAAATTATATTCTATAAATAGTGAATAAGATGCTCTTAGTAAAGGCAAGCTAGGTTCTTTGACATGTGTATTAACTCAGGCCACTAGGTTACCAAATAAAAATAATAGGAATTTAACAACAGATATTTCACTGCTATTTAAAAAAAGACATCGGGGCAGCTAGGTGGCACAGTGAGTAGAGCACTGGCCCTGGAGTCAGGAGGACCTGAGTTCAAATCCAGCCTCAGACACTTGATACATGTACTAGCTGTGTGTCCTTGGGCAAGTCACTTAACCCCAGTTGCCCTGCCAAAAAGAAAAAAAAAAATAGACATCTCTTATGTTAGTAGTAATTAATAGGATATTCCAAACCAAGAAGTAGAAGATTAGTTTATTGCACTTAAGTTTCCTAAGCCCCTTTGAAGTCCATCAAAATATGTCTGACATTAGTCCTTCCCTCTTTGGGGTCTCCCCAGCGCACACACACACTCATACTCACACTCACACGCTCACACACTCTCTCAACTCTAGAACTCAGCTAGAATTTCTCATGGGCTAGCAATGACTTTTCCAGTGTGTGTCAAAATTTGGGCAGTTCCTCATCAAAAATTACAGCTTTAATTAAAACTCACTCCTTATATCTTCTTTCATATACCAGGTGATTTTTATAATACCTGAGTACAGGTATTCTCCAGCTAATCTATACCTAATTTGTGTGTGTTCTACTTTAAACTTGAGGCAGCTAGATGGCACAGTGGTTAGAGAGTCTGAAGTCAGGAAGACTCATCTTCCTGAGTTCCAATCCTGCATCGGACATTTACTAGCTTTGTGACCCTGGGCAAGTCACTTGACCCTTTTTGTCTCAGTTCCTCATCTGGAAAATGAGCTGGGAAAGGAAAAGCCAGGAAAAACCCAAATGGGGTCACAGAGAGTCAGACATAACTGAAATTGTGGAACGACATTTCACTTGACTGAAGGACTAACTCGGGGCATAGTCAGGAAGAAAAGAATGTTAATTTTCCTCCAGTTTGTCTAAGGTAGTGAAAAGTATGAATTAAAAGATACATTAAAAAGACTGACTGCTTTGTTCTTTTAAGGGTACAGTAACTATAACCCTTTCCCAGTGTAGTGGTCCTTCCAGACTACTTTTAATTAACAGATAAACCTCATTTAAATGAAACAGTTTGTTAGTCCTTAAAAGTGGCCTGTTCTCCTAGGACAGGGATGAGGAGCAGACTTTTGATTTCATTGGTCTGGGGAACACCACTTAACAGTGCAGGTTAGAAATGTCTCTGCCACTTAGAGTCTTAGCCAGTTAGTTACCCAGTGTACTAAAGTTAAGTGACTTGACCAAGGTCACATAGCCAGTGTTTCAGATGTAGAACTCTTAGGAAAAGAAAAATAGGGCCATGTAAGATTTCTTACCTTGTTAATTTGCTCTTTTTTTTTCCCACAAATATTACAATGATAAATTTCAACCTACAGTATCTGCTTTTTCTTGTATTCTTAAATTTGTGCTTCTTTTTTTTCTTTTTCCCCATTTCTGTTTTGGGAATAAGAGAAAAATAACCACAGTTTCTCTGACAACAAAGGGTTGTATTAGCATAGATAATTGAAATCCCTGGATTAATTTGCCTAGCCCATTCAACCTCTAAACTGCTCAGCTCAGATGGATCTGTACCATTTCTCTTCTCAAAAGCAAGTACATTAGCAAATCAGTTTTTATTTACGGGAACAGATAACCTTTGAGGAAACAAGGAAGCATGGCCAATTTACTTGGTCATTGCACACTCATTTATTTAAGTAAAAGATTGCTTAATATTGAGGTTTCAAGAAAAAAAGATTTGATATCAGGCTCACCACCTTGATCATCTTGGCTATCTCCTCGCCATCATTCTGGCCATGTCTGCTTCAGTGTAATAACTTTGTGCCTTCTAGAGAAAAGTTTATGATCCCATGCACAAAACGTATTTAGACATTTGTTTATATGAACTGAGTCATTAACTATAGGAGTGGAATGTTACACCATCATTTTGCATTTTCATAGCAAAAGTCAAAAGACAATTAAGTTAGGATTACTCACTGCAGCACTTCAAATGAGCTGTCTGTTTTTTAAAGGAATTTTAAAATCAGGAAACCTGATCAGTTTCTCCTATTCATTTCAGTTCCTTCATTTGGCAACAAAGGGTCTTTGCAAAGGACTGCACTAAGGAGGGGAAAAGGAGAAAATGCACAAGACTTAGGTGTGCAAATGAGATTTATTAAGGCATGTTCTATAATAGACAACTAGGATCTACCTTGGGTCTAGAGGTGGTGAGAAGCAGGGGAACTGGACAGTGCTGTAGTCTTCCGTACCTGTGTTCAAATTGGGAAGGGGATATGACAGCTCCCAAGATGACTTCCCAACTTTTTAGGTTGTTTTTTTTTTCCCAACATATGTTAGGCATAATGCTCTTTCCTTTTTAGGATTCCATAATAGTGACTGGTAGTAATCAAGGCATTATCTGTTATTCTTGCTTCCTATCCTCTACTTTGGAATATTTAGAATAGTATAACTGATGGAGTAGGATGAAAATTAGAGGATTGTAATGTTCACCCATCTAGTCAAGGTATGCTAATAAGGTGTGTGTGGGGGGGAATCTTATCTATAATCCTAGGTGCTGTGGTGCCATTTGGGCCCGGGTGAACACTTACATATGAAGTTGTAATTGGGTGATCAAGAAGAAACTTAAGTTAGTTTTTGAAATTAAAGGGGAAAAAAGCCAAGATGCAATTAAAACTACATAGATTTACAGGATAGTAACTGATTATTGTGAGTTATGAGTATTCCCAGCAAGTTCTGCCTCCAGGTTGCTTGGCCATTGCCAAGAGGATGATTCTTTCAAGTAAGGTTCAAAGTCCTTTTGATTGAGGTGCTGATAGCTTTTTCCCTTAGTATTTCCACTTCCTAATTCAGATTCCATAGGGCTGAGGGGATAACCTTCCAATACACAAAGACCATGATAAGGGAAAATAGGTCTCAGATATTAAAATAGTTAAGGATAAATTGTGAATGCATGAGTATATTCTCTAGAGAGAAATCCATCCTTTTGTACTCCTTCAATGAAGAATGGATAACACTTGAAGTTACAGAAATTTTCAAAAGTAAAAGTAACCTCAAAGAATCTCCTAAGAAAGGTCATAGAAACCACAAACCAACCCTTGTTTTGAGGGGCCCGTAAATAACAGCATTGTAAAGCTAACAATTGGGTAACTGGCAGGGAGTATATTTTTAAGAAAACTAAATTAGAAAGGTGCTGTCGTGATTATGGTTGATGATTGATACTCATTTAGGTATTAGCACAAAAGCCAAGAAAGATGGACAAGACACACTATTCTAACACATCACTTTCAGATTAGTTGGGATTGCAGCTTGTCTTTACAGTAACTATGCTATTGATTTGAAGAACTTAGCTTTTTGGTGCTGCATCCAGTATCTTAAAACAGTTTTTGAAAACTCCAAATAATAAAAAGAAAATTAATGCATCAACAAGCATTTATGATGTTTCTGTTACATGCTAGACATTGGAGATATAGGTACAAAAATGAAACATTCATTGTCCTCAGTGAAATTAACATCTGTTTGTAAATACCTGCATACTTTGTATGTGATCAAATTACATTGTTTTCAATCATTTATACTATTATTTTTACGTTGCCTCTAAGCTGTGTGTTTAGATTTTTGTTATTGTGTATTTTCAATAGACTTTGTGAAAGTTTCATTTAAATTTTTTTTCGCTTTTAAGTGGCTGCTTTCTTTCTGTAGTCCTGCATTCACATGTTTGTGATGGCAAGCAGGGTGGGACTTTTTGCCTTTGTGTTTTCTTTAGGAGTGCTTCTCAGCACCAAGGGAGTAAATTACCTTTGAGTCTTGCCTTTCAAATGTAATGACAAAGCAAAGTGGACTTTTTGTTGTCTTGATTTGGAGTGCTTCTCAGTACTAAGGCAGTCAAGTGTCTTTGCGTCCTTGAATCAAGAGTCTTTGTTTCAATAAAGAGTCTTTGATGACCTGCTTAAGAAACAAGAAAGCCCCAGGCCCCAAGTTCTACCCTTTTGCTAAGTAGGTACTAAGCCCCAGGGCCCTGAGAAGTGTATATGTGCTCTGAGGTTGGTATTTTGGGAGTTTAACTCATTGGAAGAGTGGTGCCTGGTTTGGCCAGAGGAGACTCTGGGTAGGCCATTAACCCCGCCCCCCCCCCCCACCAGTCCCCCAGCTTTGAAAACCCAGATGTTGGCGCTTCTCTCTCTGGTAACTATGTCTTGTGATTTGGTCAGACAGATAGAAACCTGCCTGTTGGTTTCTGTTATTCTCTCTGCTTGTAATTTTCTATTTGTATTTTCTCTGAAAGTTCAGGGTGCTGATTTTTTCCCCTGAACTAAGTGAATAATATATGTATGTTTAATTAAAGTGAGATTGTTAACCCCTTAAAGTTGCTTTCCTTAGAAAAGCAGATCAAAGAACTTGTGCTAGCAGTGCACCTATGTGTTGGTGTTGTTAGTCTTACACTTCCACAGCAGCTGCTAGCCACATTGTTATTACAATGTTTCAGTGTGATACAGCATCACTATCATTGCTTTTTATGCCTTTAAGAAGAAAAAATTCACTCTGAACATATCGTTGCTCCTTGTTCATAGGTCATCCCCATTCTAAGTATCCTTCTATAATTAAATGTACCCTCTTCTCCTTTAGTTGATAGCCCTCTGTCAAGGAAACATCAAGTTTTTGAGGGTTCTTCTGCTCTTTTTGTTGACAATAACTATGAAGAAATGTTACGCGCATATTACCCTCCCACCACATAGATTTCAGTATATAGAATTTACACTAAATAAAGAACCTCTTGTTTTGTTCATGCCTTATGAATTGATGGAGTCCTCGTGCCAATGTTTGTTATTCCTTCCTAGGGACACAGCAGGTCAGGAGAGATTCAACAGCATTACCTCAGCTTATTATAGAAGTGCCAAGGGAATCATATTAGTGTATGATATTACAAAGAAAGAGACATTTGATGATCTACCGAAATGGATGAAAATGATTGATAAGGTTGGTTTTGCTTATTTCTCATAAAATAATATAAATTAATTATTTAGTTTTGTTCTTTAAAGATAAAAAGTTTCTGAATTGTATATAATCCCCATCCTTCAAAAAAGAAACTCTAGTTTTCCAAAAATAATATCTTTAAGAATAAATTGAGGTTTGGTTATTTACCTTATTTCCTTTAACCACCACCACCCCACCAAAAAAATGTGTTTAGAGTTCCTTAAACAGTGAACTACAATTACGTGTTCTAAATATAGTTGGAGTTTGGAGAGTCCAAACCTGTGATTTCACCAAGATAATTCTCTCAGTGAATACTTCCTCTACCATTGCAGATCAGCAAACTCCTGTTTAGGATTAGGCAGTTGTGTTTGAATACTGAGAGGTAACAGAATTGTCCCACAGTCACTCGAGTCAAACTTGGACCTCAGATCTTCTTGATCCTGCTAAGGCCACCTTTCCATCCATCCTACATACTTTACATGCACGTATAGTGTAAAGTCAAATAATACATGTCCTGTTCGTTTTAGTGAGCAAACTATTAATACGTGCTTTCTTAAAAAAAAAAGAAAACTACACACACTTTATTCTTCTGTTGTCTGCAACAGAAATGGCTGGCTCTCCCCACTTCTCTATAGCAAAAGTCTGTAAAGTCTATAATGTCACTTTAGACATACCTGGGCAGTTAGGATCAAGGCATTACAGTAGGAGGCTAGTATGCACCCACTTCATTGCCTGCTTTTGTTTTGTGGTAAAGCCACAACACACACTCAGAGGAAGAGTTCCTTAGTCACACATCATTATAATCAAAACAAGAAGGAAAAATGGTCAGTAGAGTTGGAATTTTTAGAACCAAAGCGTCCCTTCATAAGGGACTTAAATCCACTTCCATTGAGAGCCTAAGTCTTTTTCTCTACAAAAAAAAAAAGAGTGTTTTTCAGATTTCTAAAATCTGAATTACAAGGTTCTAATCATTGTTTGGAAGAATGGGTGTAAAAAGTTATTCTGTTTTAATTCCACAGTATGCCTCAGAAGATGCAGAACTTTTGTTAGTTGGGAATAAGTTGGACTGTGAAACTGACAGAGAAATCACTAGACAGCAGGGTGAAAAGGTAAGAAAGAATGGGCAGAGTTCTTGGGGGCACGGACTCAACAGGACTAAAATGAATAGGGGCTCTTAATTTAGCAGTATTATATTCAGCTTTTTACCTGGTCACTGAATTCCATCTAAATCTGGAGAAAGAGTTGCTTTAGCATACAGAATATTTGTACTGCTTGTTTTACATTATTTGGTCTTTCATTTAAAATGTTTTTATATGTCACCTTATTTTGAAGCAGTTTTACTTTGGTCATGCTTTCTTAGGCTTTTCTAACATTCTAATCTACACAGGCTTTCATTAAGGACTTCAGTATAAACAGGCCAAATTTTGTAACTAGTTTGATTTAAGGAAAATTTTTACTCTTAGAATATAAGAACTTGTATTTGCTTAGCATGTAATAAATTCTTGTTAGTTTTTATGAAATTCACAAAATTTTAGAAGAAGTTCAACCTCATTTTACAGATGAGGAACTAGGATACAGAAACTTTAAATGAGTTACGTATCCATGGTCATACAGCTAAGTAATAGCTGAGCTGGTGCTAAAACATAGTTGCATTGCACTGCTGCCAACAATTAAGAGTATTGGTTTTTAATTTTTTTTTAAATCTCTTTCCATTAGTTTGCACAACAGATAACTGGGATGAGATTCTGTGAAGCAAGTGCCAAGGATAATTTCAATGTGGATGAGATATTTCTAAAGCTTGTTGATGATATTCTGAAAAAGGTAAAATTCTTTCTGTGATTCATTGAAACCTTGAATTTTTACCCTTTGCTATGACTTGGTTTAAAGACTTTAATATGGAAATTAAAATTCCCTTGGCTGTTTTGAATAACCAGAACCAGATACAATATTAAACTATGTTATTGATCTGCACTTTAAATATCACTGAAGATGTAACCTTTGGGCCGTTTAGGCCATATAAGAATTTGCAATGCAGGTCAGAGCTAACATGTAGCATATTTCTTTAAGTGCTTAAATATTGAGGTTTTAATAGAATAACCAGATATGGTAAAAAGGAACGTGCTATGTTACCAGGTTCCACTTGTTCCTTTTCTTTCCCCTTTACTCGAAATGGATTCAGTACACAGGATCTCAGTAAAGCATGATCTTTGAACCTCTTAAGTATTGAATACTCTAAAGTGTTACTTATCTTTCTATCATTTCTGATTTTTTTTAAAGAGTGTTATGTAGCATGGAGGTGCTTGATGTAGTCTTAAAACCAAGGGGTTATAAATCATTTTTGAACATGATGGTTATGCTAAAAGATTTAAACATAAATTTTTTTTTACTTAAATGTTTATTTAACCCGTATTGTGACTTATGTGAAATCTTCTGGGTTCAAACATAATTTCAAAATTTTTAAACATATTTATTGGTCTCAAAGCTTGTTTATAAAGGCAGTTATAGTAATATACTTCAGTGTAATATAACCTTATTGGTGTGGCTTTTCTCTTCACTTGTATAAGTTACAGCCAATCCCATGCCTTCTCATCCTTAATGATTTGTTTCTGAGCTCCTCAGCTTTCTTTTCTAATACTCCACCAGCATCATGGTGGATGTGCAAGAGGACTATATCGAACTGGGTCATGTGTTTTTCATGTGCTTAGTGAAGCATTCAACATCTTGTAGGCAGCCTCCTGGTAATGAAGCTGTCCTACTTCACTAGACTCAACCTCGGAGCACAGACCAGGACTGTTGCTCAGACTTGACAGTGACTGTGAGGAGCTGTCACTGGGATAGCCTTCGAGACCCTAGAGCGCCTTTGGTACCACAGGGAGGTGACGGTGCAGGTGCAGTGATTATAAGCTCTACCAATGAGATACAGTTTCTTTCTTTACCAATGTACCAAATTATAGTTTTGTAGAAAACATTTCAGTTAATTCAAAAAGTAATTGAAGCATTGTTCTTTTTTCCCCAAAAGTAATGGGCCAAATGGACTTTAATTTGATGTGAAGCTAAGTTTCTCACGTATTTTTTAAACTTTGCAAGCCCTAAGGGGCAGTATAAATGAGAGTAACAGCTCTTGTTTGGGGTTATTATGCAGGTATTTTTTTTATTTGGGGATTTAGTGGGATTTTCACTTCTGTTTAATTTTTACTGTTCGAAAAACTGTATATAAAGATAACTTTGTTAAAAACTTAAGCATTCTTTCTCTCTCATCTTAAAGATGCCTCTGGATGTTTTAAGAAATGAATTATCCAACAGCATCCTTTCCTTACAACCAGAACCAGAAATACCACCAGAACTGCCTCCACCAAGACCACATGTCCGTTGCTGTTGATTTGCTCCTTAGGGACCTAGTACAAAAGATTCTTGGGAAGGGGAAGAGTGTCTGTTCGACTCTGCACTACAATCATTTTGACAATTTCATGTCGCACTTTGTTATCCAAGTCAGAGCTACACACTAACCTGTAAATATGCAAATATTTAATCCTGTGTAGGATTTAACTATGTTACACATTTCCCACACACACACATTTGTATATTTCCTTCATTATCTCAGTGTTATAAGTATTGTGTAGGCACTGGGGAAACTACAGTACTCCTGATACAAAGGAGTGGGAGAAATGAAATCTATAATACTTCAAATAAATGTTTTAATAGTTCTTGTCAATTATATTAAAATGGCAGAAATTATTCTGGTATGAAGAGAGATTTGGTGCTTTGCTAACTATTTTAAAGATAAATTTGTAAAACTGAAGAATTTTTTGAATAAAGCTTCCATAAGTCATGGTTTGTTTGTTTTTTTCTTTATTCAAAAGACTTTTTCAGCTGTAGCATCTTTGTAGCATTGGAGTGGTTCTGCAGCAAAGCAAAAATCCATTTGATTTCCATCCTTTAAAAAATATTTATTAGTAGTATGTTAATAATTATAGCATATCACTAGAGTTAGAGATATTGGGCTTGACTTAGACCTAAGACAGCAATGTTGCTGTCACAGTTTCTTAATGAACAGACTGTACACTATACTTTTAAGAACCACAGAGATCAAGTAAAAGAGATGTATTTGAAACTATTACAGATGTTAATAATGCTGTTGTCCTAAGAAATCCTGTTTAAAGGAATTTTTTGAAGATACCTTTCCTATATAAAGGAACATATATGTATTTGCCTGATATCTTGATCCTTTTTAATGGTAAAACAAACAAAAAAATCCTTTTTTTAAAAAAGCGAAGCTTATGTTCTGTCCAGCATATACTGTATTCTATTTTTTGTTGGGGTGGATGGAGGGGGAGGGGGGGAGTCTGATAATGAATTTGTGAACTCTATCTTTGGTATATCTTTTATTAAGCTGCACTTTGTTTAGTTAAAGTAAATAAGTAGTAACATATTTGAATAACTTCGAGTGTCTTGAATGTTGTGGCATTGAAAAGCATTGTGGTCTTTCTAAACTAATGAAGTCCAAATAAAATTTTGTATTTATGAATGACAATGGAATTGCTGCCATTATTCGTGTTTATTATAAAATGTGTGTATATAGTGATGGCTAAGTGAAAACATCCTTTATGAAGAATAAATTTTGTATTTTAAATATGTTTTATACAGAAAAATATTAGTCCTAGGAAGGACGTAGATGTATGTGCTAATACTTCAAAATACCTGTAATTGCATTGAGTACTCCTTTCACCTGTAAATAAACTTTACAGCCAGCCACTCGAGAGATTCCGTGGCTAAAACAGTTATCGCCTGGTGGTCAACCATCTTTCCTGGTTCGGGCCCACCTCCCCAGCCTTATTACAGTTATCACTCCTCTTCGAACACTCTTGCTGCTGTTCCTTACACAACACTCCATTCCCATTTCCACACCTTTGCACAGATCATCCCCCTCATGCCTGGAATGCCCTCACTCTTCACCTCTGCACTTAACAATCCCTTACTTCCTTTAACGCTCATCTCAAGTGCCACCTTCTCTAAGGCTTTTCCTGATCACCCCACTGCCAATGCCTTTTCCCCCAAAAGATCATGTACTTTGCATGTTTTGTATGTACTTATATGTATATACATCATGTCCTTTCCCTCTCGCTCTGTAGAATGTAAGCTCTTGGAGAGCAGGAACTATTTCATTTGTCTTTGTAACCCCAGCACACCTAGCATACTGCCTTGTACATAGGGAGTTAATAAATGCTTGTTGATTGACACCTTGGTGTCATCTTTGACTTTTCACTCTCATTCCCCCACCTATCAAGTCGGTTGCCAAATTTTGTCACATCTTTCTCTACAACATTGCTCAGATAGATATAGATGTATCCCTTTCACTCACAGCCACGTCAAGCCCTCATCACCTGGGCTATTGCAACAGCCTCCTCCTAATTAGTCTCCCAGACTCAAGTTTCTCATTTCCACCTTTCCCCTGGGCAGCTGTCAAAGTGACTTAAATTTACTAAGGAGCAGACCTGACTGTGTCTTCTCCATCCCCTCTCAATATCTAGGCCTTCCCTGTCAGCTCTAGGATCAACTACAAACTCCTGTCTGGCATTTAAAGCTGTTCCTAGCCTGGTTTCCTCCTATTTTTACACATTTCTTAAAAGATGCTTAACTCCACGTACTCTGGTCTAGCTGTAGGGTTTGAACTAGGTGGTACAGCAGTTGGAGTGCTGGACTTTCAGGAAGACCTAAATGTGAATGCTCCAACATTCTAACATCCCAGTTCTTCAATGTACACATTTCCCACCTGTTAACAGTATTTTTACTAAGGCAGCCTCTAAACCTGAGAATGACAAAACAACAGACTAAAGTGCCAGTAATCAGGTAGCCATTTCATTGTGTGGAACAGATTTGCAAATTGGGAATTCTGATGAGAATTCCACCTTGCTGAAGTGAAGACAGATTATACACATAAATCACAATGGGCAGGGAGGGGGGAAGGTGGATTATAATTGTTCCCTGCACAAACCCACAAATGGAGAACAATCCAATTCTGGAGCCTAGTGTTTGGGCATCATGGACCAGAGTTCTGTGATGGGAACAAGTTCTGCAGTCTTTGTTTTGTTTCACTTAAGGTATGCAGGCAGTGACTGTGAGCATTGTCAAGGTTTGATCATTTCAAGCTGCATTGTGAGCTTCTTAACTCACAAGCCAGAAAAGGCAATTCTGAAAAATCTGTTAGTATATTCATTACACATGTCATAGTGATCATTTTGAAAATCAAAATTCAGGGGCAGCTAGGTGGCGCAGTGAGTAGAGCACTGGCCCTGGAGTCAGGAGGACCCGAGTTCAAATCCAGCCTCAGGCACTTGACATGTACTAGCTGTGTAATCTTGGGCAAGTCACTTAACCCCAATTGCCCTGCCAAAAACAAAAAAAATCATAATTCCTTTCTCATACCCAACCTCAGGCACACACTGAGATGGTCATACTCTTGATTTTGCCATCACCCAATAATGCACCACCTCCACGGTCATGAACTCTTCTACCATCCTGGTGCTGGCCCTCATCTCCTTGTGCCTGGTCTGTTGCAACAGCCTGCTGGTGGGTCAGCTCTCCACAAATCTCTTCCCACTGTAGTCCCATCCTCTGCTCAGTAGCCAAAGAGATTTTCCTAAAACAGATCAGACCATGTCAGCCCTTCCTACTCAGTATACTCCAATCCTCACCTCTGCCTCCTTGCTTTGCTGGATTCCTTCAAGTCCAGCTAAATTCCTCTTTTTTTTTTTTTTTTGCTTTTTGGCAGGGCAATTGGGGTTAAGTGACTTGCCCAAGGTCACACAGCTAGTACATGTGTCAAATGTCTGAGGCTAGATTTGAACTCGGGTCCTCCTGACTCCAGGGCCAGTGCTCTACTCACTGCACCACCTAGCTGCCCCTCCAGCCAAATTCCTATTCAAGTCCTATATATTCTGACATATTCTGGTTCTGTGTCCCTGATCTAATCATTTAATTTCATAGTGCCTTAGCTTCAGCTCTCTTATACTATAAATTATAAAGTCAATCAATTATTTTTGTGCTACTGGGTAATAGAGACTATAAATATGTGTGATTGTAGTTTTATATCCAAGAACTTAGCATGGTGCTTGGTACATAGAAGACACTTAATAAGTGTTCCTTTATTTCATTTTATTCGTACACAATTCTGCAAAATAGAAGGTAATTTTGGGAAGAAAGCATGAGCGGTTAGGAAGATCAGGAAAGATTTCATATGGAAGGCAGCGCTTGAGTTGAGCCTTGAAGGAAACTAGGGACTCTTAAGAGGCAGAAGAAAGAAGGCTGGCCTTTCCAGGCACGAAGGATGGCTAGAATGATGGTCGAGGTGGGAAATAGTGACATGTCATAGGAGCTGTAAGGTAAGCAGTTTGGCTGGACTCTGATGGGCATGAAAGGACATAGTATGTAATAAGCCGGGAAAAGCAGGTTAGGGTCAGGTTGTGAAAGGCATTTAATGCCATTTAATGGAATTAATTTAGTTAATGGCTTTTATTTAATTTATGGCAATTTTAATTTGGCAAATTTAATTCATTTGATCCTAAAGGTAATAGCCACTGGAATTCATTGGGTAGGAGAAGGATGTGGTCAGACTCTAGGAAAATAATTTTGGCAATTTGGAGAATGGATTGGAGTGGGGCAAGACTTGAGGCCGAGAGATTGATTAGGAGGCTAATTCATTAGTCCAGCTGAGCAGGGCCTGGTGTAGAGCAAAAAATATTCTGGTGGTGCTGAATTGCTGCAAATCACAGAATGCCATTCTATTATCCAGGGGTCAAATATTTATCATGTGGCTTATTCATTTTGTTTACGATCATTTTAGTCTGTATTTCTGCTTTTTGTCCATTTGCTGACTTACTGGTAACTCAAAAAAATGACAAGCTAAAAAAAATAATTCTCACTGCAAAATCAAAAAATTTTAGAATGTTTGAGCTGGAAGGGATATCAGGAATTGTTAGTCCATTACACTAATTTTACATATGAGGAAACTGACAGGGAACTTTACTGATATGTCCACACTCAAGAAGGTAATTAATGCCAGAATCAGGTCTCCTGATTCTCAGCCTGATACTTTTTCTCCTATGTCTTTTTTACTGTTTGATGTTCATAGATTTGGTGGGTTGGTTTATTTTCTTTTTTGTTTTTTGAGGTTTGGTTTTAACAATAATGATTTGTACTTACATAATTATAATTCTCAAGTACATTCACAGATACCGTCTATATCACAGGTCATTATGAAGATCAAATGAGATATATGAAGTACTTTGTAGAACCTTATAATTTACACTTTATTTTTAGTATTATCTTTCCTATGATCTCATTTGAAACACAGTAATCCTTATGTGGTGGGCAGGGCAGGTATAAAGCTACTTCTTCATTATCTGGGACTAGGATTTCAGAAAGTGCAATGGAAACCAGCATTCGATCTTTGGATTACATTTTGCTGCCATGGAATCCAATCGAATCCATTCAAACAGTGCCAGGCACTGTGCTAAACCCTAGGAATACAATTAATAAAGAGATAGCCCCTGCCTTCAGAGAGCTTATAATCTAAAGGGGAAGACCACACCAAAGGAGGCAGGAAAGAGGGGAACACTCTGGGATAACCTGTATGAAGGGATCTTGCTCCTTGGCATTGAAACCAGACAGAGCAGCACATATAAAGTGGTGTGGGATTCTGGACTGCAGAAACTAGGGAAGAAATTGCTAATGTTCAGTCCCCATAATTACTTTAAAAAAAAAAAACCTTCGGGGGAAAGGGAGAATCTTACAACCTCCATTTCCCAATCCTTTTCTTACTTTTGGTCTTCTGGTTACTTTTTGTAATTTTTTTTGTCAGTTGGAGTTTGAGGTGTTTGAGTAATTTTTGGTAAGTATGAAACAGGGTTGAATAGAGGAGTGGGAAGGTAAATGCTATTTCTTGGTACAATGGAAGAATTAGAGATCCATGTGACTGGTGTTCCCCCATCCTACCATATAAGGTTTAGCAATCACACTCTTTCCTTCTATTAAGATGGGTTGTTGTTTTTGTAATAGTGATTGCCTGTTGTGTCCACTTATCAAAAAGCTTTACTATTTACAGGAGTAGTCACCAAAAAAGCACTGTTTACAATAGGTCAGCACTCACTATTAAGAAATCCTTCTTTGGCCTAGCATGTTATAACATGATTTTACCTATAGTTAGGCAGCAATTCAAGTAGGACCCCTAAGTCAGACAACCATTCCAGTTATTAATAATAATAGTGTATGTTCAATTATTTCAGTCAAGTCTAACTCTTCATGACCTCATTTGGGTTTTCTTGGCAAAGTTCCTGGAGTGGTTTGCCATTTCCTTCTCCAGGTCATTTTACAGATGAGGAAACTGAGGCAAACAGGGTGAAATGACTTATTCAGGGTCACACAGCTAGTGAGTTTCTGAGGCCATATTTGAACTCAGGAAGATGTCTTCCTGTCTCCATCTACTGAGCTAAAATGAGGGGGCTCCAAGAACTTTTCTAGCCCTGATTCTATGATCCTGGGATCACACCCTGCCCCACCCACTTTAACTGGACAAATCACTTAACCTCTGGTCTCAGATTCTTCAGCTGTAAAATGAGAAGGTTGGACATGATGACCTCTAAAGTCTCTTTTGTCTCTGAATCTATGATCTGTGAAAAAGGGGGTAAGCCTTGATTCCACAGTTAGAGTTCAAAGAATCAAGCTACAAGTTTCTAATGGCATTTATACTTTAGCATAAAGACATCAAACCATAATGGATACCTGTTTGAATCCTTACTCAACCATAGCCTGGGTTTTTTTTTAAGACTATAATATTTATTAAAAGTGGACAATTTTAATGTTCAAAACTTCATGTGAGAGGAAGTTTTTTTAAAAACTTAGATGAAAAGCTCAATTGTGACATCACCAGGTCATGGCATACAGGAAATGCACACCTCTCCTGCACTCGGTGCTGCTTCTCTTCAAGTCCCTTCTGGGTGGGCAGCAGCTGTGGTGTTGAGGTGGTAGGTGCAGTGTGTGTCTCAATTCAAATGAGTGATGAAAAGGATTCATGGAAAGATCATGGGCAAGTTATTTAATCTCTTGGCACCTCAGCTCCTTCATCTGTAAATTGGGAGTAACAATGCTTGCACCAGCTATCTCAAAGGATTAGTGCAAGGGAAATATTTTGCCAAGTATAAAGATATATATATATGTATATATATATATATCTTTATGTATGTATGTATATATATATACACACACACATATATAATCATTATTATTATTCTACAAATTGCAGGCAAAGTGTAAGCAGTTATTCCATCTTTGCTGTGGGTGGAGGTGGGGGAAGGAAATGATAGATCTGGAGCTTTGGGTACCTAAGGGATTTCTTTTTTTAATGTGGCTGCACATCACAGATAGTTCTTGCTCCATACAAAGGATTTTCATTCCCAGGAGATTTTTTTTTAATAAAAGAATATATCACTCTAAGCTGTCCAGGATGTGAGGCAGTATTTGATAGAGTAATAAATACACTGAGTAGAATTGTCAATAAGGGCTAGATGATTCTGAGCTGAAAGGGACTCTCAAATTCATTTAGTTTAGCCTTCACATTTTAAACTTGAAAGAGGCAGGAATGCAGGGAGAAATGACTGCAGACTAGATTTAGAGCTGGAAATGTCTATAGAGATCAATCCCTTGTTTATTTATTTATCTATCTATCCATTTATTTATTTATTCATTTTTAGTTTTCAGCATTCACTTTTATTAGATTTTGAGTTCTAAATTTCTCCCTCTCCCTCCCCTCACCCCTCCCCAAGACGGCATGCAGTCTGATATAGGCTATACATGCATGATCATATTAAATATATTTCCACATTAGTCATGTTGTGAAAGAAGAATCAGAACAAAAGGGGAAAACCATGAAAAAGAAAAAAAACCAACAACAAAAAAAGAGAAAACAGTATGCTTTGATCTGCATTCAGATTCCATAGTTCTTTCTCTGGATGTGGATGGCGTTTTCCGCGATCAATCCCTTATTTTACAAATGAGAAAACAGACCCGGAGAAGGGAAATGATTTACTCAAGGTCATGTTTGTAGTAAACTGGGCAGAAACTCCTAATTTACCACTAATAAAACATACCAGGTAGGGAAGACTTCATAGAGGAAGTCAGGCTTCAGCTGGGTCTTGAAAGGTAGCTTGGTGAGAAAGCTCCTCCCTCTTCTGCTTCCTGGCAAAGGTGGGAGGATTAGGAGAGTAGAACACAGGGTATGAAGTCAGACTTTCTTGATATGTTGGTTAGCATTGCAAAACGTTTTCCCTCTTTTTTTTTTAAATAAGGGATGGCCAGTTTAGATAATTTTGAATGTCAGAATTATAAGTTTTTACTTTGTTTCCTGTGCAATGAGGAGCCACGGAGAAGGATTGTAATAGGTAAAAAAGGGTGGATGAAATGCAGAGTGGCAAGAATAGAGACAGAAAGAGAAGTCAGGAAATTCATATAAGAGTTCAGAGGAGAGGTACTGAGAGCCAGAACTAGGGTAGAGAGTTGAAGTGGAATTTGTTGTTTAGTTACTTCAGTCATGTCCACTTCATGATGCCATTTGGGGTTTTCTTGACAAAGATACTGCAGTGGTTTGCCATTTCCTTCTCCAGTTCATTTTACAGATGAGGAAACTGAGGAAAACAAGGTTAAGTGACTTAGCCAGGGTCACACAGCTATTAAGTGTCTGAGGGCTGGATTTGTATTCAGGCCCAACACTCTAGAAGATAGACAAAAAAAGATATACAGCACGATCAACAGTGCCAGAAACAGATTAAAATGTAATTGGGAAATATGTAGCAAAATAAATGAAAATACAACAGAACACAGATACTGTTAACATGTGGTTTCTTAAATCAATACGTGGCCTGCCGGAATCCTTACCTGTGGTTTAGTGACCCCTGTTTCTATTTGAGTTTGATACCACTGGTGTAGAAGAAAAGGCAATAGATTGAATGGGATAGACATAAAGAGAGTATAAAAACTGATTTCAAGGTTTAGAACTTGGAGAATGGTAGAGCCATAAACAGAATGGAGCAGGTAAGGTGAGGTACAGTTTGGTGAGGAAGGGCATGATGAGGCCAATTTGGGACCCCTTAAGTTTCTTGCCTAGTTTCACATAGGTAGAGAGTCTCAGAGGCAGAATTTGAACCCTCATTTTCCTGACTCCAAGTCCCAATGTTCTATTCACTACAACAGTTACTTCAAAGTCTAATAGAAATGGAGGCCCCTGTGAGCTACATGTTGACCTAGAAAATCACACATTAGCATTATCTATGTTTTATTGTATTTTTATTTTGTTAAATATTTCCAAATTGCATTTAATCTGGTGGTACTCAGGAATGTTGACACCTCTGCAGTATAACATGTTGTCTCATTTTTGTAGTGCTTTAAGGCTGGTAAATGCCTTTACAAATATTGTCTGATTTAACTTCACAACAACCCTTGGAAGTGGGTACTATTTGTTATTTCCATTTTTATAAATGAAGGTTAAGTGACTTGCCCAGGGTCACTCAGCTAGCATCTGAGGCAGGATTTGAAGCCAGGTCTTCCTGAGTCCTGATATAGTGCTCTATCTGCACTACTTACAATAATAAAACTGTTACTGTAATCTTAAAAATTAAATTATTCAAATTTTCACCTTATCCAGCCCAATAAACTATTAGTACAATCTCATATAAACCCAGTTCCTGATTATATTTTCAGTTTCTATAGCTGATCCTAAAATGAATGAATCCTAAAAATATACTTAGGTGTATAATATACCCAAGTATATTTTTAAAAGTTAATGAATTTTTATGCAATGAATTTATAAATTAACAATAACTTTTATAATAATGAAGGCACCAGGTCAGTGTGACCTGGCCTAAGAATATCTATTTTACTTTTTAAAATTTGGAATGTCCTAATGATATGGGAAAATTTTGACTTGTACATGTAATAATGTCAACTGCCCATTAGGTGTTGCTAAAGTACTAACAAAAATATTAGGTGGCACAGTGTTCATTGCAGTTTATAAAGTGTATTCTCTTTAGAATCTTTTCTAAATTATTTATAGACTAAGATCTTTGAAATAAAAAGTGTTTTCAACTAATAGGAGAAATAATACATGGTTAAAGGCATAGCCATATGAATAGTATTTTTAGAGATTTTTCGAATGCATGAAATTTCAAACATACTTTCAATATTTCGAGGATCTGGTTTTGTCAGTGTGGACACTTGCCTGCATGGTGCAGAGTGCAACTCCTCTAAAGCTTTAATGAGGAGTCTTTGGCAATTGCTATGACCGAAGAAATCATCACCCTCCAGCCAACCTGGTGGTGAATCTGAAGAGCCAGACTTAGCAGGGCTTATAAAACACATACTCAGACCATCAGTGAGCCATCAATGTAATCAAAAGATTGAACTCTACTGGAGGGTTTTCAATAACTGGATTGGGAATTAGGAATAACTCAGAGCAGAGGAAAGATGCATTATGGGTGCAGGTCGGTTATAGCATTTTACCAATGATCACTAACACACATCAAAGTGATATAATTAAAGCATTTTAGAGGATGAGAAAGGAAATAGATCAGCTGTGTAGTTGCAGAATCATAAAATTTTAGAGGAGGAAGGGACCTCAGCAGCCATCTAGTCTGCCATATTTAAAAAAGAATGGTGAGAATGAGGAACAACACACAGACAGACAGCTAAGTGACAAAGTGGCACCCTTGACATAGTAAAAGAAAAAGAAAAAAGGACTACACAGGCATCTCTGCTGCTAGCAGACCTGGGGCACCATCATCTACAGGAAGCTTTTCTGCTCCCCGTAGATATTGGTGCCTCCTCCTCAAAAGTTCCTTGAATTTATTTCGTATTTTGCATTTTGTACGTGCAATATATATATAATATATATTCTCTCCCTCTATAGATGGTACATTTCTTGACAGTAGAAACTATTTAATTGGTGTCTTTGTATCACCAGTGATTGGCACGTGGCAGACACTTAGTGAATGTTTGTTGCTTGCGTCATAGGATTCAGGTCTTGTTATTCCCAGACCAGTGCCCTTTCTAGGACACATGCTGTTTTTAATAATAATGTGAGAAAGAACCCTTCTGATAAAATCAAATCAGCTTTGTTATACCGCTTTAGTCATGCCTAAGCACCACTTAAGACGGAAATAATCGATTTTATTTCTTAAAAATATCTGGCTGCAGCTTTTAAGTACTGTAATAAAAGCCACCATTTACATAAGAGCTCTTTCCTTCCAAAAGCCCTATGAGTAAGGTAAGGCCAGTATTACTATCCCTATTTTGTAGAATGGTAGTTTCATAGTCAGAGGAACTGAATTCAAATCCTGACTTTCTTACTACCTATGTGATCTTGGGTAAATCACTGAATGTCTCTGTGCTTCAGTTTCCTCATCTCTAAAATAAAGGGTTGAACTAGATGATCCGTGAGATACCTTCCAGTTCTAAATCTTTGTAACTGTCAGAGATGGGATCAAAGCCAAATCAGGGGTGAGGAAACTGCAGCCTTGAGGCCACATGTGGCCTTCTAGGTCCTTGGGTGAGGCCTTTTGACTGAGCCCACGTTTTACAGAACAAATTCTTTTATTTAAGGGGATTTGTTCTGTGAAGTTTGGATTCAGTCAAAGGGCTGCACCTGAGGACCTAGGCGGCCACATGTGTCTTCAAGGCCACAGGATCCCCACTCCTAGCCTACCTCTTCTGATGCCAAAACAGGTGCTTTTTTTCTTTGCTGTCTTTTATACCGATCCCAAAGAAGAGTTTTCATTCAATTACATCTTGACTATTGGGAGAATGAGTCCAAGGAGGCAAGGATACCCTCTGCATTCCTAAATACCTGCCATTGTATGGTCACTGCACAATCTTTGGTAGCAACTCCTAAGGATATTTATAAAGTATGTTTAAAGAAAGGCTCCAAGGCTCCAATTCTATCTCCCTTTAATTATCACTGAACTCCTATAAATCCTAGAGAGATTTAAAGGTAATATTTTTAAATTCTGGTCAACAGGATTCAACAGAGCTCTTTAGGAGGTTCACATATGGCTAATGACTTCCCTAATAGGCCCAATTTGGCAAGAAGGATTTATTTGTATTGGTTCATGATTTTGCAAACAATAATATTGATTCTGCTCTGGAAGGAATATACAGTATGAGTTTACTTTTCATTCACCTCATTAGAAAATGAATTTACATCCATGGATTGGGAAATAATTTGGCAAATCATAGCATGGGAGCATAATGGAATATTTTTTGCAAGAAATGGAGAATTCAGAAAAATATTTCATGAACCAGTGCACATTGAAATAAGCAGAACCAGGAGAACAAAGTATATGATGACTACAATAGCATAAATATAAACAACACAAAAACACAACTAAACACAAAATAAATGTAAAGACCCATTTTTAATCTAGACATCAGATGAGTATGGATGCCAAATGTGGTAGGACAGTTGCTATATCAGTTGGTATTCTTGGCTATTTTTCTTTACTACAAAGGAGAGATCTAATTCATACAATAATAACAATATTATAAAGACAAACCTATTTGAAAGACTTAAGAATTCTGATTAATGGAAAGACCAGCCATGATTCTAGAGGCCTAATAATGATATATGCTACCTGTCTCTTGAGAGAGAGATGATGGACTCCAGGTGCACGACAAAACATTTTTTTTCCACCCTGGCCAATGAGGAAATTTGTTTCCCTTGATTATGCAAATTTCTTATGAGAGTTTTCTTCTTTCTCTTTTTATTAGGAATGAGAATGAGAGAAAATAGATTTTTGTTCATTCAAAAAATGTAAAAAGAAGGAAGGGAGAGTTCCAATATTGGAGATGGGGAATAAGAGTATACAAGAAATGATTGTGGTATTAAAACAGATAAATTTTTAAAATAAACTTAATTTATTGACTTTAAAAAAAAAGGAAATCCATTTCTACTCAAACAAAATACTAATTGTCACTTAGTTAAGAGCTGACTCTATTTTTCTCCAAAGTTCTTTCAATGTGACTCTATGTGATGTAGAGGGGTATAATGGCAAGCAAAGTGGGACTTTTTGTTTTGCTCTTTTTTCTTTCAGAGTTCTAGTTCTTCTCAGCACTAAGATGCTTTTGATTGAGACTTGCCTTTGTTTGAATCAATTGTCTTTGATTAATCCAGAGTCTTTGATGACCTGCTTAAGTCACAAGAAAGCCTAAGTCGTATGAGTTCCAGTCACATGGTTGTGCTGCCCTCTGTGGGCTGACGCTGAAAAAGTGTACATATACTCCGAGGTTAGCGTTTTGCTTGGGGGCTCACACATTGGAAGAATGTTCATGTGATTTGGCCGGACAAGACTCTGGGTAGCCGTTAAGGAGCCCTGCCGGCTTTGAAAACCCAGATGTTGTTGCTTCTTTCTCTGGTACCTATGTATGTATTGCTGTGGACAGATGGTTAGAAGTCCTGGCTGCTGATTTGTGTGATTTGCTCTGTTTATATTTCTGCTTGTAATTTCTGTTTGTGTTTTCTCTGAAGTTCAGTGTGCTGATTTTTCCTCTGAACTAAGAGAATGATATATGTACATTTAATTAAAATGAGACGGCAAACCCCTTAAAGTTGCTTTCCTTAGAAAAGCAGATCAAAGCACCTGTGCTAGCAGACCTCTTGTGTGCTGGTGTTGTTAGTCTTACACCTCCACAGCAGCTGCTAGCAGCATTGTTATTAGAAGGGGAGATCTTCAAGGTCAGCTGAAAATTCTATTGGAGTGACTGTTTGATGAACATCACTACCTGTACTCTAAGTACTTGGATGTATCTCTGATCTCCTTCCTGTATGTACTCTCTCCAGTAACACAGATGAGAAACCCATCCATGCCCTCTTATCCAGGACAACTCTTGTCTCTGTTTTCCAACATATCCTACCCAAAGCACTCAGAACCTTCATTCCTCTCGCCTCTTGATTTGTGTGGGTTTGGCAAAGTTGTGACATGGGAGTATATTAACTGCTCGCTCTTCATCCTCCCTATATATACTCTAAGTCAGGGCTGTCCAAAATGCAGCCTATGGGCAGCTCATAGTAGTGTGTAGCCTGCCTACAAGCATAGAAATCTGCATAAATGCTTTAGTAAATAAAACCAAGTTACGACAGAGCTCTCACTAAAATGGCAAATCGAAATATATTGTCTGTTGTTTCAATAAAAACCTAAGGTTGGACAGCCCTGCTCTAAGTAGTCATATTTATAAAATTGTAGAGGCTATAGGTAGATAGAGCCCTGATTTCTTGATTGTCTCCTGAATTATTTTTCAATTACCTAAAAGCATGGATGATCACTAAAAACACCAGAATTTCCAGCCCATAATCAATCCAATTCAGTAAGCATTTATTAAATACTTTCTTCTATGTTCAAGGCATTGGGTATACAAGACAAAAACAAAAAGACAGTCTTGCCCTCAAGAAGCTTACATCCTACTGGGGAATATGTGTAAAGAGGTAAGCAAATATAAAATAATTTTAGAAGAGAGAGAACTAACAATTAGGAGGATCAGAAAAGGCTCCCTGGAGAAGGAGGTGGTAACTGAGTTGAACGTTGAAAAAAGGCACAGGCAATATTGCCTCAAAGGGCAGATTTAATGAAGCCAAGATAATCTGAAGAATCAAATATCTCCCCCTATTTCTCAATATTTTTTCTGAAAGTAAGACAATTTTTCATAATTTTCTCATTTGTATCTTTATGTTTTTAAGTAAAACTTGTATTGGCTACCATAGCCAATGTACATTTAAATAAAATTTATTATTATGTATGGTAAAAAGGGGAAAATATGATTCCATTACGCTAATTTCAAGCTATGTAAAATATTCTGCTTTTCAATGTGTCTTTTGACATAAAATTTTTAGTCCTTGGCCGCAGAGCAATGTTAGCAAGCTTCAATTTCAAACACAATTCTAGCTTTGTCCAAGGCTTCCCTTTGTCCAAGGCTTCCTGGTTAGCTGAGACTCCCACTTTCTTTCTCCAGTCTATTGGGGATGAGTTATGTTACAGTTTTTCCCTGGCTTCTCCATGCTGAGGTCTTGGGGCTTAGACTTGCTATAAGATCATAGATTTAGAGTTGGAACAGAAATTAGAGTCCATCTCCTTCTTTTTACAGATGAGGAAACTAAATGCCAAAGAGATTAAGTTATGATTTGCTGGAATACACAGGTAGTTAAATAGCAAACCAGGATTTGAAGCCAGGTTTTCTGATTTCAAACCCAGCCCTCTTTCCACTCAGCTGATGTCTCTTGCTGACTCTTCTTCCTGCAAACAAGCTCATCCATATACAGTTTTTGGCTAGATCACTTTTCCTATCTCTTCCTTTTGTTTATTTGTGCCTTGCTTTTTTTTCTTACGTCTTTCCTTCTTCTTCTTCTTCTTCTTCTTCTTCTTCTTCTCTCTCCTCTCTCTTCTCTCTCTCCCTCCCTTCCTCCCTTCCTCCCTATCTCTCTTTCTTTCTTCCTCCCTCCTTCCCTTCCTTCCTACCTCTCTTCCTTCCTTCCTTCCTCCCTCCCTCCTTTCCTTCCTACCTCTCTTCCTTCCTTCCTTCCTTCCTCCCTCCCTCCTTTCCTTCCTACCTCTCTTCCTTTCTTCCTTCCTTCCTTCCTTCCTTCCTTCCTTCCTTCCTTCCTTTCCTTCCTTCCTTCCTTTCCTTCTTTCTCTCTTTCTTCCTTCCTTTCTTCTTTTCTTATTTATCTCAATTCAGTTAAATGCAAAGTGCTAAAATGGATGAGAGGTAGCCTGGAACAACAGAAAGAATTCAGGACTGGGAGCTGGGAAGACCTAGTTTAAAACCTCGCCTCTGATTCTTATCACCTGTGTGGCTAGACACATCTCCATGGAAGTTCTTTGAGTCTCAGTTTCTTTATGTATAAAATAAGAGCAACAGTACCTATAGTACCCACTTCAAGGGCTTATTGTCAGGCTCAAATAAAATAATGCCTGTAAAACCCTGTGCAAACTTTAAAACGCTATATTAAGGCCAGTGGTTATCAGGTACCTTATCCACGAGAAAATGGAGAGTCATTGAAGATTTTGAACAGGAGAGTCACCAGAATTTTCCCCTTGGAATTGTAGTGTATAAAACAAAATCTCAGTTAACTCAGGTTCCCAGGTAACATAAAAATCAATTTCTCTTCAATATTATAATTCTTTCTCCTCTTTTGAATTCCCTTTCTATCATGACTCCCACCTCTGCTCCCTCCCCTCTCCCCAAAAGTGCCTTATCTCTGCCTAGTATCCCTTCCTTGCATTTAGGCCATCCCCTACTGCATTTCTGCCCTTGCAGCTGCCTGACCCTCCCTCCTGTTAAGGCAAGCAATCTAGAAAGCAGGCCCAGATTCTGCCTGCCTTGGGAGGCTAAGTGTCATGTTGCCATGGAAACTGGCAGCCTGGCCCAGGGGAGTTCCAAGCCAGCTCTGTGTCATGTTGCCCGGGTAATGTGGCCAGTCACTGATGCTGGTACAGACAGCTGACCCTTCCTTTTTGTTGCAGTGAAATGGAAACACTTAGCAAGCTTTTGGCCCCTGGAGAAGCCCCCATTACAGGGCCAACTGGGGAGATTTCACCAGATCCCTTTTCTAGTCTACCTTCATAAAGAATTATTAATTAGGCAGTGGGGTGGGACAAGGCAGTAATTCCCATGAAAGAGTTGACCCCCTGCAAACTCATGAATGACCTTCTTATTTGCTAAATCCAATACCTTCCCCCCCCCACCTTAGCAAAAAGCATTTATTAAATGCCTACTACATGCTGGGATTGGGGGTAGAAACAACGAAACGAAATAGCTGCCTTCACAGAGCTTATATTCTGTTTGGGTACAAGACACATACCATGTGTCCAAGTTGAAGAATTAGACATTTTCTCCCATTTTCACCTCCTCATGACATCTCAAACCTCTGCAAAATAAAATCGAAGGAACAATCAAGTGCAGGGGTCTCCAGTCTAAGAGGAACAAGAACTAGTATAAGGTAACAGCTTGATGAGCCAACAGCAGAGATTGCTAGTGAGGTCCCCTGATAAGACCCCTAATGAGGTTTGAGGGAGAGGGAGGCTTCTGGCGGAGCTGTCGGACTCGGGTACCACCTCCTCTTCGAGGTCTTCCTCCTCCACTACCTCCATTTAAAAGCCATCTTACCCTCAATCCTCCTCAATATTTAAATTTCTCATAGCACTTTCTCTTAAAAGTAGCTTCCTTTGCACTTCCTTGAAACATACTTAGTTATAGGTTGTTGTTATTCGGTTGTTTATCAGTCTTGTACGACTCTTCGTGACCCCATTTGGGGTTTTCTTGGCAAAGATATTTGAGTGGTTTGACATTTCCTTCTGCAGCTCATTTTTCAGATGAGGAAACTGAGGCAAAAAGAGTTAAGTGACTTGTCCAATGTCACACAGCTAATAAGTATCTAAGGCTGGATTTGAACTTAGGAAGAAGATTTAGAAAGCCAGATGTTAATATTATGTATATTTATTATATTTTTATTTATTTTGTTAAATATTTCCCAATTATATTTTAATCTGTGTTGGCAGCACTCAGGAGTGTTGTGGACCTGCATGTTACCCTCAGCCCTATATGTGACACTTCTGGCCTAGAGCTCTGAGATGTCAAATGATTTGTCCAGGCTCCCATAACCATTATGTGTCAAGGGTAGGACTTGAGTCCAGGTCTTCCTGGTTGAGGAACAAGCTTTCTATCCACTACACCCATACTGCACCATGCTACTCCCTCCTACCTTCCCCAATTTAAATATATATGTATATGTGTATGCGTGTGTGTGTATGTTTAAAAATGTGTGGAATTGAGCCGAAATATGTTTATCATCAAGGAAACTCAGTGTCCTGCCTTCAGAATATGAAAAAGAGAGACTATTTAATCCCCTTTTCCCACTTGACATTCCTCTCTGAAAACTGGAGATAGAGGAAATTTTTAAAAAAGCAACAGTGAACTTTTGGATCAAGAAAAAAACAAACCAATAGCTATTATCTCGGTTGTGTAGCTCGTACTCTGGGATCATTATCCCAATCCACACTTAGACTAGAGGTACAGTTTCCAGAGTAAGGTTAGCTACTGCTTCTCTCAGGGCTCTAGACGCAATCCTTGAGGGGCTGTGAGGAGGGGGCTGTCAGTGTTAACACTATCATTCGTGATCTAGTATCCCCCACCCAACATCAATCAACATGTAATATCTCCCCAATATCATTTAACCAATAAATAGGAATAAGTTTTTTTTTTACTTCAAGAAATACTTTTGTTACTAATCAATAACACTTGATTCATTGGGTGCCTAGCATTTTTCAAGCATCATGTTAAGCATTCAGGATAGAGACAAAAATGAAAAGTCCCTTCCTGTATTTTTCCAGCTGCAGCTATATTCATCTTCCTTTTTTTTAATTTAAATTTTTTAAATTAAAAAATTATTCATTTTGAAGGAATAAGCTTTTGCAAAGGAGTGTTTGCTATCATCCAAGGATGACATTCTCCCAGAAGCACATTTTCTTCCACCACCATGATCCCTGCAGAGGGTAGGCTCAAACTTAAAGTGTTTGCTAGAAAACACCCCACTCCCTTCACTTCTGGGAGTAGCATAGTTGATGGACTACCCTTGCTTGTAGGGCCCAGTGTCTTTGCTTCTGGGTTGATTCACTTCACAAATGGGTCAAGCCAGTCCTGGCTCTGGTTGCAGAGGAGACTGACCCTTAATGGCTCTTTGCAGCTCACAAGGTCACAACTTGGTCCATCCCATCTCCTTATACTCCACCTAAAATAAGGAAGGAATGAAATGCAACAGAAACAAACAAACAGATGCACCTTGATTTCCCAGACACATGGTGTCTGGGTGAGGAGATAAAGCAGGCAGAAGCAGGCTGCTGATGCTTCTGATGTTGCTATTTCTCCTTCGCCTTAAAACATTGCTTGCAGAGAGAGACAGAGACAAAGAGAGCAGAGAGGAAGGGAGGGAGAAAGGGAGGAAAAGAGAGACAGACAAGACAGAGAGAGGGGGGAGGTGGAGGAGGGAGGGAGGAAGGGAGATGGGGAAGGAGAGAGAGAGAAGGAGAGATAGGGGAGAGAGAGAAGGGGGAGAGAGAGAAGGGGGAGAGAGAGGGGGGGAGGGAGAGAGAAAAGAAGAAGAAGAAGAAGAAGAAGAAGAAGAAGAAGAAGAAGAAGAAGAAGAAGAAGAAGAAGAATGGAAGAGGGGAGGGAGAGAGAGAGAGGGAAGAAGAGAGGGAGGGGGGAGGGGAGAGGGGGGAAAGAAAGGGAGAGGGAAGAGTTCATTTATTCAGATCCTTTTGTATGCACAGTCCATTCTGGCTCAGATGCTAATCAAAAGGCTTTTCATCACTATGCGGTAAAGGGACAGGAAACAGCTACAAGGTACCTGCTCATGCTCTGAATCAGAGAGGGAAAGGGTCCTTCCATTATGCATTTCCAGAAGCAGACTCAATAAGCCTCCACACGGGCTGGTACGGGGTAGAACATAGTTTACAATGGCAGCTAGGTGGTATAGTGAATAGAGCATAGGACTTTCAGTTAGGAAAATCTGATTTCAAGTCTAGCCTCAGAGCCTAACTGTGTGATCCTGGGTAAGTCAATTAACCTTCTATCTGCTTCAGTTTCCATATCTATAAAATGGGGGTGGTATTAGTGCCTATTTCCCAGGGTTATTTTGAGAATTAAAAGTGAGATATTTGTAAGACACTTTGCAAACTTTTAAATGCTATATAAATGCTAGCTATTATCATTGGCCAGTCTTCCATTACACTGGGAGGCAGCTAGGTGGCTCAGTGGTTAGAGTGCTGAGCCTGGAGTCAGGAAGACCCGAGTTCAGATCTGCTCTCAGACACTTACTGGTTGTGTGACTCTGGGTAAGTTATTTAACCTCTGTTTGCCTTAATCCACTGGAGAAGAAAATAACCATTTCAGTTTCTTTGCCAAGAAAACCCTATGGAGAGCATTGGCGTGCTATGATCCACAGGGTCACAAAGAGTTGGACATGACTGAAAAACAAACAAAAAAACCCACCAATACACTGGCAAGAAGGAATTTTCATCCCACCACTCCCAAAGAAACTGGGAAGATTTAAAGATCTTCCTCCTTGAGAAAAATTCTTATGGAATCCCAAGAAACTCTCTTCAGTAGTTTAACAGAACCTGGTATGAATGTAAACTGAAAAGGCTGCAAACATGGTTCAGGCAACTTTTATTTAACAGAAGACTGTAGTTGGTGGGAGAGATTAATGTATTGGAAGAACTAACCCCAGCAGAGAGGGCAAGGGGAAGGAAGAAAAACGGAGTGACGTTATCAGCTTCCAATTTATTGGTCCTGGTGTGACAGAAGCTTCACAAGTAATAAACCACTTGACCTTAACATTTAAATTGATTCGACAGCAGTCTGCTACACTGTCCATTTATGAAGTTACGAAATGACTTGTTCTGTATCTTTGTCAGGCCCTTCTCTTCTAAGAATGTATCTGTTAATGATCACGTCCAAACTGTAACTCAGTTTCTTCTGATAATGTAATTTAAAGGAGAAGAAGAAATCAGAGGCCAGAAGGTTAGCAGCCTAGGTCTCATGCCTTTAAGAAATGGGTGACACTGTCTTGTGAAGCTAATAGCTGCCGAGTTGCAAAGATTCCTTAATGCTGCAACTAAAGAGGAGTTGACTTGCTTTGAGAATCAGGGCTGATCCCAGGCAGGATTGGGACTGAACTACAGTTTAGCTATGGGTCCCTCCCCCTTCTCCTTTCTGCATCTTCCTCCTCTCTTTTGTTCCCTTTCACCCAGCTATCTGGTCTTTTGGAGCTGCTGCTACTCTATCTGTAAGGTTCATTGGATGCTTATCCTCTGCTATGTGTCCTGTCTACCCAACTAGACTGTAAGCCCTTTGAAGGAAGGAACTCTGTGTCACGATCTTTTTAGGCTCTCAGACCCTAGCTCCTAAAACAGCTGATAAATATTAGTTTGCTGTGATAGTAATGAATACAATCTAAGACATTAGCACTGAGAAAGATGTTAGTGACAATGTATTTGCCCCTTTCTCCCACACAAATATTTTAATTTAAAATTTTATTTTTTGTTCTCAACTTAACAAACACCAAATAAAATGGGCATTTCTAAATACATCATAGAACAGGAAAAAATAAAAGGTTTGTCCATGAAACTGCAGGTTTCTATTATGTACAGTTTGCTTTTCTTTTTTAAAAATATATATGTAATTAGTTCGAACTGTAGCTTTCAAGACTGTCTTGGACTCAGGGGTGGGGATCCTACAGCCTCAAGGCCACATGTGGCCCTCTTGGTCCTCAAATGTAGTTTGACTGAATATAAACTTCACAGAACAAATCCCTGGTTGCAATCTACATTTCTTTCTGGCCCTTGTTCTGTTTCTTTCTTTTTCCATCTCTTCCTTTTTAGATATCTATATTTTGAAAGGGGACTCAGTGACAAGGACAATGATGTTATTTGTCCTTTGTTTTTTGAAGAGAACCAACAACATCATGGGGTAATATCTTGACTTGTTCATGAACTGAATTCAAGTGAGGCAGAGTGGCACAAAGTCTTCAGCTTCATTCTCTCTTCAACAGTTATTGAAGTCCAGTGGCAGGACAGAGTCAAGAAAAATGGCAGTGGTCTGGGATGTACTGGATGACCTTGGCATCTTCAACATCTGACCAAACTCTAAGCATTCTATAACACCTGCTTTAGCTGCCTCCCTGGTCATTGGAACAGATCGTTTTTATCCACACGCTCTTCTAGGGAAAGTCTACGCATGCTTGGGGTAGACATCTCTCTAAATCAACGGATTTAAGGCCTGTCAGTTACCTTCAACCTGGTTTAGCCCTTCAACTGAGTGCTATCAATGTGCTTGCTACAGCTTCTTGGAGCCACAGGTGAATAGTTGGATGAAAGGTGGATGAGCAGCCCTGAAAAGGTTCAGCGAGTCCTCAGACCAGAGGTTCTGGTCCTCCCTAAACACCCATGTGCCCCATTGGTAATCCAATGATTACCTACTTATAGGCAGACCTGCTCTCACCACATCTTCCATCCTCTTGTAACTCAGTGAAGGGATGATAGAAATTTAGTGTTCGATAACTTCCGACCAATTGCTCATTAAATGTTTGTTTAATAAAAGAACTGATTTCTGATTTGGCACCTGAGTTCCTAATTTGACTTTTACCTTTGCTTGCCTGATCTAATTCCTAAATAACTTCCTTGGCTTCCTGAACATTTCTCTGAATCACTTTACATAATTATGCCTGTGAATTTGAAGAAAACCCCATACATGAAAATCTAAATTTAGAGCTGGGCTGCATGGTGTAGCAGAATGAACTAGCTGGCACAGTGGATAGTGCAATGGGCTTGGACTCAAGAAAAGTTGAGTTCAAATCTAGCCCTCATGCCCTAGCTGTGTGACCCTGGGCAAGTCATTTAACCTCTCCCTCATTTGCCTTATCGGTAAAATAAGGATAGAAATAGTACCATGCCTCCCAGGGTAAGGATCGAATGGGATAATAATTGTAAAGCAGTTGGCATATAGTAAGCACTCTTTAAATGTTAGCTATTATTATTTTTAAAATTTTTATTATCATCGTTATTATTAATTGGAAGGTAGGAGACTTGAAAGCTAGTCTCAATTCTGACATAACCATGTGGCCTTAAGCCAGTCACAAGTAATTTCTGTAGGCTTTAGTTACTTCATCTGTAGAATGAGGAGGTTGGTCTAAATGATCTCTAAGCTTCCCTCTAGCTACATAACATTCTAATCACAATGAGTGTTGTTCAGTCATTTCAGTAACTCATCCTGACCCCATTTGGAGTTTTCTTGGCAAACATTACTGGAGCGGTTTGCCATTTCCTTCTCCGGGCCATTTTACAGATGAGGAAACTGAGGCAAACAGGGTTAAGTGACACACAACTAATAAGTGTTGAGGCAGGGTGTGAACTCAGGTCTTCCTGACTCTAGACCTGCATAGTGACCGAGCTGCCTAATCATAATGAGTAGCTTAGAGTAAATTGCACTTTATGGTTCACAAAGTTCTTCCCTTACAAGAAAACCGAGACCCAGAACAGTCACATGGCATACCCACAGTGACACAACTAGGAAGAGTCAGAGCTGATCTGGAATCCGAGTCTTTTGGTTTCAAGTTTGATGCTCTTTCCATTGTGGATAGTTAGTTGTTGCTCCCTCCCTAGAATAATTCACAAATGGGTTCACTTCCGTAGTACATTTCCTTACCTCATTAACAGTAAAATATCTGATTTAAAATAATTGAGGTACATTTCAGAAGACTATATATTACATAAAGCTGGGTATAATTAGATATGACCATAACCCAAGACTGTAGGAAACAATACTAAGCTGTGATGTGTTGAGAGAATTTTTCAGCCTGGGTTCCTTGGAAACGCAGGGAGAATCTCATCCACCAGCAGTACAGAGTGACTGGAGGTTAAATAGAGCGAGTAGCCATACTGAAAAGAACAGCAATTTATCAACCTGCTAAAGAAGATGGCTTGCTGGAGGCGTCTTCCATTTCTTAGCGAATGGCTTTGGTCTACACAGCTTTCTCTGGCCTCCTCAGAGTATATTGCCAATCTGCCGCATACTGGGTCATGTGAATAGATCAGTGGGATACAGTCTGTTCCTATAGAAAAGTGGGTCTGCAAATTCCCCAGTTGCTCCTTTGGTGCAAAAACTTGGAAGTCCAGAGTGGTGAAAGGCTGCCAGGGGCACCTAGGCTTTGTGTATTCAGCCCAAGCAGGATGCAGATAATTGAGTCAGGTTTTGTTATTCAGTCTACTGCAGAAAGGGGTGGAATGGGTCCTGAAGATTCAATCCAATTTTATTATTTAGTCAGTGGCAGAATAGGGGAAAGTCAAAACAATTCATGGCAACAACAAGGCTGTTTTTCCTTCAGTTGTCTACAGAAATTTAATTTATCAATAGCTCTCATGATTACGTGTATATAACCTCATGTCTCATCTGTCCTAATAAGTTTTCCTCGCTTCTTTAAGAGTCCCTTTCCCCCACCTAATTAACAGATGAATTACACTGGAAATGTTCCCATCCTAAAACAGTAGTGCCATAAGGTATTTCTATCTCAGACCAAGCTACAGTGACATATAGTAATTTAAATATTTGCTATCAATTATCATAAAAATGCAAATTTTGGTGCAAATCCAGCCCGTGTAGGGAGAAGACATTGGTGGGTGGGGCTGCCATCGGTTCATAGCAACATAAATTGCATTGTTCAGCTGCTCTTTTCAGACTCTTAATGTTGTATTAATAACCAATGATTACTTGGTGGGGCGGGCTGGAAAAAGGCTCATGAGATGATCTCTAAAGTGATGAAAAGCGGTGCATGACCCCTCAAAATGAGCAGGATGGTTGGCAGTGGTCAGTGTAATCACCGACCTGGGCAGCAGGGACAAATGTAAAGGTTAAGCAATCAGTCAAACCAATTTTCCTTCTCCTCCCCCTGCCACCCCCTGCCACCGCTCCCCCCCCCCCCCCCCCCCCCCCCCCCCCCCCCCCCCCCCCCCCCCCCCCCCGCTTCGCCACTGCGGGCTCAGAACCGCAGAAAAATTGAATACAAAGTCTAGGTTTTCCCAGAGAAATTTGTGTAGGTGGGAAAGGAGGAAGAGAAAGTGGGAGGGAGGGAGAGAGAGAGAGACCCCTTTTAACCCTAGCTCAGGGATTAATAATCAAACCAACGTCACCCTTGTAGCTAGGTGTGACAACCTATTGTTCTAATGGCTGTCCTCAGGATTCTGAGTCATAGGCTGCTTAGGCTAAAGCAATCTTCCCTTAGCTACCTCTCCTGGCTCCCAGATACCCATCTACGTCAGCCCCCTCCCTCGAGCGTGTCCCTGTCTCACTCTATCCTACTTTTCTGCTGTGCCCTCAGGAACCCTCCACTTATTGTTAACAAGCCGCCTTTTGTATTAGACCTGCGCCTTCCCCCTCACCCACAGAAATTACTTTGTATTCCTTTTTTAAAGGCATGTTGCTTTACCTATCATACTGTTAGCTCCTTGAGGGAAGTCCTGTATTCTTTTTTGTCTTTGCATCACCAGAGACAAACACATTATAGGCATTTAATAAACGCTTCTTGAATTGAAAGAGAAAGGAAGGGGGATAAAGGAGGTAAAATTGGGGTTCGTGTGGCTTATTGTTCCCCCTCACTAGCAATGATTGCTTTAGAGGTGAGTGTTTTTTAGTGGCAAATCAAGCCATACTAGAAAATGTTACAATCCAGTCGATCCTCCAGTCAACAATCCTTAAGTGTTTACTTTTTTGATTTTCTCCAATTGATCCTGTATGTAGGATGTTTGCACATAGTTATTTGCATGGCAACCCCCTTTTAGACTGAGACCAAGGGCTGTTCTTTGTTTTCATATGCCCAGTGATTAGCCTTAGACAGAGTAAATGCCTGATGAATTTGTATTGAATTGATTTGGTTCTAAGTGCTGCTAAGGGTGCCCCAGGAGCTCACAGTGTAATGACAGAGACAACATGCAGGTCATTATGTATATACAAGATATCCAGTATAAATAGAAGATCATCTCAGGGGGAAGGATGGGGGCACCGCTTCTGGACAGGACTCTTAGAAGATGGGATGTGAGCCGATTCTGGAAGGAAGTCGTGGTAATTAAGAAAGTTGTGAGGAGGCAGAGCATTTAAGCATGGGGGACAGCCAGTTTAGAGGCAAGGTGAGAGAAGGGAGTTGGAAGATGGCATGTTGTGTGTGAGGAACAGTTCACAGAGTATGTGCAGGGGGGTAAAGTAGAAGACTGGAGAGGTAGGAAAAGGCTGGGTTGGGAAGAGTTTTGAATGACAAAGGATTTTAAATTCAATCTTTCAAGGTAATCATTTTGGCAACCGTGCGGAGGATGGATTGGAATGGGAAAAATTTAAGGCAGGGAGACCATTAGAAGGTCATTGAAATAATCTAATTAAGAAGTGTAAGGGTCTCCACTAGGGTGGTCTCCACTCTGTGAGTGGAGAGAAAAGGACAAATTTGAGAAATGGTTGTAGAGGCTGAAAAGACAAGATTTGGTAACTCATTGGATATGCGAAGACATTTGTCAACTGATTGGATATGTCAAAAATGACACAGAGGTTGTGAACCAGAGTGACTATAAAGATGGTGGTACCCTCAATAGAAAAGGGGAAAATCACTAGAGGAATGACTTGGACATATAAGAGATATTTTCAAGAAGGTAGATATAAGATTTAACCATAGATTGGATTTGTAGGATTAGTGGGCATAGGAGAAGAGGAGGACACCTATGTTGTGAGTGAGGACTGGGACAATTGTGGCACCCTTAACAGTAACAGGAAATTTGGGAAGAGGGGAGGGTTTGGAGAAAGATAAAAAGTTCTGTTTCAGACATATTGAACTTGAAGTGCCTATGGGCCATCTAGTTGGAAACATCCAAAAGGAAGTTAGTGTCTGATTCAAGACAGGTACTCGGGAGAGAAAATAGAGCTGCTAGAATCATCTGCATAGAGAGGATTATTGAAATCATAGTATAATACACAAAACATATATAGTAAGACTAATTTCTTAGGATGAAATTGTGAGGTGTAGTTGGCTGATACTTGGTCTCAAGAGGCCAAGAACACAGCTACTAAGGGACCCCAATGTGTTTCCAGCTGGGTGTGTGTATTCCTTCAGGCATCCAGGGATCATTTGCTTTGGACTCTTTTTGATTCCTTATGATAATAATCTGTAAGAGCTAAGACTTAGGTCCTTGAAGTTTATAACAGCCTGGAAAGTGGGGTTTTGGTCTTTTTTTTTTCTACAGGAAAAAAAAGGAATTCCATTTCTACACACAGCCTATAAGATCCCTATCAGCCTCTATCTCCTTCCAACTTCAAACCTTAACAGGTCAAACTTAAAGTTGAACTCTACAGCAGTCTTTGGCCCTAGATCTGTGAAAAAACATCTTTATCTGCCTACAGGCCCAGGATGAGAGGGAGAATTTATCCAGTGGGTGTTTTACCTATAAACTCACAGGTCTTATCAAACAATGGAGGTAGAGACCAGGTCAATATTAGGAATTCATAGTCACTGATGATCAAGGCACCACTACAATATTTTTTTTTTTAGCAAAAGCTAAAGTATGAGGTAATACACATATACCTATATGTCCCTATTCTTGCAAATAAAACTTTAAAGTATACAAGAAGTAAACAAGAAAAGCATAGGTATAATGTATCTGCTATTAGTAATTTTTGATAAAATACTACTTTAAGCAACAAGAGTGTTGGTGAATAGAGGATAGAGAGCTGGAAAGGTAGCACAGTGGATAAAATGCCGTATCAGTAAGGTGAGATTCATGACCTTGAAGATGACCACAAACATGCCTGTATAGTTTGGAATCACAAAGTATAAGAGATTCTCTAGTTAGAAGGCAGAGGAAGTATGACATTTATTTAGGCACCAGAGGATCAAACCCCAGAACCAGTAATTCCCATTTGATATAGCAGTCATTCCAAAACCAGGAAGTCTACTTCACTGTAATGACAGGGAAATTATAACACAGTATTACAGCAAGGAACCAAGTCATCTTGTAACCTTACCCCCTGCTGGGGCCTTCCTGTAAACACTCAGGAATCCCAATTATCTGCTTGCCTGTGTTCTCTCCCCCCTCAGTTCTCTGGTCTCCGAAGCTCCCTGGTTTCCGCTCTCTGCTCTGCACTCTCTCTGCAGTTCTGTCAACTCAGAGTTCTTACTCCTTCTCCTTGGGCTGAGCTCTGAATTCTGACCTTACGGTGGCTACCTTCTGGGTATATTTGCTCTTTTTAGGGCCCAAGGGCTTCATGCCCAATCAGTGAAAGGCTATAAGCATAGGGATTAGTAATAAGTAAAGGGTGTAGGCCCCCCTACAAACAAACCTCTAATCAAGCTTCCCTTAACTGGCCCCATCTGAGGCCTATTGAATGGGTGGAAAAGATCTTTAATTGCTGATTGGCATCACAAGTGCCAAGCAGGGAATCAAAAAAACTCATCTTCCTGAGTTCAAATCTGGTCTCAGACACTCATTAGCTGTATGATCCTTGGCAAATCATTTAATCCTGTTTGCCTCAGTTTCCTCATCTGTAAAATGAGCTAGAGAAGGAAATGGCAAACTACTCCAATATCTTTGCCAAGAAAACCTCAGGTGGGGTCACGAAGAGCTGTATACAACAACAACCATTATTATTATTACATCTATGATCCTGTGATAATACAGGTATATATAATTTTATATATGTTTATATATGTTACATATATGTATATATACACATACATAATTTAGCAGTTATTACTGCCTGAGTTTTTACCACGGGGTAGTGACTTCAGCTTCTCAAAAGAAAACAGTTTTTCCCCTTAGTGACTGTCCTAGATTGGGAGAGGGACCACTAATAAGCAGTTACCCAGCTGATTATCTTAGAGAGTGGGAAGGCTTTTGTCAACTACTCCCTCAGATGATTAACTATAAGCAAATGAAAATTTAATATGAAAGAAAAGAAAGCCACAGTATGTTTTTTTCCATTGCTTTTTTAAAAAGGCCAGGTGGGTCTGGCATGCTAGGCAGTTATTTTGAGAGGGGAAAAAAAGCCCAAACCTCTTACATGCAAGTGGAAGGAAAACAGATTAACTGGGGAAACTTGACTCATTCTCTCAGGGTCTATCTTTGAAATGCCCTTGGTTACAAATTTCAACCTCTCTCCAGGGTTGAGAATTTAACACCACCTGGTTCAAGGTCCTTAAGGCTTTTTTAATGCTCCATATACCAGCGTCTTTTCCATCTATAATATGGATAGTGGCCAGGTTAAGAGGGTTAGGAAAAGGCCTACCCACAAAGAGAGAAAGAAGGGAAGAAAAAGAGGGAAAGAAGAGAAGGAAGAAAGAAAAGAAGGAAAGAAAGAGAATATTCAGGAGACTTTGTACACCTCCTTCCACCTCCTCAGGATCTTCTGCTTCTTGAGCCCTTCTTTCTCTCTAATTGGAGAGGATAGATTTTGGAGAACTCCTCCCAGATTCACTGTTTAAGGATGGGTCCCAGGGCAGATACCCCATCCTTTCCCCTAGCTTCAGGACTTCACCGTGCCCCTGCTTTGGGTATTGTTGTTTTTCAGTCATGTCTGATTCTTCATGACCTCGTTTGGGGTTTTCTTGGCAAAGATACTGGAGTGGTTTGCTATTTCCTTCTCTAAGTCATTTTACAGATGAGGAAATTGAGGCAAACAGGGTTAAGTGACTTGCCCAGGGTCACACAGCTAGTAAGTGTCTGAAGCCAGATTTGAACTTGGGCTTTCCTGACTCTAGGCCTGGTGCTCTATCTACTGTACCACCTAACTGTACCTGCCTAGGGTATCGTTCATCTTTTTTTTTTTAAAGTATTGTCTTTCCCCATCCATAGTGACTTCTTTAAGAGTATGGACTGTCTATTGCCTTTCTGTGTATCCCCAGCACTTAGAAGGGTCCATGACATATGGTAGGGACTCAATAAATAGTTATTGACATACTGTATGGACAGTAATGATTCCATAACATTTGATACCAGGTTAAGCCACCTATTCTAGGCCTTGAAAAGTCACTCCTTTCTTTGAAACATTATGTACTTCTTAGGTACAGACATGTCATCTATCCAAATACTGTGTACCCTGTGCCCTATACCATTTGCTAAAATAGTGTTAGGTGAAACAAAATTACCAGGGTCAGCTAGTTCCATTGGAACAATGTTTAAAATGGGTCATCAGCTAAGTAACATTATTGTGAAGTTCAATTATAATATATTAATATAATTATTACAAAAAAAAATTAGTTGGGGTAACCTTAGCTATACTACAGCTATGGTTCAGCAATATTAAAAGCTGCCTGTGGTTGTATGATGGGAATCTGGAGCATATGTAGACCCCATAAACATGCTTTGCTGATGCATCCTCTCCACATGGAAAACACTGAGGAGATGACTTCTGGGAGAGTCCTGGTAATATGTAAGGACAATACCATGGAGAGACTTTAAGACTCTCATGTCTGACTTGCCAACTGGTTTTAGATGGTTAGCCATGTGGTTAGGAGGAACCTTTTTCCTATATAGTGAGTAGCCAAAACTATTGGCATTTTCAAAAAGGCTTGGGCTTTCTCCTCATTTTGCATCATTCAGGTCTGGAGGAACTCAGTGACTCTCTACTCACAGTGTCTGGTCACTTCACCTAGTGATAAGGGAAGGGGCCTCAGGTCCTCTTTCCCCCTTTTTCCCCCCAAGTAATATGGCCCCTGAGAAATGGGCCTGGATGGTGGTCTTTGCATTAGTTCTTTACTGTTCTAGGTGAATGGCGCCCCCAGGCGGGGAGCATGAGCCATAGGAATCCAGGCCAAGTATGGCAGCTAGAGCAGAAGTGAGTTACTAAGAAACAAGAAGTGGTCTTTGGGAGTGACTTTTGGGATTCTTAACCAGTAGAAAGACTCACCTGGAAGTTAGGGCACCTTTAGATGGGAATTTGGTGGGACTAAATGTTATGTAAGAATTGAACTAAATTAGGAGCCTAATCTCCAATCCCCCAGACTCGCAAATAAGGGGTCCTCGAGTTGTCGTAAATGGCTAAATGGAATGGGGAAGATATTCACTGGCTCCTAACAACTAAGGGAAACATAACTGATGGGGCTTTGAGTCAGTGGCAGCAGAGAAAAGACCTCCAACGAACCATTCAGGGCACCTTGGAACCTGGAAGGAGGATCTAGACTGCCTGGCCCTGATAGATTGGGATCTGAGAACAGATTTTTTGTTGTTCATCTGTGTCCAACTCTTCATGACCCTGTATGGCATTTTCTTAGCAAAGATATTGGAGTGGTTTGCCATTTCCTTCTCCAGCTCATCTCACAGATGCGGCACTGAGGCAAACAGAAGTTAAGTCACTTGCCCAGGGTCACATAGCTAGTGAATGTCTGAGGCCAGATTTGAACTCAGGTCTTCCTCACTCTAGACCCAATGCTCTTTCCAATGACACCTAACTGCCTCTGTACAGGTTACAGGTGCTTTAATAAGCACTTTGGAACCCTTTACTATCAAGGGTGATGTGTGTATATGTGTGTGTGTATGTGTGTATAATATGTATATATTTATATATATATATATATATAGTAGTCTGTCATTCATATTTATAATTGTGGCAAAAAGTTTACTTTGAGTGAGAGAACCTTTTGATTCTGAAGCTACAGGCCAGACCATCCATTTATCCTTACATTGTTGTTTCTGGGCTTCCCTCAGAAATATGTTTGTGTGTATGTACATATGTACATATATATATGTGCGTGTGTATGTGTGTGTATGTATGGGTGTATATATATATGATATATATAAATATATAAGTATTTATGGATAATATAATATATTTATATAAATATATAAATAAATTATATATATATATGGTTTTTTTTTCATCAATCCCCTTCTCTCTACTCAAAGGTCCATCACCTTAGTTCAGGCCCCCATCACCTCTTGTGTGGACTATTGCCTCCTAATTAGTCACTCTGTTTCAAGTCTGCCTGTCTCCAATCCACATTCTGCATAGCTACCAAAGTGATATTTCTTAAACATAGGTCAAACCATGTCACTCCCTTGCTCAGTAATTTCCAGTGGCTCCGTATTACCCCTAGGATCAAATCATACCTATCTGTCTGGCTTTTAACACCCTCCTTCCCATCTTTATTATACATTACTCCCCTTTCTGTGGTCTACAATGCAGCCAGATTTGTCTCTGCTGTTCTTCATACATCACATTCCATTTCCTGCTTTTGTACCTTTGCAAAAGCAATTTCTTCCTTACCTGGTTGTATTCCCTCCTTGTCTCTGTCTCTTAGAAGCCTCAGTTTCCTTTCAAAGTCAGATGGAGGCCTGCTTCCCTCATAACAAAGAAGGGATACCCCCACCCACTGGTACTTCCCCCACATAATTAACCTCTGTTTATTTTATATATACTCTTATATGTCCATGTTGTCTCTCTTTATAATGTAAGCTCCTTGGGGGCAGGATCTACTGCATCTGTGTTTATGTATCCCCACCACCTAGCACACAGTTCTTGGCATTCAGTCAGAACTTAAAAGCTTGTTGATTGGTAAGTAGATTGGGACACAATTTTCCATTATTCAGAGTCTCCTAATAATTTCCTGTTCTGGATTGCTCTCCAGTTGGGGATAGAGGATAACTATATCATTATCTCATCTAAAATTGTCAGTCTGGTGGAGCAGAAAGGGTTTATAGTAAAAGTTTATAGAGTTTACAGAACGGTTTATACTCAGAAGACGGGTTCACATGCTGGTTTACCATTCATTCAGTCATTTCAGTCGTGTCCAATTCTTTGTGACCCTATTTGGAGTTTTCTTGGCAAAGATCCTGGAGTGGTTTGCCATTTCCTTCACCAACATATTTTACAGATGAGGAACCTGAGGCACAGAGAGGTTAAGTGACTTGCCCAGGATCACACAGCTAGTAAGTGTCTGATGCCAGACTTGAACTCAGGTCTTCATTACCCCAGGCCTGGTATACTACCCAGCTACCCATGAGAACAGATGCTTTAGTATAAAGTCCTTGGTCCTACCAACATAAGATACCCTGATCAGACTTCAACCATCAATTCCAAAACAATATCTTGTACTGAATTCCCTTTCCCCACTCTTACCAAGTCAACAAGGTCTAAACATTTTTTCTGTGCACAAAAGTTGGGGATGGGTAGGCAGTGTTCTTCTTCATGATAGAATTAGGACACAAGGTGACTGATCCATTTAAGAGTAGTACTCTCTTTCCTCATCCCCCTTGGGGAACCCGTGCCCAATTCTGTGAAATTTGGATTCAAAGGGCCACATTTGAGGACCTAGAGGGCCACATGTGACCTCAAGACTTCATGTTCCCCACCCCGGTAGAACAATGTAAGTAAGAAAAGGAAGAAACCTTTGATTACTTCAGTTAATGGTAGCCTCTCTTGAATTTACCTTTTTAGCCATGAGGAAAGGAGAGTCCTTACAGGAAGTGATCAAAGAAGAATTGATGGGTTTAGGAAAATGATTCTGTAGGGTAGTTTCAAACTTGTTGGTCTCAGGATCCCTTTACTTTTTAAAAAAAAATATTGAAGACCTTAAAGAGCATTTGTTTATGAAAGTTAAATCTATTGATACATACCATATTAAAAGTTAAAATCAATAAACTCTTAAAATATTTAGTTCACTTGAAATGTCAATAATACACCCATTACATGTTAACATAGCATTTTCTATGAAAAATAGCTGTATTTTCAAAAACAAAAAAAATAGCGACGAGAGTGACATTGTTTTATAAATTTTGCCCATCGTTTTTATGAATGACTTAATAGAAAACTGCTGGATTTTGATATCTGCTTCTGCATTCAATCTATTGAGATATGTAATTTTGGTTAAAACATGAAGAAAATTCAGCCATACAGATATGTAGTTAGAAAGCCAAAAAATATTGTAATAGACAAATGAAATCTTAGTATTATTTTTAAAAAGAACTTTGATCTCATGTACTACCACTACTCTATGGTCCTAGGACCATACTCTGTGAATTACTACTCTAGGGTTCTCCAATATTTTATGTTACTATTTTTTTGAGGCTCTTACTTAAACTCTGAATCTTTGTTGAATCTTGGCTGTGGAATTTTGTCTATTGTCTGAGGATATTACCAAATTGTCACTCCAAAATGGCTTGTGTTATATTTTCAAAGGCATGTGACAATTCTGCCCATCTTTGAATCATCTTCTTTCTCTCTAAGCAGAAAAGTTTGGAATTATTTTAAATGTAAAGTAATAAAATTGTTTCTGGCAGGCTTGTGCTTAAAATGCAGAGTAAAGGATTTTCTTCCATATAGTAACTAAATAAAATGCTCTAGAAAATGCTACCTAAATGTAAATTGGGAACTAATTTTTTACTGTGTACATTTCATTGTCCTAGGAACTTTGGGGTTACTGAAGTAGAGAGAAGTACAAAAATAAAATGGAGAATCTAAGGCAGAATGACAGAATAACATACTTATTAATGCCTAGGAACAGGTAAAGAGGATTTTGGGTAGAAATGTGTATTAGCTACAAACATACTCCCAGAAATGGGGGGGAAACCATGGTAACCAAAAAAGAGATTAGTGGTGTTTAGGGATTAAGTAAAGATTAGTCAAAGAAAGTTGTTCAGGTTGGATAGGAGTCAACAACTGCTTTAAGTTCATTTTTTTTTTTTTGCAGGGTGGAAGGCAGAGCAATTGGGGTTAAGTGTCTTGCCCAAGGTTACACAGCTAGTGTGTCAAGTGTCTGAGGTCGCATTTGAACTCAAATCCTCCTGATTCCAGGGCCGGTGCTCTACTCACTGCACCACCTAGCGGCCCCTTTTGGTTTATATTTAATGAAGTTAGAGTTAGAGAAGTGATGAACTCAAGATACAGAGAGACGTACGTTCTTGGATATGACTGATGTGGGGATTGGATTTGTTGGACTATGAAGCTGTGTATGCACGGCTTTATTTTTCAGGTTGTTTTTGTTTTTAATTTACTTAGTGGAAGGGGTTAGTGGGAAAAACAGATTAATTTTAAAATGCTTGTTAATTGAAAAAATAGAAATAATAAAGCATCAAAAAAAAGAAGTGGTGGGGACAGAGAAGATAGATTAAGAGGTAAAGTAAAAGGGGGAAAGAAAGGGAGAATGAGAAAAGGGAGTGAGTAAGAAGAAAAAGAAATATCAAGAAAGTAAAAGGGAGAGATTTAGCAGTTAAAGAATGACATGAGAAGATTGTTTAGTCCAAGGTCATTCCCCTGCACAAAATGGTTTAGAGCAAGGCTCCTTAACCTGTGGTCCCTCAACCCCCAAGAGGCTGTAGAATAGATTTCATGGTGGAGGAGAGGGAAGAAAGAAGGAGGAAAAAGGGAGAAAGAGGATAGAAATTAAGGGAAAGGAATATCTTCCCTTCCCCTCACCCCAAGAAGTCTTTATCTCTCCCAACAACTTGGTTGTTGCTTAAATGGCTTCTCTACCTGGCCTAACTCAGAGCCGATGAGCTCAGATTTCTAAGGGCCCTTAGGGGCATGGCTAATCCTGGTCTATGGCCAGGTTCCCCTTTCAATTCAATCAAGAAAAACTTCTTCACACTTTGTAAAAGGATGGCCTGGTGTTACCTCATCTTTCCATATAGTTAACATATTAATACCTTATTACTTCTGTTATCTGTCATTATCTATCCCTTGCTCTTCATGATTTGGTCAATTCTTGGTTCTCTCTGAGAAAGGAACACCACCACCACCACCAATAATAACTGGGGCAGTGGGGGAGAGAAGAGCTTAATTGGCCAGTCCAATTTAGCTCCCTCCACATTAATATAGTATAAAATAGAAGTAGAGAAACACTGGCAACGAACAACCTGGGACCTCATTTTATCTGGCCTGTGGAGTATGTTTAAAAGGTGAACTAAATTTAATTTTGCTCCCAACACAATTCTTATAGGACCACGCCACTCTCTTGTATTTATTTTCAGTTACTGGACCTTGCTTCTGTCTTTTATACATTTATTTTTCATGTGTAACTAGGTTGATGAGTTCACTGTGCACCCACAACTTTCTTCTTTAAAAACAAACTCCCTCTTTTCTTTATCAGATTTTTTTTCTTCAGATTGTCATTCTTGAGAGCTTCCCATCCTTTCTATTTCCCCTAAAGATTTTTTTTAAGACAGTGGGATCCCAGCTCTCCTTTCTTTGAACCCTTTGAAACAAATAAGACCAGGGCAGCTAGGTGGCTCAGTGAGTAAAGCACAGGCCCTGGAGTCAGGAGGACCTGAGTTCAAATTTGGCCTCAGACACTTGACACACTTAATAGCTGTGTGACCTTGGGCAAGTCACTTAACCCCAATTGCCCTGCCAAAAAAACAAACAAAAAAAATGAAATAAATAAAACCCCAGAGAAAATAATAATACCCATTAGACCCAAAAAATGCCTGTAAGGGCTCAGTAACATATAACGGTAATTTAAATTTGAAGATCTTTGCCACCCATTAATAGGCCCATGTGACTTGCTTATGTCACAGGAAGCCTAAGTCACATGTAGTAGGAGGAACTTGCTGAGAGGGAAAGGAAAGTGTGTCATAGGAACTGCAGAGAGAGCAAGTTAGAGCTGAGGGAAAGAGCAGACATGTGCCGTGCTGTGTCTGATTGTTAGTGGCAAACCTCCAGCATGGGGTGGGAAGGTTATGGCATGGAGTGGTCCTCTGCTGTGATAGTATGTATTGAATTCTTTGCTGCTGTGACAGATTGGGCTCACTGGTTTTGGAATCTGGTTCTCTGGCATCTGAATAAATGGTTTACTTTTTCTACCCTCTATGTGGAGAGTCTCATATTTTGCGATACAGAACCACATAGGCATACTGACAAATATCATCTATATTGTGACTATTGCCTTGCTAATATATCACACCATAATTATTGCTCTCAGGGCATGGATTTTGAAGGTGGGGCACTATCACTGCCTGTGAAATATTTCTCCTCCTGCAGCTCGTGTTTACCTAGACCTCAGCGGATATGATGGTCATTGTTGCCTGTCACAGCCTCCCCATCTTCATTGATAGGCCCATTGGACCTCAGATATCTCTCATTTATCTTCCTACCCATCATGGCCTTCCATGCTTGTCCTCTCTGCTAGCCTTGGTGTTCATCTCTCCATCAGTGTTCCTTAGCTCCAAGTAGAGAGTACTTGTTTACTTTCCAGGATGGTCAGCTCTCTGTCTCTAGAATCCTAGGCAGTACACACCATGGTTCACACACAAGCTTTGATTTCTAAAACTTTCTCTTGTACTGAACACCCAGGCTAAACATTCAAGGTCTCCCAGTGCATGTATAAACGAATACTTTCCCCTTATTCCATGCTGGCTCAGGGTGATCTTTCACAGGCTCATGTCTCTTCTCCTTCAATACCTGAAGACTTGTCAAAGCACCCTTTTCTAATTCCTTGTGATTCCCCTTGGGACTATGGAGTGGAGTTTTCAAATTATCTGGAGTTGCTTCCCAAAATGTTTATGGGAATGAGCCGAAGCCCTGTACAAGTACAGTACAATGAAAAGAGGCTGAGTAGTCAGAGGGCCTGGGTTCAAATCTCTTTTGATAATATCTGTGTGACCTGGAGTAATTTGCTTAATCTTCCAGGGTCTCAGTTTCCTCACCTGTAAAATTAAGGGTTTGGTTAAGATGACTCTGAAGTTCTTTCCAGTTCTATATCTATGATTATACTTCCCTCTATTATTATATTCCAGAGAGAGAAAGAATATAATATAATACAAACAAAAATGGAGGGGCCAAAGAACATTCATATTCTAAAATTTTAGGACAATAAGTTCTTTTTTTTTTTTTGGAGGGGAGAAGGCAGGGCAATTGGGGTTTAGTGAATTGCCCAAGATCACACAGCTAGTAAGTGTGTCAAGTGTCTGAATCCAAATTTGAACTCAGGTCCTCCTGACTCCAGGGCCAATGCTCTACTCACTGCGCTACCAAGCTGCCCCTAGGATAGTAAATTCTTGCAATGTTTACCATCCCCCTTCAAAAAAAAACACCTAGAGTTAGGGCTTTGCCTCTCTTCCTCTCTATATCCATCTATTTGTGTCTGTGTGTCTACAATTCAGTCTTTCTTTATGTTTATATAGATGAATATGGTTTCTTCTTTCTCTCCCCTTTCTATTTTACCTATTACTTTGTTTTTCATATCATGCTCTCACCTCAATTGGTTGTGATTTAGAATTGATGTTTTAAAATTAATTTACTCTACTCACTGAATAATATTTTCATCCTTATTTCTTAATTTAAAAATGAGATGATTATTTTTATATCTCAGAGAGAAAAAAACTGAATAAGGAAAAATAATAAAGTAAATAATTGCTTTTGTGACTTTTGTGGTAGCCACAGGATTGTTTTTCTAGCTGGACAGTGAAAATTCATTTTTTAAAAAGTTTACCCATACTTAATCTAAAGACTGACTGAATCCATGCCCTCATTTTACTGCAAAAAAAAAAAAGAAAAAGAAAGAAAAGAGGAGAGAGAGAGAGAGAGAGAGAGAACAGAAGGAAGGAAAAGAAAATTGTTAGTGGTGTGAATTTTTCCTGGTTGGTTAATTGACTCATCTTTGGGTGGTTACAGCTTTAATCCAGAAGGTGTTAGTGATAAATTTCTCATCTTGAAGGAGGTTGAGAAAATGAGGTGAATTTTTTGTGCTTATAAATATCAAGTATGAGTGTCATCAGTTTCTTTTGCTGATTTAAAATGGAATGTGAAAATGTTTACTTAAATCTGTAGGAAGTGAGACTTAGTTGAATAGGCTATTTCATTCAATGCCCAGTTCAGTGTTAAACAGAAAATCAGCCATCTCACTTATATTTATTTAGGTAATTTTCATTTTCACTCTAAAAATGGAAAGAGTAGAAAATTATCAAAGCAACTGAGTTCTTCTCTGCCAATGCTAGTGGTGACTTTCATTAATCTTGAGAGGCCTCATCCCAGAGTTATACAGAGATAAGTGGAAAATTTAATCAGCACCCATGGTTAACATCTTTCTCTTCCCTCAGCAAAATACTTAATATTTAGGAGGAAAAGACTGTTTTTAGTGAGAATGCCTTTGTGTTCGTGTGAGAGAAGACTACTGTAAATAATTGAAAGATCGTATTTAAATTTAAATGTTCTTTTATTCTAAAATGTTAGGTTGGAGGCTTAAGTAGTGTTGGTAGAGGAGAAGAAGGACCAAGTAGCTTCTGTAGCTTCAGCTCATTGCTTATCCTTACCATAAAGCTAGAGACATATTTTAGAACCAGACACCCCTGTAACCTCTGGCAAGTCAGGACTAAGGTTGGAAGAATTTTAAAGAGTGGCAGACCTGTGCAAAGGGCTAAGGGATGACTAGTTCTGTCCATATCGGCCATACACAAGAAGCCGGCTGCTCCTATACGTTATTTCTTAATCTGTACTTGGTTTAAAATCTGCTAAATGTCAACATTAAAAAAGGCATAGAAAGGGATGATAAATAAAAGTTATTTGTCAGGGTCATGGAGAATGCCCTGTACAAATTTCAAATAAAAGTGATTCTCTATTAGTGGAGAAGTTCTACAAATGTTTTTATAGGTAGAGAAAGTGCTCTTTGCATTATGCCCTGGAATGTTAAGAGGCGTCCCCATTGAGATTTTTGGTCACTCAAAAAATATCAACCTAGTCATCTACATACGAAAAACAATGTAGATGAAGAATACATACATACAGCTCAGATCACAGTGTGCCTCTTCTAGGTCATGCCCCCAGAGCTTGGCTGGCTACTTCTCTCCCTTCTCAGAGTTCTACAAGGTAGACCTTGAGGTGTTGGGATATCTTTCTGAGACCATCACTCTGAGTCTTCTATCCAGGGTGTTTCCACAATATCAGTCACTAGTTAAAATCTTCCCAATTTGACAATTCTCAATCACTTGACAATGATTACTGCCATGTATCAGATAACTCATTGGTTTCCCCTCAATATCAATTAACTAATTTACATCAATTTGCTTTTATGAAAGGATATTCACTGAGAAGTTATAGCAAGAATCAAAGTATAAAAACCTTCTAAAGTAGAGCCCACTTCCCTCTATCACCTCAGATCCTGGAGAAAGTGGATTCAAACTAAAATGGAACTTATGAACATTACCCCTAAAGGTCTCTTTCTGGCTGATGGATGAATTTCTCTGTTGCTTTCACTTCACAGTGTTGGCTCCTGTGCAGTTTGCTATGGCTACTAGAAGACTGTACTATGGATTCTAGTTTCTGCACTTCTGACAGCTCTTTTGACCATTAGAAACTCACAAGGTTGTATATCTGGTCCATTCCATCCCTGATAGAGATTAACCTAAGATCAGGAAAGAAGAGACACAACAGGGACAGGAGAAACAAAGGTAACTTAGGGAGAGAAGGACTCTGCAGCAGCTATTTCCTCTATACCCTACCTGGAGGCTTACAGCATTTCTTCTTCCCCCTCACTCAAAAGCTGCCAGGGAAGAGAGAGAATTATTATGCCTTTTCTGTGCACCCTCAGTTTTGTGTCAGTAGCCAATTAAAAGGCTTTCCTTCCTACACTGTGGTATAACTAACTGGAAACAGTCACAGACTACTTGTTTGCTTTGAAGCTGCCCCTCCCTCAAATACTTCCAGATGTAGGTTCACTAGAGAGTGATTGATTTGAAAAACTCTTTTATATCTTTTTTGAGGGGTAGTTTAGAGGGACAATGGGAGTAGATTTGTAATTTCATTGGTAGCAGGAAGTCCCACTGAGGAAACTCCTACCAATTCAGATTAGCACCTACTCTGCAATTTACAGTTTGAGAGATTTGCCTGAGAGCACTGAGACTAAATGACTTGCCCAGGGTCATATAGCCACTAAATATCAGAAACAGGACTTAAATTTGGACCTTGTTGACTCCAAGTCTGGGATTCTCCATCCCCTATGTCTTGTGGTCACTCTGCATCTATTTTTAGCACCATTTCACAGATAATTTTATTTTTTCTGTATTTTTATTGATGACTTTTTTACATCAACAAAAATTTCCCAAGGATCTTTCCCCCTCTTCCTCTCAGAGAGCCATCTGATATAACAAATAATATTTTTAAAGACAGATAAAGATTTTTGAAAATTTAGAAGTCTGAATATGTTCAATATACCATACTCAGGGATGTTCTACTTATACAAAGGGTTATCTTTTCATATCTCTCTGGAATTATGCTCGTTCTTTGTATTTTGCAGCATTATCATTTTTTTATATTTGTTCTTTTTGTTTATATCATGTATATTGTTTTCTTGGCTTTGCTTTCTTCACTCTGTATCAGTTCACATATATCTTTCCATGCCTCTCCATATTAATCGTATTTGTCATTTCTTAAAGCACGATCATATTTTGTTAAGCCATTCTCCAACTGATGGGCACTTTATTTTTAATTCTTTGCTATCACAAAAAGTGCTGCTATAAATATTTTGTTATATGTGGGGGCTTTTTTATTGTCAGTGGTTTCCTTGGGGTATATAGAATCTCTAGGTCAAAATGTATGGACATTTTAGTCATTTAATTTACCTAATTCCAAACTGCTTTACAAAATGTTTGTCCTGAGTCACAGCTCCATCAAAAATGTGCTAGTGTTCATTCAATCTCTCTATAACCTCTCCAACATTGATTATTCCCATGCTCTATTGACTTTGCCAATTTGTAGACTATGAAGTGAAACCTCAAGGTTGCTTTGATTTGCATTTCTCTTGGTGACGTGGAGGATTCTTTCTTCATTGCATTAGATTGTAAACTTTTTGAGGGTAGGGATTGTTTTTTGCCGGGTTTCCTGTCCTGGGTGCTTAGCACAATACATAGTACATAGTAGGTGCTTAACAAATATTTATTGATTGATTAATATGATTGTCAATAGTTTGTAATTTTTCTTTTGAGAGCTATTTGTTTATAACCTTTGACCACTTATCTATTAGGGAATGGCTTTTCGTCATATCTGTGCGTGCATGTGTACTCGCATGCTTGTAGATATATGTATACATAGATAATATAGATAGGTAGATATAGATATATAGATATCTATTAATTGTTTATATATCTTGGATATCTAATCCTAATCAGAGAAATTTGCACGAAGATTTTTTTTTCATTTGACCATTTGCCTCAGATATTCTCAGGTAAGGTAGTGCAGTGGATAGAGTGCAGAGTCAGGAAGACTCCTCTTCATGAGTTCAAAACCAACCTCAGATACTTGCTAGCTGTGTGACCCTGGACAAGTCTCTTAACCCTGTTTGCCTCGGTTTCCTCATCTGTAAAATAAGTCAGAGAAGGAAATGGCAAACCACTCTAGTATCTCTGCCGGGAAAACCCTAGATGGGGTCACAAAGGGTAGGATATGACTGAAAACGACTCAACAACAACTTTTTACCCTTGGTGCATTCTTTTTGTGTAGAAGCTATTCAGTTTCATATAATCAGAGTTATGATTTTGTCTTTTATCATTGCCCACTACCCAGAACATATGATCTATGTCTCTTCAAAAGAATGTTGTGGTATGTGTAAGTTTGTGTTTAATATGAAGGTCACATGTCCATTTAGAATGCGTTATGGAATATGGTGTATGGTGTTGGTTTAAGCCTATTTTCTGCCAGACTAAAGCTATTAATTTATATTTTCTGGTTTATAAGCACTGGGTTATTGAGTTCCATCATTTTTGATTCACCCTTGTCTGGTCTGCTCCACTGATCTACTTCTCTGTTTTTTCTAGATCTAAAAATGAGAGCTAATCCTTTTCCAACGCTCTGCTTTGCAAGTCCCTCAGGAGTCCTCTTTGAGTAATACTAGCATGAAATTAGGTAACTATTCAAGAGTAGAAATGAAGGCAGATTCCAAGAATCAGGGGTCTGGGACTTTTTCATCTCACTAGTACACAAATTAACTGAAAAACAATGCAGTCAGCATTCTAAGAGGAACTCATTGCTATTCTCATCATCACAAGGAAAAGATAACATCTAGGCATTTATATGGTGCATGTGGGAATTTATTTTGCTAGATGATGCGTGTTTATTATAAGGGGGTTTGGAGTAGAGATGTAGATTATAAATGCATGTGTAAATAATTTTATCTTAAAAAAAAAAGAAATGACCTTCCTGAGAAATTTATTTGTGCAATCCTGCCTATTGCCTTCTTTTACTTCCATAAAGGATATACTGGATATGTGTGCAGTTAATTCTGATAAAAATTTTTTGTAGATATGAAAAAGCAAGCATGTGTGTTCACATTAGTGTGTTCACACCAGTGGTTCTGGGTGTCATTTTGGAAGGTACAGTTGGCCTCTCGTACTCATTACCACCCTTTCCTCTCAACCCCCTTTATCTCTGGAGATTTAATCAGCCATGCCAAATTAAGATAATCGGCATTTTTTTTTTTATCCTACAAGCAATATATATAGGCCTCTCAGGTCAACATAGTCTTCTCCCCTGCTGCTTTATAGAGTTTACATTAATTTAAAACTTAGAAATACAATATCAGTAGCTCCTTGGTTAGGAAAATTCCTAACATTTAGGCAAAAATTTCATTCTCCTCACTGAAGTGAATTTATTTTTATCACTACCTAACCCCTGGCCTCTTTAATTGAGACAAAAATTCATGTTATCATAAATGTTAGGTTAGGGTAAGGAAAATAGAGTACATCACAGTGTCTGTTAATGGACAGATACCAGGAAGGGATGCAAGGGAAAGAGCAGACCTTTTGCTTGGAATGTCCCACAGTCCTTGAAGAGGTGGGTATAATGGGGAGCTTCATCCTGAGTCTTCTGCTCTGAAATTCCTACAGGGGACAAAGACCCGCCATAATGTCTCCTTTCTCTGCCACAACTCAGCCCTACTCTGTCCTCTTGTCTCAGTGTCATAGATTCTTTCTAGCTTATCTCTGGAGGTCTCCCTTCTTCCTCTCAGGCACTCTTGCAGACTGGGTCTCTTTAATCACTGAGGCATAATGAGATTCCATCTTCCAGCTCAAAGATCTCAATAGTCTCACATTGTTCTCAAGGAAGAGAGGACAATGTCTTTCTAAGCCACAAATTCCAAGATGCCAATCATTTCTGGAACCCCTATTCCGTAGAGGACAAAAACAATGTAATTAAAAGGAAGATAATATCTGGCCTCAGACACTTGACATACTTACTAGCTGTGTGACCTTGGGCAAGTCACTTAACCCCAATTGCCCTGCCTTCCCCCCGCAAGAAAAAAGGGAAGATAATATATTGAGAAAAAAAACTATGATAAATAAATACCTGACATTTAAAATACATATAAATAATAGTCACCATTCTCAGTCTATAATCAATAAAGGTAAAAGACTATGAACGAATAATTTTCAAAAAAGGAAACAAATTGCTAATAATCACTTGAAAAATTGCTCAACCAGTCTCACTAATAACTAAAGAGTTGCAAGGTACAAATAACCTTGAAAAACCACCATCAAATTGTTGTTTAATCATTTTTAGTCACGTCCAACTCTTCATGACCCCTCTTGGGGTTTTCTTGGCTAAGATACTGGTCTTCTTTGCCATTTCCTTGTCCAGCTCATTTTGCGGATGAAGACACTGAGGCAAAAGGGGACAAGTGACTTGCCCAAGGTAATACAGCTAGTACATGTGAGAGGCCCTATTTGAACTCAGGTCTTCCTGACTCTAGACCCAGCACCCTATCTACTGCACCACCCAGCTGCTCCATCTTCAAATGCCTAAAAATGAACAAAAGCGATGAAAATCATTGTTAGTTTATGGAGAAACAGGTACACTCATTTGTTGCTGGTAGAATTTCAACCTTGTGGAATCTTTTGGGGAGAGCAATATGACAGTACCTACTAAAAATTAAACAAACAGCCACACCTCTTGACCTAATAAACCTATTTGAAACAGTCACATGGTATACTACACTTCCCTTGGATGGAGGACGCTCCACAGTCTTTGATTTATTCATAGCACTAGGAGGTAGAGAGGAGCCTAGAAAAGCTGCTCAGGGTATCATCACCACACACATCTCCAGGTAGCCCTCCAGCCTCCAAATATCCCAGACCGCTCATCAAAGCATGTCCATTTATCAGCCCTGTCTGTCTGAGCTCCTCCCAACCTTTTAGTGCTCTCACGAAAGATTTAGTTTCATTTTCTGTAAGGAATGAAATATGAAAACTCCCTATAGTAAATCATGAGATCATAGCTCTGGAGATGGGAGGATCTAGCGGTCCCCGGGGTTACTCCTCTCATTTTAAAGATGAGGAAACTGAGGTCACCCTGGTAGAAGTGGCAGAAGCAGATCTGATCTCGGATCTCAGGAGTCTCCGTGTTTCCCTTGTTACCGAACATTACTTGTGCGGTTTGGTTTCCCCCCGGCTCCAACCAGATTCCAATCGCCTTCAAATTTTTCACGTGGCTCCAAAAGACTATTTACATTAAAATTAGAATGAATTTGCTGAATGAAATACAAATAAGAAGGTAGGCCCTGACTACAAGGCTGGAAAATCTCAGCATCTAGTCCCCAGTGCTTAGGGTGGCCATAGACAGGGGCTTCTTAAACTTTCTCCACCCACCATCCCTTCAGCACTGCTTAAACCGTAGGGTTGAGACACAGTCTGTTTAGTTGGTGAGACCTGGGGGCCCAAGGACTGCTGGTACTTTTGGCTCACTACAATCACCTTTAGCTAACTGTGAGATTAATCTTATCCATCTCATCTCCTGTAGGAAGAGCATTGACTTTCTGGTCAGAGGCCACGTCAAAGCTCTCCACTTCTGGGATTCTAGCAGTCAGGCTGCTGAAGGGTCCAGCCAGGTGACTCAGAGGACAGAGTGTGGGCCCAGGAGTCAGTTAAGTTCAAATCCAGCCTCCGACCTTCCTAGCTGTGGGACTCTGGTCAAGTCATTTAACCTCTGTCCGCCTCAATTTCCTTACTGTCATAGGGGATAATAATAGCGTCTACCTACCAGGGCCATTGTGAGGATCAAATGAGATAATATTTGTAAAGCTCTTAGCACATTGCCTGGCACATAGTAGGTACTTTTAGTAAATGATTATTCTTTCCTTCCAAACTACAGAGTTATCTCAGTCTTCTTCTCTCACTGGTCTCCAGCAGCTCATCTAGATATTTCTGGCATCACGTGGTATCATTCCTAAGCAGCTACGAGGGGTGGGGATCCCCAATCAAAAAGACAGAGAAACCACCCTCCTGTCCTACTGTGTGCTGGTGAGGGTTTCCTGGTAAAGCATACTGGCTCTCTTTCAAATGTGCTGCTTTAGCAGAACATTAGAAAAATCTCAGGCAAATACTTTTACATTCAGCTGAGTGAGACCTCAGAAGCCATTTAATTCAACTGCCTCATTTTACAGATGAGAAAACTGAGGCCCACTGAGATTAGGTAACATGTCAGAAGTCACTTGGATGGTAAGCTTCAGAGGTAGGACTTGAACCCAGGTCTTCTGATTCTAAAGTCAGTCTCTTTCCATTGTACCACATTGCCTTCTTAAATCCTGAGAAGTTCAACTGCTCATCCGGCATTGCTTGGCATCTAAAAGATGCAGGAAATTGTAGGGGAGAAAGCCCAAGCTGTTTCAAATATGGTTACACATTATATGCCCTGAAAACGTTATCGAAAGTAAGTGTAATAACAGGTCTAATAGACTTACGGCATCTGGAGAACTTGCCCTCTCCCATTGAGGAGCTCAGACTCTGGGCTCAGGGATGATCTGGGTTCAGTCCTGGGGGAGTATGGACTCTAAAGAGAAAAGTCATGTTATTTCTCATTGTCTTTTGCTCTTAATTCTTGCCCCTTTGGGGAAAGCATTTAAAGAAAGCTTAGGTTTGGCTCATTTCTAGGGTCTCCCCAAAATACTCAAGGTATAATGTAGATTAGGTATAAGATGGTTATTTCTTTCATATAAAAAAATGCTTAAAACACAAAAGCATGTATTGACAATTACTTAGAAGGATTGATTAAAATTTGTTACAATTCTTGAAATTAATTAATTTAAATGTAAATATTTACTACAGAAGTTTAATTAGTTGTATTGATGTGCAATGTTGAGTTTTTAATAAAAATTTAATTAAGCAAACAAAGTAGGCATGGAGACTATCATATATTTATGCAGCAAAATCTTTCTTTGCCTTTCTGGGTCATGTGTTTATATTGCAATGAGCCAAAACACAATTGACTAAAATAATACAGCCTTGATTCCAGAAAGTGCTGACATATGAGTTGGAAATATTTCTGAAAATTACATTTAAAACAACTCCAACAAGCTGCCTTAAGCTACTGTTAAAAACAAGGTTCGAATAAATTTCATTCCTATGTAAGTCTTTCATGCTTAAAAAAATTACCTCTGCTTATTAAGATTAAAAGGCCTCTTTTATATTAAATGGGCATGAAATAACATGTATACTATGAAATCTACTTAATAGAGATTATGTTGCAGTTAATGATAGAGCATAAAACCTTGGGTGACAAGCTGTGCTTTTAAACATCCATAAGGTTTTCTGCCACTTTTTCTATTAAAAAATAAAACAAAAACAAAACTGCTGTGATAAATGACGAAGCATTTTATGTTGAGCCCCGTCAAAAATCTCGTTGTCTTAATGGCATCAAGGAGCAGGATAAGATTGAGGACACTGGTTAAACCTGAAGAAAAATGTGGCCTTTGTGTAAATAGAATGAATCAAAGGTTCAGCCCAGGTCTGCCTTTACAAACAATATTATTCTTCAGAACCTAGTTTAACCAGAGAGGCAAATATCTGGACTAGATCCTTATTTTGTTGGAGAGTGGAAGAGAAAGCTTTTTGAAATATGCTCTCAGCTTGAGAAAGGGAAAGGGAAAAGAAGAAGGAGGAGAGGAAGAGGAGGAGAGGAAGAAGAGGAGAGGAAGAGGAGGAGAGGGAGAAGGAGAGGAAGGATCCGACGGTAGGAAGAAGAAAAGTAGAGGGGAGGAGATGAGAGTTGCTGATTTCTCTAAATCCCATTGAGTTCAGCAGGGTTGGACTAAGGAGGAGACGGCTGTGTCTCTGGCAAAGTCATAGGATAATAGGTTAGATCTGGAAGGAACCTTGGAGAAAACCCTAATTGTACAGATGAGGAAGAGAGGTTAAGTATCTTGCATAAGGTCATATATCTATGAAATGGCAGAGTTGAGATTTGAACCCAGGTCTTCTGATTTCAAATGCTGGTTCCTAAGTCCCTTATCACTAATTGCGTCCCATAGTTTTCCTAACCCAAAAAGTATTCCTGATTAGACCAGACAGGGCAACACAAATACAATAAAAATAACAAATCTTATTCATTTGACACTCAAGTTTACTTTTCGGGCACTCTGTACTTTCCTCACCACTCAGACAGGTCTTACACATAGACTTTGGGTTCTCTCTCTCAAACCCACACTCAGACTAGCAGATTGAGTCCTTAGAACTTGGATGCATACTTCCCAATATCAATTGACCAGCTGATTTCTTGTCAATATCAATTAACCAATTAACATCAATTCACTTTTTGAGAGGGACATTTACTGAGAAAGTATAATAAGGACAATAGTACAAAAAATATCCTCCTGAACCAGAGACAAACTCTCCCTTCTACATACCTATTCCATCAGGGGGAAAAATAGACTCCAACTGAGAATGCCAATCATTTTCCCCTAACCAAATTTCACTGCTGGGCTGGGTCATTAGTTACCCTCAGGCTGGCTCCTCCCTGGATTTCTGTCTTAACTGAAGACTTTGGACTGTAGTGTTGGGTGTCTGGTGGCTCTTAAAATATTTAGAAACTCACAAGGTTAGAACTTGGTCTGTTAAGAAAGAATAAATCTATAGCAACAGAAGAAACAGAGGAACAATGTGTTCACAGCCACATGGCAAGTGAGGAGAATAGGCAGTCTGGAGGAAATAGAAGACAGCAGGCCTCTGAGACTTGTGCAGCTGCTGCCTCCCTCCCTGACCAAAACAAACAAACAAACTCCCCCCTCTCCACTTTAAAGCAGCTCTTCCTCCTCACCAGTTCCTGTGAAAGGTGCCAGGGAAAGAAAGAGCTTTCCTCTGCTTAAGCCTTTTGTCCTGTTCAGTTGTGCCTCAATAGCCAATAAAAAGCTTTTTCTCCCAAGATGGCAAAGAGAAATAATAATAAAGCTGACAAATATATCGAAAATACAAGGCATTTTGTGCTTGACTTGCTTGGTGGGAAAGGTTTCAAATGCACTTGTATTTGACCTATTGAGTATTTGAAATGAGATATTTAAAGATATTGCAAATCCTTTTTCTGGGGAAGAGAGGGATGGGTGGTAGGGAATCTCTGATTTCATCCATGTAAAGAATTCCTGCTATGGAAACTTCATTCATGCAGCAACTCCTCAATAACTTAGTCTGAGACACTCGCCTGAGGGCACTGAAATGTTAAGTGACCTATTACAGTCATATAGCCAATATATGTCAGAGATAGCACTTGAACCCAGGTGTTCCTGTCTCTAAGATCAGTCAGATAGCTGTACACCATTCCATGCTACCTTATTCCAAATTATTTACCCATGTGATAGGAATATGTTAATTTTTTAAAAATATTTTTAAAATAAATTTTTATTGGTGTAACCTATACCTCAAGGCCATTTACATAGGACTCTCCTCATTGGAAGAGTTTGATTACTCAGTGCTCATGTCTGCATTGAAAGTTATGCTGATTCAGTAACCCAATGTTCCCAGTCCGGCTCGTCAATCAGTATTGGGGGAGGTGTCACTCAGGCTGAAGCTTTTGTATTACCTGTTACCCAGCATGTGTCTCTACCTGTTAGCAGGTCGTCTCCTACCTTCTAAACTTTTCACACAGGCAATTGGGGAGGAACTGAGATTCAATGGTCCATCCCCTTTTACTGATGTGGACCTATCCAAATTGTCTTTCTCTCATTACAAAAGTTATCAATAAAAGCTGCTCCATCTTGAAACCCTTGCTCATCTCTAGTGATCAGCCCACAAATGTGTGGTAAACTTGATGGTTTTTTAATAAACTTTTAATTCTCTTTTTCCTGAGTTTTACTTTATTAATCAGGATGAAAGCCCAAAGAATTTTCCTTTTAACACCTGCTTGAGGGTTTGGTGAGAAACTGGGAAAAGATATCATGGTCTTTTGGCTTCCAGCTTTGAGAGAAAAGACACATGGTTCCAGATTCTCTTCAGGTCTCTGAAGGGAGGAAAAGACTCTGGAAAGAAGCCAACACGTAGAGGAGCTGGCATCTCAACCATGCCCTTGTACTCAGCTTACTATACTAGAGACTTTCAGCAATCTTCCTCTGGGTGAGACCTTGGATTCCAATGTCTCTGTCTTTCGCTCTCTGTTACTCTTGTCTCTGTCTTGTTTGAACTGAGATTTTTCACTTCCAATGGGAGAGTTTCTTCCCTCTGGGCATTGTCTGGTATATATTTCCATGTACTTTCTCAGATATCTGTTTACTATTGGCTTGGATAAATGGGCTTATTTATTATTTGCTTCTTGTTCATTTTGGAACTGGCATTTGGTGCCAAGGGAGTTCAGTTTTTCTTAAGTAGTTTGAGTCACACATTTCCTGTTAAAGGAGAGTGGTCAGGAGTTTAGGTTGAGCCTAAAAATTATTTCCCAAGACTAACAATATTTAGGGGGTGGAAGAGAGAGGCCCTTTAGTCTCTGTCTCGGAGAAGAGCATAGTAGCCAGTCTCTGGCCCAACCTCCTGCTTCCTTCCTGGCAGGAATCAAATTCTTCCTTGGAGAAGAACCGGGGAAGGAAGCCTCCCTGTTAGCCACATCTAGGCAGACCCATGAGGATCTCATGTAATTCTTTGGTATGCTTTCTGTGTTCTAGGGAGTCAGTAAAACTTTGATCAAAATCTAAGCTTTTGATATATTTGTAATGATATTAATCAGTGCTGATCTCCCACTGACCTACCTGCAATCATTAGCTGGGAATGACATCATCCTCTCCACAGCAAGAGGCCTCACAGAAGGCAGATATCAGAAGCTGGTGGCTGTGAACTTTCAAAACAAGTCTTAGTTTAAAAAAAGAAATAAACTGCTTCCTGGGAGGGAAAGAATAAGCTTGAAAAAGTCCAGAGCTAAAGCTTCACACCAGGCCTTATATAAAGGCTGTTCCATGGGTAAATAGAATGAAACCAACCAGCAATTTACCCCCCACAAAACAAAACAAAACAAAATTCAGCTGCTATTTTCTGACTAGGTAGGTACCAGGTGATTTAGCAGTGATTTCAATTCACTTAAAATTCCTTTACAAGTTATTAATAAAGTGCTCCAAATGACTGTGATAATAGTTGGGTTCACTGAATGAATCCAAAGGATGAAGCTAATCTACTACCTGGCCGTGGTTTGGTAGATAAAGCCCATGGGTTGCCTGGGCCACATAGATCTGAGCTGGTTTTCCCACAGTAGTATAGCTAGTTAATGTCAGAGGCCAGGTTTGGACTCAGGCCTTCTTGACTTCTAGCATGAGTGCACGTTTGGGACGGGATGGGTGGGTAGTGGTAATGTCTTCACATTGTAGGTTTATATTGCATTCCCCATGAATAGTCGTTTGTGTTTCCTTCATTGTAAGTTTTGGAACTCTCCCGCTACATTAATTACACATTTGTGGTGATTCTCTCGAGGCTGCACTTTCTTAATCTTAAGCGGTTGTAATAACCAGTGAAAAAAGCGCACATGGAAAAAAATGAGGAGTGTGAATACAATTAAAGGAATTTTGTTGTTCAGCCATTTTTTCCAGTTGTGTACAACTCTTTGTGACCCCCATATGGGGTTTTCTTGGCAAAGATACTGCAGTGGTTTGTCATTTCTTGCTCTAGCTCATTTTACAGATGAAGAAACTGAGGCAACCAGAGTCACACAGTAAGTGTCTGAGGTCAGTTTTGAACTCATGAAGACAAGTCTTCCTGACTACAGGCCTGGCACTTTGTCCACAGTGCTACCTAGCTGCCCTGAGAGGAGAATATTTACCTACTTAAGAGAACCAGTTCTCCATACTCTAGAAAGGTCATTCACATATGAGCTGAATACATACAGAGCAGATAGAACGTTCAACATGGAGTCAGGAAGAGCTGGGTTTGACTCCAGCCTCCTCAATAGATGTATAAGTGCTATTGTGTCTCCTAGTCTGTTTCCTCATCTGTAAAATATATATGATAGTGGAACAAACCTGCAGGATTGTTATGAAGATTGAGGGAGATAATATATGTAAAGCAGGGGTTCTTAATGTTGTTTGTGTCAGAAACCCATTTGGATTAACTGATGAAGCCTATGAATCCATTTCCTAGAATAATATTTTTAAATGCATAAGATGAAATACAAAGGATATTAAGACAAACAATTGCATTAAAATGCTATAAAAATATTTTAAAAAAGAAAATCTGGGACATCAGGTTAAGAATCACTGATAGAAAGCATTTTTTGCAAACTACTAAGCCTATAAAAATACTGGCTATTATTATTACCTGGTAGAAATTAGTGTGAACAAAAGTCATTTAGCATTTCTTCCCTTCATGCAGTCAATATTACAGCCAAACAAAATTGTTTGTTCCTTGGACTCAGACCTCTGTGCATCTGCACATGCTGTCCCCACACCTATAACTCACTCTTTCTTCCTTTAAAGCTCAAGTCAGTTGGAACCTTCTCCATGAAACCTTTCCTGATATCCCTTCTTAGTGTACTCTCTCTTTTGCTCCCTTTCTCTCTGTCTCACTTCTCTCTGTCTGCCCCCCCCTCCCTTTCTCTCCATCTCCCTCTCTCTTCTTCTCTGCCTTTCCCTCTTTCTCTCCCTTTCTCACTCCCCCCCCTTTTCCCCATCCCATCTTCCCTTCCTTCCCCCTTCCCCTCCCTCTCTCTTGTTATTTTTCTCTCTCCTCCTCCTCTCTCTGGTTCTCCTCTCCTCTCCTCTCCTCTCCTTTCTTTGTTCTTCTTGTTCCTCTCTCTCTCCTTCTCTCTCTCTCTCTCCTATCTTTTTTCATCCTTCTCCCCCCTCTTTCCCCTTCTCCCCTCCCCTCTCTCTTTCTTCCTCTTTCCCCTAGAATTCCGTGTTTCAGCCTGCTCTTGCTCCACTTTATTCCCTACCTTGTCATGCAGTATCCATCCAGTAGAATAGATGCTCTTTGAGGTCAGATACTGTGCCTTATTTCATATCCATATGACCCGCAGTTAGCACAGTTCCTTTCATGTAATAGTTGCTTCATGAATATTTGCTGCATTACCCTCCTCCTCGAAAAAGAAACGAGGCAATGCTCCTTCCTTCTCTTCTGTGCAGAGGTAGGAAACTGCAGATGAGGAACATCATATACACTGTCAGACTTGGTGGATGTGTTAGTTAGTCTTACTGACTTTCTTTTTTATTCTTTTTTTCTATTTTCTTTATTCTATTTTGTTCTTTACTTTCTTTTTCATTCTTTGTTACAAGGGATACCTTGCTGGGTAGGGAAGGACAGAAGGATAAACTTGCAAATGAAGGTGGTAAAAAACCCAAAAGATATCGACACAAGTTAAAAACTTAAAAAGTTTATTGAATTGAATTCTGACTCCCAGTTCAGTAGTCTTTCCATTACACCATGCTGTCTTCTAATTACCCTCTAATCATCCTCTTATATTGACTACATTAAAAAAACATTCTCCTAACCTACTCTGAATCTGAAAAGAGAAAGAAGAGGCTAATGTACGGTCAAAACAACCTGTTCTCCGCCCATTACTCCCACCACTTCACCATAATGCCTACTCTCAATTACTGTATGTCTATGAAAGTCATCGAGCTAAATTTCTTTAGCAATATTCTAGAAAAGCTTATATTTATGATACACTAATTCGTGAACTGTCCCCAATTCCAGCGGTGTGGAAGTGATACTGAGTTCTTAAAAGCCTCTCCTGTAGAACAAGATCTGACAGGTTCTTCTGTTCTGGAAAGGACAGGTACGGTCCTAGGGAGAGACAACCAAACTGAGTGTACGGGAGCTCATCGCCAGAAAGCGGCTGCTGCATTATTGGCCCATGGCAGCCCACTAAAAATATGTGAAGAGTCCCTCAGTTCTGTGGTGACTATGGCAAAGTGGTAGAGAGGGGAGGAAGAGGCTAAGAAACACACACACACATACACACACACACGTACACCATCTACAAACAACTGTTGGTACTTTCAGCGTGAGATTGTCATCTACCCACCACATTGACATGTTAAATGAACAAGGCAAGTTATATCAATTGTCCCATTGTTTCTATCAATCAAACTACTAAACGAAAGGAAGCTGCAGCTAGGTGTAACAAGTAAATGAGCTGGATTCGTCGTCCATTCAATAGCAACAAGAAAAATTGTATGGGATGCTCAGTCATCTTGCATAGCAGAGTTTGGTAAGAATACTTGCAAAATTACCAGTCCTCCACTCCAACCTGCTTCTTCTCTATTAGTTCTTCTTTCACACCTTATTTTATGAGATAATTTCTTCTTTTTACTTTTTCGCACCCAATTTTGTTTTTTAGCATCACCCCATCAGGCACAACTCAGCCTTAACCTTTATTTCAAACTACCTTAGTAATGACAGTTTTGAGAATATTGATAACCTTTACTAATATGATGAATAAACAGTTTGACCTTAATGAGTGCCTTATGATTAGTCTATTCTCTTTTTATTTCTTCCAGATCTTTTATGTTTTCCTTACATTTCTTTTCCTTATATTTCTTCCTTATACTTCTTCCGGATCTTTTATATTGAATTTTCCATAAAATTTTCATTTTAGATTGAAGTTAAATGCAGTTTTTATACCAACATTTGTGGCAGATGAAAAGGTGGAGAAATTCTGCAAATTATCATGTCTCTCCAAATAAATTAAACCAACATGTACTTTAGGCACAATGGGATCTTTTCTTCTCTGAACCTTTTAGCCAACTGCATGAAAATGAAGACATGGTTTATTGTGGGATTAAAAAAAACCAAACCCCAGTAATTCTAGAATTCAGACTTGGAACTCATTCTGTTGAGCTTTCTCTCCATCAATACAACTCAGAGAATGTCAATGCATCTAGGTATTTTTATATTATACCTATCACTCCAATCACTAGTCCTGATAAGTAGCTTCAAATATGTTCATTAAGTGGACGCTTTAATTAAAAACACAAACAACTGCTGCTTATATTGATTCCCGAACTGCAGTATCATTCTCTTTCCCAGTCATCAGTGAAACTGAAAGTAAAATTTCTGGGAACAATAATGTTTCTGCAATCAGTTGTTTTCTAGCTGTTTTTATCTTGTTCTTATTTGGGATTTGGAGAGTCAAATGGCTTGCCAGGGTGTATCCCCCTCTTGTGGAAATTTAAGAGCAAGATTAAAGCATCGTATTTGCAGCTGGGCATTTGGATTATTGCACAGCAAACGGAATTGTAACTGGGCCTTCTTCTCCTCAATAAATGTTTCAGTTGCTAAAAGGCAGATCAGACAATTTACTCAGAAGTCTGGCCAAACTTTCACCCCCAACTATTTGATGTAGGCTTAAAACAAGAGTTGTCTACATACTATAAGCTCTCTATCTTCCCTCTCCAGTGTAAATGGATTAGCTAAGAAGGTCTTAAAAGTAAAGATGTGAGACTTCTCCCAAAGACCTCGGGGTAAGGGAAGATGAAACATTGTGAGCAGGCCTGGATAAGGAGCAATTGTCCAATTACCCAATACTCAAAACTACCAAAATGTAACAGAGAAAAGTAGCCATGGCCCCTTCCTCATTAACCGTCTGTCTGCTTTCTGGTCAAATTTACCTTATTTCCAAATTTCCCTTTCCTGTTAGGATCTCATTCTCTGTTCATCCTGCTTAGTCATTTTCCTTCCCGACTACCTAAAAATAACTTTCATTCACTTAATCCTGAAAGGTTCACAAAGTGTTTTCTTCGAAACAACCCTATGAAATAGTTTATATAAACCTTCCCATTTTACAGATGAGGAAACTGAGGCTCAAGAGGTAAAGTGACTTGTGTCAGAGCTGGGATTTAAACAATCTTCTAACTCCAAGGCTAGTGGGTTAGGTTTTGTTTTTTAAACTACACTATACCTCTCGCCTATAAAAATCCAATTTTAAGTGAAGCATAGGTTAGCTAGGATGCTGATCTTTCTCGAATATGTAGACATATTCATTATACATGTATATAGACATATGTGTATATATATGATGATGGTAATTATGCTAGCACTTAAACAGTACTTTTAGGTTTGCAAAAGCTTTATACATATCTCATTTGATGACAATAACCATGTGAAAAAAACTATACCACAGTAACCTTTTCCCTTCTTAGTGAAGAAAGAAGAAAGGAATATGAGTCATCTAACACCCAGAGATCTTAGAGGAGGTAGGAAGCAGTGAAAACACATGATGTGTGCACACACTAATGTGATGTGGGTCACACTATTGCAGAGGATGAAAGGAAGAGGTTGAAGCTACTGACCTAGAAAATGAGTCAGCTCCATATACATTGCCTAAATCAATAGAATCATCCATTTCATCATAAATTCTGATTGTCTGGCTGTTAGTGCCTAAGAAGACTCATCCAGCAAGAACTTGGGCGCTTCCCAGTTTCCCTCCAGCAGTTCGTTGAGTTTTGTTGAACCTTTAGAATATTATCTGTTAAAGATACAGTTGGATCCAAGGGTAATCACTTGGATGTATCCTTGGAGGAAATTCTGAGATCAGTTGTGTTCAATTCTTCATGGGGTTTTCTTAGCTAAGATACTGGAATGGTTTGCCATTTCTTTCTTCAGCTCACTTTGCAGATGAGGAAACCGAGGCAAACAGGGTTAAGTGACTTGCCCAGGGTCACACAGCTAGTATGTGTCTGAGGCCACATTTGAACTCAGATCTTCCTGACTCCAGGCTCAGTGCTCTATCCACAGCCTCACCTATATTTCCCCTCGCACAAAAAATTACTACATTTTAAAATGGATAATTGGGAAATAAGTAGAGATGACAAAACATGGGATTTAATCATTAAAGTTCAATGTTCAGACATATTTTCAGTCATATCTGATTCTTTGTGACCCTATGTGGGGTCTTCTTGGCAAAGATTCTGGAGCAGTTTGCCATTTCCTTCTCCAGCTCATTTTACAGATGAGGAAGCTGAGGCAAACAAGGTTAAATGACTTGCCAAGAGTCACACAGCTAGATTTGAACTCAGACTGGAATTTGCACTCAGACCAGATTTGAACTCAGGAAGATGTCTTCCTGACTACAGGCCTGGCACTCTACCAAGTGCCCCACTAAGCTGCCCTACATAATAATAATAGCTAACATATTATTATTTCTTTTGATCCTCATAACAACCCCTAAAAATAGGTGCTAATTGTCCTCATTTGACAGATAAGGAACTGTGGCAAACAGAGGTTTAGTGACTTACACAGGGTCATATAGACAATATGTGTTTGGGGCAAAACTTGAATCCAAGTTTTCTTGACTCCAAAGCTAGATCTCTATTCAATATGCCATACTGCCTCTCAAATATATAGGTGGTGCAGTGGATAGAGTCCTGGGGCTAGAGTCAGGAAGACTCATCTTCCTGAGTTCAAGTTTGGTCTCAGACATTTACTAGCTATGTGACCCTGGGCAAGTCACTTAACCCTGTTTGTCTCAGTTCCTCCTCTGTAAAAAATGAACTACAGAAGGAAATGGCAAAACCACTCCTGCGTCTTTGCCAAGAAAACCTCAAATGGGATCAGAAGGAGTCATGTATGACTAAAAAGACTGAACAACAAAGGTGGGAGTCAGGAATACCTGAGTTCAAATCCTGCCTTTGACACTAGCTGAACTAATCACTTATTCTTTGTCAGCATCAGTTTCTTTATCTGTAAAATGGGAATGATAATAATTGCCTCACATGGTTGTCATCAAATAAGATATGTATAAAGCTTTTGCAAACCTAAAAGTACTGTTTAAATGCTAGCATAATTACCATCATCATATATGTAAGTCTATATACATGTATAATGAATTATGTCTACATATACATTTATATAAGTATGTATATGCTATAGAAAAAACACTGTTCTGGGTGACTCTAAGAAATCACATCGACAATGCTAGAATACACAGAAGTATTAAAGGCAGGGGACCTTTGAATCCAGCTTTCTTTTAAACCACTCTTTTCTCAATTTCTGGCCTTACAAAGCCCATTTGAGCTGCCTGGTACTCTGCTAGCCCCCTGTCAACCCCCGACCCCTTCTCACCCCAGGCCACTGGTTCAAGACTCAGAGAATAAGCCTTCTCCCATCCCTGGAAATGAGTATGTCTATGTGGGGTCATACTGTCAAAATTTTTGATGGGAGAAAAACACAATTTGGTGGCCAGTGAACATTTTTGTCACCCTGCTGGGAACATTTCATTCATTCCTCTGTGACTTTGGGGACAGCAGCCCATCAGAGGTGCTCCAGGCCCATAGCCAGGCCCATGGTGCTTATTGGCCCAGTAAAGATAGCCCATCTGCCAGGCCTACCCCAGGACTGCAAATACTTTCTCTATAATGAATAATCCACTGCGATGGCTGTTTTTACTGACACCATTAGCGTGAACCTATTTGCGCAAACATTAAATTGTTTCCGACAATGATTAGCAAAAGGCTTCACGAGGAAAGTTAACGGGTATCCAAAATGTAAAAAGTGACCCAGAGGATGTCATCAGATGAGGCTACTTTCCCAAAGTTAAAAGCCTTCTCGAGTGAGGCAGGTGGTAATTAGTGAGGGTTTTTTGTCTTCTTTTCAGATGAAAGATTTTATAGGAACAGGTTCTCATTAGTGTCTCTTTTTTATTAGTCTCCTAGAAGTCAGGACAATAATATCTCCCTGGTTATTAGAGATCCGGACTTCCTTATTAAACTTGGCAATGTGGTTAGTCGAGATTGGGGTGGGGATGTTCACTATGACAGTGACACAGGGGCTAGATTTGGAGTTAAAGGGTGTTAATTTAAATTCTGGGTCCGTAACTTTATTGTTGTTTAGTCATTTCCAACTCTTTTTGACTCATTTGGGGTTTTCTCAGCCAAGATAGTGGAGTGGTTTGCCATTTCCTTCTCCAGCTCATTTTACAGGTGAGGAAAGTGAGGCAGATAGGGTTAAGCGACTTGTCCAGGGTCACACAGCTAGTAAGTGTCTGAGACAAGATTTGAACTCAGGAAGATGAGTCTTTCTGACTCCAGGCCTGGTGTTCTATCTACTGTACCTGTCCCTGCTCTGTAACTTACCACCTACTTGATCTTGGGCAAATAACTTGGGCCTCAGTTTCCTCATCTGCAAAATGAGCAGTTTGGACCAAGTGATCCTTAAAGTCTCTTCCAGATCTAAATCTACGATCTCATGATTTCCTGAATAATTAGGTGTATAGCAAATGCTGAAGAAGTGGCTTCAGAAACAGCACATGATCAGCTTATTTCATTTTACCAATCAGTAGTGGACCCAAGAAATTGAAGTATCTGTTTGATTCACAGTGACTTGCTCACAGGAGGCCTCAATAAGAGTGTGCTGAAGCAAAGAATTGATATGTCCAAGTGTATAGCATTTTGAGTGTATCTCATGAATTGCACGATAACTTTTAAGTGAAATAGCTGATTTTTTGGAAGCTTGGTACACTGCTAAAGGGTACTATGTTGTAGCTTAAGTTTGATTTGTGGCCCTCTTCCACCTTGGGACAAATTGGCTAATAGGAGAAGTTCTCCGATGGAAAAAACTCCAGTAGTTTTTAGTGGCTTTCAGTGAAATTTGGCATACGATTATAAGTTATAAAGATCTACAGTTGATAGAGCCATTCATACATGGATAGGGACTAGAAAAAGCATTTGTTTTATTGATTTATTTATTAAAAATGGGAGCAGGCATTTACATGGTATGTTGATATTTGCAAAAGACTTTACATATGATCTATCTCATTTGAGACTCGTGACAATCCTGTTGAGATAGGCCCTATAGACAATATTCTTCCCATTTCATGGATGAGGAAGGCAAAGTTACTTACCTAATGTCACATAACCCGTACCCAAGTTGATGTGTATGTTTGTAAGTCTAACCTTCTGTTTGTGAGTGCTATAATCAGATTAAAGCATAATTTGGTGATGAGAGCATGGTGAAAATAGACTTGGATTATGAACCAGGAGCTTTTAAACCTGCCACTTGAGTAAATCATGTCACTTTTCTGGGCCTCAGTTTCTTCATCTATAAAATGAATAGGTTGGATTTGATGAATTTATTCTGAGGATTTTACGGCTGGTTACCTAGAAACCATGGAATCTAATCTTTCCATTTTCTAAGAGAGGAAACTGAAACCCATTTGACTTGTTCATAGCTGGACGATGGCAGAGCTGAGACCAGAACACTGTTCTTTTGACTCCTAGTCCAATGTGCTTTCCTCCTCACTACACCCTTATGGTTCTTTTTAGCTCAAAAATACTATGAAATCTCATTTATACTGGATACTATTTCAAGGGAAGAGTTCAAATGCATTCCATGCTCGTAATAGCACATCTAGTTATAAGGCAGATTTTCTACCAACTATTGAGTCATTCACAATTTTACAGAATCATATTTGCATCATCAGGAATGATATTTACGAATTGGGGTTGTTTGCATAGCATTTGCATTGTTACCTGAGGAAGCAGGTAGAGAAGACAAAATTAAACACCAAAAAGGTGGAATCTCAATGTTGTGGGGTCCTTTTGTTTCATGTGAAAGGAAAATGTAGTTCGAAGAATCAGAAATTTAGAACTAGAAGAAATTTTTAGAAGTAATCAAGTCCAACCCTGTCATTTTACCAATAAGGAACCTATGGCTCAGAGACATTATATGACTTGCCCCGAAGTCCACACTTAGTAAATAACAGGTAGGATTCAAATCTGGATTTTCTGCCCCTGGAATTATTTTTAGTGGATTCCAGAGAAATTCAGTACATGAGTATAAGTTACAGAGATAGATGAGGTCTACATTTCATGGGACCATTCCTTACATGGGCCATGAATAGAGAAAACAGGCATACTTCAGCAAGAGCTGAAGAAGGATGTCCTGAGAATATTAACATCTTGTGTATGTACAGTTGTTTATACGTATATCCCAATGAGGGCCAAGGGAAGATTTTATTGTTAAATTGGTTTGAAATTTAACAGCAGCTAAGTGGCAGAGTGGATAGAGTGCCAGGCCTGGAGTCAGGAAGACCATCTTCCTGAGTTCAAATCTGGCCTGATACACTTAACTAGCTGTGTGACTCTAGGCCAGTCACTTCACCCTGTTTGTCTCAGTTTCCTCATCTGTAAAGTGGATGATAAAGGAAATGTCAAACCACTTTAGTATCTTTGCCAAGAAAACCCCAAAGGGGGGGGTCATAAAAGAGTTGGACATGACTAAAAATATGACTGGATGAAGCAAAAAAGGGCCACCTGCGGTTTTGATAGGAAAAAGATGACTAAAATGCATTCCAGAAAAGTCTGCTCTTACTACAATTGCATCTCCAGTCCACAGTTTGTCTTTTGGAGAGGTGCAACGCACACACAATTCTTATAAAAAGCAGACCCTGTGATTCTTTGCAGCTTTAGCACCTACGCTGTCAGTTTTCAAGAGAACTTGTCTGCTATTCAGCAGTTCCTTGATTTATAAACTCTCCAAAGGTCATGAAAGCTGGTTCTCTGTTCACTTCAAATGCTGCCTCTCATGACGCCAGTCACTGTGGATATTTGATGTGTGGCCCATTCCATTTTATTCAGATTCATTGTCCTTCCATATTATGAGAATGCAGATCTTCCACACACCACAATGGACAATCTTGAGCTCAAATAGCTGATTGTTATTTCTTGTTTTAAGGTTTTAGAGACTAATAGTTTGCTGCTGAAAGGTAGCATGTCATACTAGAGAGTACTGGCCTTAGGGTCAGGAAGCCCTGCATTCAAAGCTTGCCTTTGATGCATACTGGTATGTGACCCTGGAAAGTCACTTAATCTTTTAGAATTCAAGGCAATTCTCTAAGACCATCTGTTGTTACAGAGAAGGTAACCTGCATTAGTAGGGGGAGTTTCCTCACTGGGGACTTTCTTATATCAATGAAATCACTGGTTTCGTTCTTTTCCCTCATAGTTTGCTGCAGGTCATTTAGGGATGTTGGCAGCTCACTTACAATGCTGGAAATCAGCTATCCTTTCTGAGTGACTTTTTTAAAAGAGGTATTAGGCTGCCTACCAAACTGAAAGTCTACAGAGCTGTTATGCTGACCTCATTAATTGTATCACTGTGAAACCTGGACAGTCTACCAGCACCATGCCAGAAAATTGAACTGATTCCATTTGAATTGTCTTAGGGAGATTCTGAAGATTGCCTGGCAAGATAAGGTGCTAGACCCTGAGATCCTTTCTCGAGCTAAACTGCCAAGCATTCAAACTCTAGCATAACTCCTATGGCCTAGCCACAATATTTGAATGCCAAATATATATTTGCCTAAAAGATTATTTTATAGAGAGTTCACACAAAGCAAGAATTCACATGGAGGTCAGAAGGAGTGATAGAAGGGCACTTTAAAGGTCTGTCTGAAGAACTTTGTTATGGATTATGAGACATGAGAAGACACCGATATAGGATCGTCCAGCATGGCGTGCCCACATCAAAGATGGTGCTGTACTCCATAAGCAAAAGCAGAATTGTGGTAGCTCAAAAGAAATGTGAGTTGCTCAAATTTAGAGATATCTTCCTTCCAAATGGTCAATGAATTATTTGTTCCCAACTTGTGACAGAGCCTTCTGAACTCATATGGTTCTGATTAGTCATAGCCAGACACACTGTGCATTGACCTCCAACATCATAATGTCATTTTGGTCCTTTTTGAGTATGAAGAACAACAATGGGTGTTACAGTAACTTGAATTTATATAGTGCTTTTGAGTTTACAAAGCATGCTCCCCACAGCATCCAATTGAGATAGGAGGTTAAGTATTGTAACCCCCATTTGACAGATATGGAAAGTGAGACAGAGAAGTTAAATGATTTGCCTATGATATCATGGCCAGTGTTGGAGAAGGATTCAAGACCAGGCCTCCTCACTCTAGCAATTTTTTTTAATGAAATCTATGTTACCTGTAATATGTTTATTTGGTTCAGTTATTGGCCAGACTGACCTTCCACCCAGTTTTATGAAAAGAGTTTGAAGCAGATGGGCACTGAGCATCCTATTATAACAGTTTCTATAAGCACTAAGCTGGGTCAAGTGTGGCTGGTGTTGCCAAGCTGGAAGAACATTTTATTGACAATGTTTTCTATATAGTGGAAAGAGAATTGATTTTAAAGTCAAAGAACCTGAGTTTGAATCTCACATGTACCAGATAATAAAAGCACCTACTATATGCCAGGCCTCATGCTAAATGCTTTACAGATGCTATCTCATTTGAACACATTATTATGTCCATTATATAGTGAAGGAAATTGAGGCAAACAAAGATTAAGCGACTTGCCCAAGGTCACACAGCTAATAAGTGGCCAACCTGGTTTAATCTACTAACCTGAGTACCAGCTTTGTTGTTTAGTTATTTTTCAGTCATATCTGACTCATTATGACCCCTTTTGGGATTTTCTTGGCAAAGATACTGGAGTGGTTTGCCATTTCCTTCTCCAGCTCGTTTTACGGATGAGGAAACTGAGGCAAACAAGTGTTCCAACAATCCGGCTAGCAGCTGTTGTGGGTGGTGAAAGACCAACTCAAGCCCAGCAACAAGAATGCTGCCAGCATGCTGCAAAAGCACAGGTTCTTTTGATCTGCTTTAGTAAGGAAGGCAACATTAAGGGGTTGACAAGCTTACTTTAATTCAGCACACAAATATCATTCACTTAGCCAGCACCCTGAACTTCAGAACAAAATACAAACAAATTACAAACATTGACAGACAGACCTTGTCTGATTCAAATCCCAATACATAGTTACCAGAGTTTAGCAAAGTCTCAGCAACCGGGTTACAAGCTGGAGGGCTCTTAGCTACAGTTGTCTCCGCATCAGCACACCACTGCAAGTGAGAGCCTTAAACAAATTACAAATATCAACAGATAGGCCAAATACAATTCATAGTTACCAACTTCTAAGTTCAGCCCAGGAGCTCATGACAAGGGCTGGCCCAGAGTTGCGTGCCACCGTTGCTGTGGGTAAGAGCTCCCAAGAAGAGAAAGCCAACCCCTGGTTATATATCTGTTTCAGGGTCAGGGGTGAGTCACACATGTGACTCACCCACGTGACCAAGAATCCTCACAAAGAGGCAACTTAAACCCATGTGGTCTAAAAACCTCTGCTGTCCCAGACGTGTCACTGAAACTCATGTGTAAACTAGGCCCTCCCCTGAGGCAAGGAGGCACCAAGGACACCCAAATCTAATCAAGGAAACAAAGGCCAAATTCTTCAAGGGCACTTAGTTGAACTTAGTGCTAAGGGCCCATTTTGCTTACCAACAGAACAGGGTTAAGTGATTTCCCCAAGGTCACACAGCTACTAAGTGTCTGAGGCTGGATTTGAACACAGGAAGATGAGTCTTCCTGACTCCAGTCCCAGCCCTTTAGACATTGTGCCATCTAGCTGCCCAGTAACAACACTATTGCCTCTTTAAATATCCCCAATGATGCCGACCCAGCTGCAGAGCCTCCATTGTCAGCTGCTGCCTTCATTGCTGAACCAGCCAAGTACTTTCAGCTTTGGCACAACTACTGGCTATGGTGGTAACACTAACCCGGGACTTAAGTAATGCAAGCATAATTATTCCCATTTTACAGATAATCACCTGAAGTTTAAAGAGGTTATATAACTTGACCATGGTCCCTTTTTTTTGGGGGGGGGGGCTGAGAGGAGATGAAATAGATAAACTGTTAGCTACTCTCATAAAAAAGAGTAAAATTAAATTACTAATCTCAAAAATGAAAAATAACTCACAACAGATGAAACAACTAAGAAAATTATCGGAAACTATTTTGCCCAATTATATTCCAGCAAAAAATGATAGCAAGCGAAATGGATGCACATTTACAAAAACAAAAAAAAATACTAATATTATCTGAGGAAGACTCAAGAATTTAAACAATTTAATTTCAGAAAAAGAAATTGAACAAATAATGAATGAAATTCCAAAGACAAAAAACAAACCAGGAATAGATTGATTTACAAGTGAAATCTATCAAGCTTTTAAAAATATTTATACACACATAAATTTATATAATTATTTTTAAAAATAGGGAGAAGAGAGCATCCTACCAAACTGCTTATAAGAGATAAAAACAGTCTTGATACTTAAACCAAGAAGAAAGAAATCAAATAAAGAAAACTATGGACCAATGTCCTAATTAACATCGAAGAAATATATTTAATAAAATATTAACAGAGACAATAGCAAGATAAAAAAGTTTATACTCTATGAACAAGTTGCATCAATACCAAAAATGCAGGTTTGGTTCAATATTAGGAAAAACTATAACCATAATGATCATGTTTATAATGTAACAATAAAAAATCACATGATCATATCAATAGATGCAGAAAAATCTTTTGACAAAACACATCTTTTTTAGGTTAAAGCACAAGAAAGCTTAGGAATAAATAGAAATTTCCTTAATATTTTAAATGGTATCTAAGTAAAACTAAGAGCAAATATCATATATAATGGAGAAATGTAATGGAGAAACCTTTCCAATAAAATCAGGGGTAAGGAAAGGATGCTCATTGTCACACTATCATTTGATCTCGTTCTAGAATTATTAGTTATAGTAGTAGGACAAGAGAAAACAAGTATAGGCAAAGAAAAATCAAAATTATAACTTTGGGTGGGGCAGAGCCAAGATGGCGCTGGAAAGCAGGGACTAGTGTGAGCTCCCTGCCAAGTCCCTCCAAAAACCTACAAAAAATGGCTCTGAACCAATTCTAGAACTGCAGAACCCACAAAATAACATAGGGAAGCAGGGCTCTAGCCCAGGACAGCCTGGATAGTCTCTGGGTATGGTCTATCCCGCATGGAGCTGGGACTTGAGGGGAGCGGAGCTGAGCAGAGCAGAGCCCAGCGTGGGCGGCGCGAACTGACCAGACCGCAGACTGACCAGACCGGGAACAGGGCGGAGCGTGCCCTAGCGCCCTGAATCAGTGAGCTGCAGCAGTTACCAGACTTCTCAACCCACAAACATCAAAGACAACAGAGAAGGTTAGTGGGAAAAGCTGCAGGGACAGGGAGTTTGGTTCAGCCCCTGCCCCTGGGGCAGTGGAGGTGGGGCAGCTACAGAACTACAGCTGCAGTTGCTTCTGGCCCCAGGCCCACCTGGTGGGAGGAATTAAGTGGCAGATAAGAGCAGGAGTGAAGAGCCTGCTGAAGATCTAAGCCCAGTCCAGGTTGGGGGTTCTTGGGGAAAGAGGAGTGTTGGTGAGGCAGCGTATCCACCCAAGCGTGGAACATAGAACTCTTTAGTCTACAAGCAGTCATATCCTGCTGAAAAACTCAAGGGTCAAGTGAGTTGGCCGGGAACATGGCCAGGCGGCGAAAACACACCCGGATTCAGTCGCAGACTCTGGAATCCTTCTTTGGGGACAAAGAAGACCAAAACATATAGT
>CM053622.1:197923875-197949356 GCA_028646595.1 Phalanger gymnotis | reverse complement strand
GGATACTTTCAATTTCTATTTTGCCCTGTGGCTCTAGAATATCAGGGCAGTTCTCCTTGATAATTTCTTGAAAGATGATATCTAGGCTCTTTTTTTGATCATGGCTTTCAGGTAGTCCAATAATTTTTAAATTGTCTCTCCTGGATCCAGGTCAGTGGTTTTTCCAATGAGATACTTCACATTGTCTTCCACTTTTTCATTCCTTTGGTTCTGTTTTATAATATCTTGTTTTCTCATAAAGTCACTAGCTTCCACTTGCTTCAATCTAATTTTTAAGGTAGCATTTTCTTCAGCAGTCTTTTGGACCTCCTTTTCCATTTGGGTAATTCTGCCTTTCACGACATTCATCTCCTCATTGGCTTTTGGGAACTCTTTTGCCATTTGAGTTAGTCTATTTTTCAAGGTGTTGTTTTCTTCAATATTTTTTTCAGTATTTTTTTGGGTCTCCTTTAGCAAGTCATTGACTTGTTTTTCACGGGTTTCTCACATCATTCTCATTTCTCTTCCCAATTTTTCCTCTACTTCTCTAACTTGCTTTTCCAAATCCTTTTTGAGCTCTTGCATGGCCTAAGACCAGTTCATGTTTTTCTTGGAGGCTTTTGATGTAAGCTCTTTAACTTTGTTGACTTCTTCTGGCTGTATGTTTTGGTCTTCTTTGTCACCAAAGAAAGATTCCAAAGTCCGAGAATGAATATGAGTGTGTTTTCACTGTCCAGCCATGTTCCCAGCCAACTCACTCAACCCTTGAGTTTTTCAGCGGGGTATGACTGCTTATAGAGCGAAGAGTACTTTGTTCCAAGCTTGAGGGGATGTGCCGTTGATATCAGTGCTATTTCTATACAGCCAGCTCTGCCACACCAGCACTCCTCCTTCCCCAAGAACCGCCAACCAGGACATGACTGGGATCTTAAGCAGGCTCTGCACTCCTGCTCTGATCTGTCACTTAATTCCTCCCACCAGGTGGGCCTGGGGCCAGAAGTAACTGCAGCTGTAGTTCTGTAGCTGCATCTCCCCCGTTGCCCCCGAGGTGGTGTCCGAACCTCAAACTCTGTCCCCCACAGCTTTTCCCACTAACCTTCTCTGTTGTCTTTGGTGTTTGTGGGTTGAGAAGTCTGGTAACTGCCACAGCTCACTGATTCAGGGCACTAGGGCCTGTTCTGCCAGTCTCCTGGTCTGGTTGGTCCTGCCGCCGCCCGCACTGAACTCCACTCCCCTCCACTCCATGCATGATAGACCTCATTCAGTGACCATCCAGTCTGTCCTGGGCTGGATCCCTGCTTCCCTCTGCTATTTTATGGGTTCTGCAGTTCTAGAATTTGTTCAGAGACATTTTTTATAGGTTTTTGGAGGGACCTGGTGGGGAGCTCACGCAAGTCCCTGCTTTCCAGCTGCCATCTTGGCTCCGCCCCCAGCACTGATAATTTAATATATATGGAATTGGATATAGTTCAGGTTTTCCCTAGTAATTTCTGCATATGCAAAAATGACTTTTTTTTTACAGTCTCAAAATGGTTTCATAGATACGACTTTATGCTCAGGTCAATTAAATTGCAGATGAGATGTATTAAGTTTTGTGACATAAATAGTTCTACCCAGGAATATGTTATCAGGACATTGTTGTAACATTAACATCCTAAAATTTTTTTAAAATTATCATTATGATCTTAAATACTATTGATGGCCACACCTTTCATACTGTTACCAATAATATTTATAATTCCTTCTATAAACTTTCAAAATGAGCCTTAGTAGTAGCTTATTTCACTCTGATAAGCACATGTAAAAACACAAGGAATCATTATTTTTGTCCTAGTTCCAAAGAATGACTTAGGTAAAGAATAAGATTTGACACTGCAGTGGTCTCTCTTTCCCCTTTTTGGTAGCTCAAATATTATTTGCAATTTTAAGTGAAAGAATCATAGACTAAACTACTGTCATCTTGAAGGTATTTATGTAGATCATTGCTTTAAGCATTTAGGCTAGAGTTTCAGTTTATCCTGGGTTGGTAGTCTGACTAAGAAAAGGGAGTGCATTCTATTACCTCTCTTTTCTTTGACAAAATTAGCATTTTTAACACACTAGTTGACCAGCAGATAATTTCAGGTTTTTGGTGACTTGAGTCCCTTTACAGGTAAGCTTTGTACAAACAAAATTTGTGTGCATTTCTTTCACACACACACACACATACGTATACATATATATATAAACGTATATATTATTTCTAAGGGTTAATTCATGTTTTCTATATATACTTTTTATTTTTAAATTAAATTAATTTCTATTTTCTTTCCCTTCCACCTCCGCCCACCCCAATTGAGGAACAAAAAATAAAGAAAAACAAAACTCTTGTTACAAATATGCATCATCAAGCAAAACAAATTCCTATACCGGCCGTGTCCAAATGCTGTATGTCCCTTTCTGCACCCTGACTATCCCCTCTCTTTGAGGCGACATTCTACATAGTTCTTGATTACTATCATTGAAGACAATGTCTTTAGTGGTATTGTCTTCAAGTGGAAACTTGAAGGAAAAGAGCTACCTGGCCCTTTGGGCAAAGTCTTGTCTATTGGCTCTTTCCTGAATTTCTTTTTAGCATTCAGATCCATAGAGAGTCCTGATAATTTCTATGCTAGCTTTCTACCATTTCACTCCACACAAATTATAGGATGGAAGTGGTGTGTCTAGGTAGGAATTTATGTGTATAAAACCTGGGAGTATTTTGTGGATTGCAAGTTCAGCAGGAGCCAGGTATGGTATTGCTGCCAAAAAAAGCTAATGCAATTCTAGTCTTCATTAATAGAATCATTATTTTCAGAACAAGAGAGATGACAGACCGCCCTGGTCAGACTATATTTGAAGTATTATGTTTAGTTCTGTGTCCATGGACAAGCAGGGGCACACAGGGTAGTGAGGGGCTTGGGGCCCAGATGATACAAGGATTGGTTGAAAGGATTATGAATGTTTAGCCTGGAGAAGACGCAGTGGACATTAGAGAGGCAATGTCATAGAGTAGAAAGAACACTGGATTTAGAGTCTGAGGAGCTGGGTTTGAATTCTGACTGTGCTACTTACTACTTGTAAGATCTTTTTTGCTGTATTCAAATAATTTACCTCTCTGGGGCCTCAGTTTTTCATATGCAAAATAGGGGGAGGGGAACCTGCATCCTGGAGACCACATGTAGCCTTCTAGATCCTTGGGTGCAGCCTTTTGATTGAGTCCAAGTTTTATAGAACAAATCCTTTTATTAAGGGGATTTGTTCTGCGAAAGTTGGATTCAGTCAAAGGGCCACACTTGAGGACCTAGATGGCCATATTTGGCCTCGAGTCTGTAGGTTCCCCAGCACTGGACTGAAAGGTCTCTTAGATTCCTTCTAGCTCTAAGCTGTGATCCTATGACATAATAGTTATTTTCAAGTATTTGAAGGATTGTCACAAGGGAGAAAAATGATGCTTGTTGTTTGGATCCACAGAATGGCTGGTGGCCTTGGCGGAAGAGCAAATTTAGCTTTAATGTAAGGTGAATCTCCCAACAATTAGAATACCTAAGTGGAACAGACTGCCCCAAGAAGCAGTGCGTTCCCTTCACAAGAGTCCTATAAGCAAAAGCTCTATGATCACTTAGAGAGGAGATGAGACTCTGGGCAAGTGACTTAAGCTCAATAATCTGTAGATGGGAATAATATTAGCACCTATCCACCAAGGTTGTTGTGAAGATCAAATGAATTAATATGTAAAGTGTTTTCCAAACCTTAAAGTGCTAGATAATTTTTACATATTGTTATTGTTATTGTGATGATAATGATGATGATGACGACGACGACGATGATGATGATGATGGTGATGATGATGATGATGATGATGGTGATGATGATGATGATGATGATGATGGTGGTGATGATGTTGCACCAGGTACCTTTGATGTCTTGTCCAGTTTTGAGATTTTTTTTTCAGAGCCCAGAGCTTCTTTGTTTTGATTAGTTGGAAAAAAACACAAGAATGACAGAAAGTGACGGCAACAGCTCTTAGCATGAGCAGTCAGTGGCCACCCTCCCACGCTTCTTCATTAAACTCTTATTCTCCCACATTTATTCATTAAAACTTTATTTTGAGGCAGGCCACAGAGATTATTTTTGTTTGTCCAATGAGCTCTTTTGAAATAGCCAAAGTCTCCATTCCTCTTAAAGGTTTTGGAGATACGTTTGCACGTATTTTAAACTCTGTTGTCCCAAGTATGGTAACATACATGAATATATATATACATATATATATATAATGTTATTGATATGATTATATATATAATGTTATAGTTATGATTTTATATACATATGTGTGTGTATATATATGTATATATGTGTATATATATACATATATGCATATAATGTTTTTAGAAAAACATTTTCCTAAACATAAGACTTAAATAGAAAAATGTCTAGTGGTGGGTCAAGACATGATAGTAGAGCTCTACATTTATTCTTTCATTGCCTTCGCCAGGGATGAGGAACCTGTGGCCTCGAGGTCATTTGTGGCTGTCTAGGTCCTCAAGTGGAGCCTTCTGACTAAATCTAAACTTCATAGAACAAATCCCCTCAATAAAAGGATTTGTTTTGTCAGACTTGGACTGAGTCAAAAGGCCACACCCAAGGACCTATAAGGCAACATGTGGCCTCGAGGCCATAGGTTCTCTACCCCTGCACCATACATCATTACCTACATCAACCAATGCACATTTATTAAGCACCTATTATGTACCTGGCATTGTGCTAGTCACTGAGGAGATACAAAGACATAAATGAAAACAGTCCTTGCCCTCAAGGAGCTTATATTCTGCAAGGGGAAACAACTATACACATATAAGTATATAGTAAGAATAAGAAGAGTAATTTTTAGGGGGAGGTGCTAGTCACAGTGGTGAGTTGGCATGCTGTCTTGAATGAATGAATAATCTTAATTAATTTCAAATTTTATGAAATGCAAAAAGTAAAAAAAATATCTTTGAATCTGAGGAAGTTCAGAGACTTGAAACAGAAATTCATGTTTAATAAGTATGATGTAATGGAAAGATATCGGAACTTAGAATCAAGAGATCCAAGCTGAAATCTTGGTGCTGTTAATCATTAGCACTGTGTGACTGTGGGCAAATCACAGTATCTCTGAGCCTCATTTTCTCATCTGTACAATGGTGTAAAGATTGTATTTCCTACTTTACTAGGTTATTGTAAAATTATTTTTAATGTATGAAGTGCTACATTAGTAAGATTTGTTGGGATAGAGGTCTCTCAGCTTTACAAAGTGTTTTTTCTAGAAAGTTGGTAGTGAAAGTACTGTTATGCTTTATAAGGAATGTTTATTCAAAAGAACTCACTATTACAAGTATCATCTCTCGGAAAATATTTTCATGTTCTACTAAAGTGCTCTCATTAATTCTCTTTAGTATTTTTACAGAAATACAGATAACAATGACAAAAATGCTAAAATTATAGGGAAAACTTAGAATAGCTTGTGTGAGACTTTAAGCTTTTCAGATGAGAACTTGAAATATTTAGTTCATGAAGAGCAAAGAGGGCACTTTTGTCAATCAAGCCAGAGCTTCCTACACAATGATTTTGACAAAAGATCAACAGTCACTGCTGTTGAAGACGAACTCATTTTCATCTTTGAGGTTTACATGTCTTTAGTAGACATTGTAGTGCTTAGCAAAGAGTAAAGTACTTAGCACAGTGTCTGGCACAAAGTAGGTACCACATAAATTAGTTGTTAATTAATTATTATGTTGATGTTTTCAAAGAAGTCATCTTTCATTATTATGTAAATCCCACAGACTCTTGGAAACCCAGATGAAGAATTTTATTCATTTAGTTGTTTAGTAAGTGGTAAAGCTTTTTTTTTTAAAAAAATATCTTTTCTATTGGCTGGATTGTTTTTTACAGTAGATCTCCTTCCAGATAATAGTCAGTTAGGTTGGTCATTCTGTGTGATGCAGTAATTTGAACAATGTAGAGGAAGAAAGCTATTACTTTGGAGATGTTTTCTATAAAGAAAATGATGACAATGTTGAACGTAGGTCAAATGGAGAACTATCTAAATCCCATGGACCTCTACTCCCAACAAGTAACAAGTCATTCCGTAGTTTTTTATTTTGTTTTGTCTTCCATGAGAACTATCAGTGTATCTTTTGGACTGAACCCCAAGCAAATTTTAAAAATGCCTTAGTAGAATTTGGTAGTGCCACTGAGGTACAAAATAACTTAAAAATTAGACTTGGTCAAATGGGAGCTGTGATAGCCATAAGACATCAAGAGACAATAAAACAAATTCAAAAGATTAAAGAAATAAAAGAAAATGTAAAATATCTCACCAGAAAGAAAGGAGGATCTAGTTTAGGGGAAACATTTCTCCTTCCTGTCTACAGATCTCTGGATTTTTGATTGAACACAGGATTAACAATACATAGCAAGAATCCTAGTGCAACAGAGCAGCAACGTAAAAGTTTATAGTTTAATGTAGCTAGGTTTGTGTAAAAATTTTTCTCTCAAGAGCCATCAATGATACAAAGATTAAGTGAATGGGAATGATAGTTTGTTGTGCTCTGGAGGCTTCTTAATCCCTAGTAATCTTACTGTGCAAAGAACAGGTTTGTTACTGTTGCCTTAATCTCTTTCCTTCCAAAGCTTTTCTTAGTCCACACAGTAAATTTGAAATCCCAGCTAACATTTTTTTTCCAATACTTAATAGAATTTATATTTGGAGTATTGGAACTATTTTGCATGGAGTTGAGAAGAGTAGTTTAAAATTAGGACAACAAAAGATGGTAGGGAAATAGTGATGTATTTATGTCCTGATTTGTTATTTTTGATTGGTACCTGAAATTTATACCTGAAAGGAGCTCCACTATTGGAACTTCTTCCACAAATAAAGAATTATAGTTCTTATACATACAGTCTTAGCCTGGGGTCCTGAGAGTTTAAGTGACTTGCCTATAATCATACTACCAGTACGTATTATAGATGGAGCTTGAAATCACATCTTTAGGGATGGAACCAAGATGGTGGAGTGAAATGAGCATTTCTTATAAGTTCTACCAACCCAACCAAAGAACATTTTAAAAACTCATAAAACCAAATTCTGATCTGGGTAACCAAAAAAAAAAGTCACCATGACTCATTTTTCCAGTCCCAGACAGCTTAAGAGGACAAAAAGAAAGGTATTCAGGCACTGGAACGAGGATTGGCCAGGAGCTCATCATGGCAGAAACAACACTGGTTATGGGACTTGAAGGCAGTGACAGCAGAAGCAACAGTGGTCCCAGAAGTGCTAAACACCTATATACAGTAAGGGGATTAAAGACTTTTTTAGAAAGATTAGAAAGATATGATATGCTAGCACCTGGCTAGCACCAGATGCCATTTGGCAGGTCCTTTGTCTGTTACATAGTTCTGGGTCACAATTTCAGGGCAGAGAGGAGTGGTTATAGTCTGCAATCACAATGGAGCCAAGGTCCTACCTGGGTAAGGATCAAGAGGACAGTAACACAAACTCTCCGTGAATCACACCACCTTTGAAGCACTGAAACCTATATACCACCAGACCTAGCCACAGATATTTTGACTAGTTATTCCCCTCAGAAGTGAGCAGAGTCCAAAGCTAACATTAAGTCCAAAGTCAAAAAATAGTCTGGAAAAATGGGCAAACAACAACAAAAAGAGAATCTGATCATAAAAATCATTTGTGATGACAGAAAAACTCAAGACACAACCTCTGAAGACAAGGACTTGAAAACACCTGCAATTAAAGCCTAAAAGAAAAAAAAAATGCGGATTAGAAACAAGCCCAAAAAGAATTCCTAGAGGAGCTAAACAAAGAAGCAGAAGAAGATCAAAACAAAATCACATAAAATTGGGAAGAGGAGAAATTGGGAAAAGAAATAAGAGCAACACGAGAAAACTGTATGAAAAGAGAATTAACATTTTGGTAAAAAAAAAAGTTTCAAAACCTCACTGAAGAAAATAACTCCTTAAAAATTAGAATCAGTCAAGTGGAAGCTAATGACTCCATGAGACATCAAGAAACAATAAAACAAAGTCAAAAGACTAAAAGAATAAAAGAAAATGTGAAATATCTCAGAAAAACAATTGACCTGGAAAACAGATTGAAGAGAAATCATTTAAGTATCATTAAACTACCTGAAAACCATGACCAAAAAAAGACCCTACACATCCTATTTCAAGAAATTATAAAGGAAAACTTCCCAAATATCATAGAACCAGAAGGCAAAGTAGAAATTTAAAGAATCTACTTATCACCTCATGAAAGAGTTCCTAAAATGACAACTCCTAGGAATACTATAGCCAAATTCTATAGCTATTCAAATATGGTTGAGCTACAGTCCGGATAACATAAGACTTAGCACCTACAACTACAAAAGAGAAGAGGGCTTGGAATGTTATATTCCAGAAAGTAAAGGAGTTAGGATCACAATCAAGAATAACCTACCCAATATTGAGTAAAATCCTACAGAGGGAAAAATGGTTATTTAATGAAATGGAAGACTTTCAAGCATTCCTAATGAAAAGACCAGAGCTGAATAGAAAGTTCAACATTCAGACAGAAGACTCAAGAGAAGCACAAAAAGTTAAGCATGAAAACTATGTATATTCCTATATGGGAAGATGTGGGGGGGTGGAGGTGCAGCTAGTTGATAGAGCACTGAGCTTGGAATCAGAAAGACTCATCTTCATGAGTTCAAATCCAGCTTCAGACACTTACTAGTTCTGTGACCCTGGCAAGTCACTTAACCCTGTTTGCCTCAGTTTCCTCATCTGCAAAATGAGATGCAGAAGGAAATGGTAAACCACTCCAGTATCATTGCCAAGGAAAACCCCAAATGGGGCCACAAAGAATCAGACATGACTGAAATGACACAACAACAAAATGGGAAGATGATGCATGTTATTCCTAAATTTATCATTATTAGGGCAGTTTGATGGAGTCTATATAGACAGGGGTTTGCATATGAGGCTATTATTTTGGGATCATCTCAAAAAAATGGAAGGATGAGAAAGAAAGGTTCACTGGGAGAATGGGGAAGGAAGAAGAAAACTGGGGAAAGTTATCTCGCATGAAAGAGGTACAAACAGGAAAGAGTTTTTATAATGGAAGAGAAAATGGGGGTAAGTGGACAATGCTTATACCTCACTCTCATCTGAATTGGTTCAAAGATGGAACAATATACATACATACACACATATGCATACAGAGTTGAGAAAGTGGTAAGAGAAGGGATAGTTTAGGGAAGGTAGGTAGTGATCAAAAGCTAAATAGATTCTTAAAGAGAGGACAGGGTAAGAAAAGAGAAGGCTTAAATAGAAAAAGATCTAGCAATCATAACTGGGAATGTAAATGGATGAAATCATCCATAAAATGGAAGCAGGTAAAAGATAGATTAGGAACCAGAATCCAACAATATATTGTTTGCAAAAGACACACTTGAAAAGAAAAGACATAGAGTTAAAATCAAGAATTAGAGCAGAATCTATTATGTTTCAGCTGAAGTAAAGAAGGCAGGGATAGCAATCGTGATCTCAGACAAAACAAAAGCAAAAATAGCCTTAATTAAAAGAGATATTCAGGGAAACTACATTTTACTGAAAGGTACAATGAAGTAATATCAATACTAAACATATATATATAACCAAATAGCATTGCATCCAAATTCTTGAAGGAAAAGTTAAATGAGTCACAGGAGGAAATAGAGAGTAAAACTATATTAGTGGGGGCACTCAACTTTCCCCTCTCAGATCTAAATAAATCTAACTATAAAATAAAGAAGTTAAGGAGATGAATAGAATTTTAGAAAAGTTAAATATATTAGACCCTTAGAGAATATTGAAAGGGAATAGAAAGAAGTATACCTCTTTCTCAGCTGTTTATGTCACAAAAATAGACCATTTATTAAGGCCATAAAAGATCACAGACAAATGCAGAAAAACAGAAATATTTAATTCACCCATGGAATATTTAATTCCAGGGCCATGGAAGCATAGATTTAAAATTAATTGGAAACTAAATAACCTATTTCTAAAGAATGAGTGAGTAAACGAACAAATCAAAGAAACAATAATTTCATTAAAGAGATAACAATGAGACAACATACTAAAATTTGTGGGATGCAGCCAAAGCAGTACTTAGGGAAAGTTTTTATCTTTAAACACTTATATCAGTAAAAGAGAGAAAGAGTAAATCAATGATTTGGGCATACAACTAAAAAACTGGGAAAAAAAACAAATAAAAAATTCCCAACTAAACACCTAAATTGAAATCCTGATCCTCAAAGTAGAGATGAATAAAATTGAAAGTTAAAAAATAAACATTGAACTAATAAATTAAACTAAGAGCTGATTATATGAAAAATACAATAAACCATTGGCTAATTTGATTTAAAAAATAAAGAAGAAAACCAAATTGCCAGTATTGAATATGAAAAGAGAGAATGCACCACGAATGAAATGGAAAAGAAGCACTTATTAAGAGCTATTTTGCCCAACTATATGTCAATAAAATGACAATCTAAATTAAATGGATAAATATTTACAGAGATGTAAGTTGCCCAGATTTTATAGAAAAGGAAATAGAATACTTAAATAGCTTTATTTTAGAAAACGAAATTAAACAAGTCATAAATGAACTCCCTAGGAAAAATCCACAGGACCAGATAGATATATAGGTGAATTCTACCAAACACTTAAAGAACAATTAATTCCAATACTATATAAGTTATTTAAAAAAATAAATAAAGAGTCCTGCTGGATTTCTTCTATGACACAAATATTGTTTTGACACCTATCCTAGAAAGAGGACAAACAGAGAAAGAAAACTATAGACCAATTTCCCTATTGAATGCTGATGCAATGATGGTAAATAAAATTCTATGAAGGTGATTACAGTAATATGTCACAAAGTTAATACACTACAACCATGTGGGATTTATACCAGGAATGCAGGACTAGTTCAATATTAGGAAAATTATAAGCATAATTGAGTATATAAATTTTAAAAAGAACAAAAACCATGTTATAATAGATGTAGAAAAGCTTTTGATAAACTACAACACACATTTCTATTAAACATTAGAAAGGATAGGAATAAAAGGAGCTTTTCTCAAAATGATAAGTACTATCTATCTAACATGCATTATTTATAATGGGGATAAGCTAGAAACCTTTCTAATAAGATCAGGATGAAGCAAGGATATTATTCAATGTTATACGAGAAATGTTAGCTACAGCAATGACAAGAAAAAGAAATTATAGGAATAAGAATAGACAACGAGGAAACAAACTATCACTCTTTGTAGTTGATATGATGGTATAAGTAGAAAAACCAAGAGTAGTCAAAAGTAGTTGAAACAATTAATTGCTTTAGCAAATTTGCAGGATGTAAAATAAACCTGCATAAATCATCAGCATATATATTTGTATTACATATACATATGTATGTATGTGTGTGTGTGTATATATATACATATATCCACCAAAATCCAGTAGAAAGAGATAGAGAAATCTCATTTAGAATAACTGAATATAGTATAAAATACTTGCGAGTCTACCAGCCAAGATACACACAGGACTTATATAAACACAATTACAAGATGCTTTTCAGACAAGTAAATAAGATCTAAATAATTGGATAAATATTAATTCCTCATGGGTTGGTCAAGGTAGTATAAGAAAAATGACAATACTACTTAAATTAATTTACTTATTCAATGCTCTACTAATCAAGCAACCAAAGAATTATTTTACAGTACCACCAAATTATTTTATAGTTCCACCATCTGGTGGAACAAAATGTCAAGAATATCAAGAGTATAAATCAAAAAAAAAAAAAAAGAGTGAAAGAAAGTGACCTACCAGTACCAGATCTCAAACAATACTGAAAGGTAGTAATTATCAAAACAATCGGATACTGGATAAGAAAAACAGTGGTTGATGAGTGGAGTATATTAGGTACACAATAGATAGAAGTAAGTGACCACAGTAAACTAGTATGTGATAAACCCAAAGATCTAAGATATTGAGACAAGAACTCATTATTTAACTAAAACTGCCAGGAAAACTGGAATGCAATCTGGCAGAAACTAAATGTAGACCAACATCTCACACTATACATACCAAGATAAGGTCAAAAATGGTACATGATTTGGTCATAAAGGGTGAAATCATAAGCAAATTAGGAAAGTAGGGGGAAAATTACCTGTTACATCTATGAATAAAGGGAAGAATTCATGACCCAAACAGGAGATAGAGAAGATCATAGGAGGTAAAATGGATAATTTTGATTACGTTCAATTAAAAAGGTTTTTGCAAAAGCAAGACCAATTCAGCCAAAATTAGAAGGAAATCAGGAAACTTGGGGTGGGGGGAGGTTACAATAATTTTCCCTAAAGAAGGCCTTATTTCTCAGATATCTAGGGAACTGAGGCAAATTTATAAAAATAAAAGTCATTCTCCAATTGACAAATGGTTAAAGTACATAAACATGCAGTTTTCAGAAGTAGAAGTTTTTAATGGCCATATGAAAAAATGCTCTAAATTACTAAAAATTAGAGAAATGCAAATTAAAACAACTCTGAGTTACTACCAGGTACCCATCAGATTGTTTAAGATGATAGAAAAGGAAAATGATAAATGCTGGAAGGGAGGTAGAAAAATAGGTATGCCAATGCAGTATTGGTGGAACTGTGAACTAGTTTAACCATTCTGGAGAAAAAATTGGAACTATGCCCAAAGAGCTATAAAACTGTCCATATCCTTGAACCTAGTGATACCAATATGTACCCCAAGAGAAAAATAAAAGGGAAAAATACACATAGTTAATATGTACAAAAATGTTTATAGCAGCTCTTTTTTGTCATGTCAAAGAATTGGAAACTGAGAGACACCCATCAATTGGGGAATAACTGAACAAGTGGTGCATATGATCATGATGGAATACTATTGTGCTATAAGAAATGATGAGTGGGATGGTTTCAGAAAATCCTGGGAAGATTTATATGAACTGGTACAAAGCAAAGTGAATAGAACCAAGAGAACATTGTACATAGCAGCAATATTGTAACGATGATCAACTGTGAAAGACTTAGCTTCTCTGATCAACACAATGATCCACAACTATTCCAAAGGATTCATGATTAAAAATGCTGTCCACCTCCAGAGAGATAAGTAATGAACTCCGAGTGTAGATTGAAGCATATTTTCTTTCACTTTATTTTTCTTGCTTCCCTCCTGCCTCCCACATCATGGTTAATGTGAAGGGGAAAAAAGGCCCACATCTTCTTCTCCAAAGGTAGCCCTTTATCTCCTATGCCATCTGCCATACCAAATGACCAAGTCTTTTTTATGTATATGGATCATCCATCTATATTAAAGAGTCAAGGTAGAAGTATGGATGAGAAATGAAATATAGGAGGTCAATAAGCCCTGTAGGAGCTTACATTCTATGTAAGAGAAACACTACATTACCCCCTCCCCCAAATTCTGCTCTTTTTAAAATTTTTTTTTGGAAAAATTCTGCTCTTAATAATCAAAATAATCCTGACATGGAATGGTTGACTTCTCATCTGAAAGCTGAGATGCATGTTGTGAAGCTGAAATTTATATCCTTTTAAATGTATGTTGTGGTTGTAACAGTAAGAAACAGTTAAAGTTGTAGACCAAAGAACTTTTATTTCATTTGTGCTTATTATAGCAGCAAAAGAGTTGCTGTGGAATCCATCTCAGAAGCTAGCACCTGTACTATTCCTCTACTTTTTGATGTCTGGGGTTATAAGGCTAGACCAAGGATTTTAAGGACATCACTTTGGATGGCAAACCCCAAATGCTCCCTCTCATCTTAACAGAGGCCAATAAGGCATCAAGAAGGATAACTTTGTACATTCAAAGTTAATTCCTAAGGGTGCTGGGTTTTGTTTTTGCGGGCCTATAAAACTGGGTGGTTTTTTACTTTGTTTTGGATGAAACAGACTTGTAAATCTGTTTGGTTTGGGTTTGTACAGGATGAACTGGATGAACTCCGTGCAGAAATGGAAGAGATGCGGGACAGCTATTTAGAAGAAGATGTTTACCAATTGCAGGAACTCAGACGAGAACTGGACCGTGCTAACAAAAACTGCCGTATCCTGCAGTACCGTCTCAGGAAAGCTGAACAAAAAAGCCTGAAGGTTGCTCAGACTGGTCAGGTGGATGGAGAACTCATCAGAAGTCTGGAGCAAGATTTAAAGGTATGTAATCAATGGAACTTAAGCATGCCTTCTTGACAAAAGACAGGGGTTTATTTCTTGTCGTTGTTGGGTTTCTTTTCCCCGTGGATAGAATCTTGGTGCTGGGAACTAAAAAAAAACCTAAAGAATTCTCACATTTGTGGTTTATGTGGTAATTCTTTGTCTTTGGAAAGATTGTATTTGGACACTAAGCTGGAATTTATTGCTTATAAAAATTTGAAGTATAAGAATGGTTATGTTGATGATGATGATGATAGATAACTTTAACAAGTATTTTATGGTTTACAAAGCACTATTCATGTATTGTTAGTTGTAGCCTGCTCTTTTCAGAGGTCTATCCCAATGTATTGTTGGGTACGCTAGGCTGTCACTTAACAAAGCTTAAGAACAACCAGACATATGTACAATGTAAAATTAATGAAACATCTTGATCAGGGATCCTTAACCTGTGGTCTGGTCAACTCAAAAACTTAATATTGCGATAACCATATTTCAATAAAATGGTTTCTTTTTAAATCTTATGTATTTTATTTTATTTATTTAATAATGTTACACTGAAAAGAATTCTACAGGTTTTGCCAGCCTGCCAAAGGGGTTCATGGCACAAAAAGTTAAGAATAATTAGAATAAATATTGTTATAAATACCCAAATTTACTGTAAAGGACATATGAAGAAAGATGCTATCTGCATCCAGAGAAAGACAGAAGTGTGTATAGAATAATTTTACACATACACACAAACATATAGACATATACATATGTAACTATTTGTGTCTAATGGTGGCCATCTCTAGGGTGGAGAGGAAGAAAGAAAAAGAAATTTACATGATAACTTTGTTGTATATTTAAAAGGAATAGCAAGTTATACAAAGTAGATTTGCGGTTTCATGTGCAATCATCTTTTTTATTATGGTATGTTATAGAAATGCTTGTTTTATTCCATAAATTAAAAATACATTTAGAAAAAAGAATTATTAGAGTAAAAAAGTCAATTGGTGCCAAAATAGGATGAAAACACCTCAAGAACTTCCTACTCAGCCTTTTCCACTGACAACCTCCTTCACACACCCTATGTTCCCATCGGACTCCTCATTGTTCTTCAAACATACTTCCATTCTTTTCATTCACACTGACCTCTCCACCTAAGATATCCTTCTTTCCCTAGTTCTGCCTGTGTAATTCCTACCCATCTCTCAATGTCCAGTTAAATTGCTATTTTTTCCACAAAACCATCTTTGATTTCATTCTCTGCCCCATCCCTCTCCCAAAGCCCTAAATGAAAAATAATTTCATCCTCCCTCAAACTACCTTTGTAATTCAGTTTAATTCAAATATTTAGTTATTGATACATATTACATCTTGCCATAAGCTCCATGAGGACACATACATTGTCTTATTCTTACTTGAGTCTACCATTACACTAGACAATGCCTTTAACATAATAGCTGTTGAGTGAATGAACATCTGTGGAATACACATTGAATAATTTTGGAGTATGTTAAAGAGAAGTTCAGTTTCTCAGGTCACTCGCTAAAGATGCCTATAGCCATTTAGCATTTTTAGGTCATTTTTTTATTTCCAGATGGTGTTACAATCTGACATTCCCATAACACAGGAGGGAGTCTTGGGGTCACCATGTCACAGAATAGGAAATTGGAGCATTATTGTTTTGCCCATGTCTTTCCAGAAGCTAAGGGTAGAAAAGGGAAATGAAATGATGGAATTCTAGAATTTCTCCTTTTTTGCTTTCTCCACTGAACTTTAGAGACTCTCTAATGACCCACATAGTAAGTCATTTATCTAAAAACTAATTATATATCACCCTGCCTCTTGTTAAAGCTGGGCACTTCTGAGAAATGTCATTTTAGCCTTTCATTATGAGAACAGAAAAAGTTCTCAATTCTATTGAAAGTGATAAAACACTAGCAATCAAAGTACCATTAAATATAATGTGATGGAGATTGGTATTTCTATAGTGATATTTCTGCCATCTGTGATAGAAAAACAGATTCTTCCTCATACTCTGCTGGATGGTGAAAATGATCAACTGATTCTTAATTTAAAGTATCTTATCACATTATACATATGGAAAACTTTTAGCTATATTTTCAAATTGAATTCCTAATGAATTATACATGCATATCTGTGTATATTCTGTATATTAATGTATATATACATGTGTATGTATACATACATACATACATACCTTTTTTTCTCCCAAGAGGGTTTGGGATCTCCTACAAGGCCTAAATGATTACTTTAGTTTGGTTTTGGGTTTTTTGTACCTTTTGATAGCTGCCGTAGCTATTTCTAAATATCCAGTTTTCCTCTAAATTGGCTCCTCCCTTATAACAAAAACTTTCTATAAACATGTAATAATAAATCTCTATAATCAACGAATCACTTATTATGTGGTAGGCACTGGAGATACAAATATAAATATATACAAGCATATGCATATAAACAAACATATACATAAACCAAATATATGCAAATATAAAAATACATTCATGCATATGTATACAAAAATAAATATATACAATTAAAAAATAATATAATCCTTACCTGCAAGGAGTTTACCTTGTGGGGGTAGAGAGGGAAGGAGAACATATTAACATTTAAGTAAGATAAAAAGATATAAATAAATTGATAGGCAGATGGTAGATGAGAGAAAATATATATGTAGCATGAGATACAAGCTATGCACCCCCCCCCACACACACATATACATGTATATATGTACACATACATACATACATACATACATACATAGTAATTTGAGGACAGGGCAAGTAGTAACTGAGGGGATCAGTAAAGAATTATTGAAAGAGATAGTAGTGAGATCCCTCCACCCTGCCCCTGCCCAAGCTGACAGTGTATGCAACGTTTCATTGTAGATCTCACTTTTCTACACAGAGAAGGGAGGTATATTCCATTATCTGTTCTCTGGGGAAAAAAATCTAAAATTAATTAACTAATTTTAAGTTAAAATTAATTTATTCTTAAAATAATCCCCTTTTGTCTTAAAAATGTTAGGCAGGTAAGGCATAGCAAAACATTTTGTGTGTGTGTGATCTACTATAAAACTGGGTTGCAGAAAAATATCTTTAAATTTAGAGCATGGGTTCCTAACCTGAGGTCCATGAACTTTTTTTAATATATTGAAAACTTTGCTTCAGTATAATTGGGTTTCCTTTGTGAGCTTATGCATTTTATTTTATGCATTTGAAAACTCTATTATAAAAAGGGATCAATAGGTTTCACCAGACTGCCAAAAGAGGGGTGGCACACAGTCTACGACACAGAAGAAGTTAAAAATTCCTGATTCAGAGTAACTTTATATCCTAACTAGATGTATAGTTTAATTGCAGGATGACTTGTCAAAAAGTATTATAGAGGCAATTCACACAGTTGTTAGAGAAGACAAACTCTCATCTTTGAGTGCCTCTGATCTTGTATTCCATTTTCTAAACTTCCTGTTGTTGGTCAGTGGTTTGGGTTGTGTCTGACTCTTCATGACCCCATTTGGGGTTTTCTTGGCAAAGATACTCAAGTGGTTCACTATTTCCTTCTCCAGCTCATTTTAGAGATGAGGAAACTGAGGCAAACAGGGTTAAGTGACTTGTCCAGGGTCACATAGCTAGTAAGTGTCTAAGGTCAGATTTAAGGTCTAAGGTCAGTCTTCCTGACTCCAGGCCCAGGGTTCTATTCACTTTGCCACCTCTAAACTAGAACATCAGTGTAATAGTTCAAGGTTTTCATAATAGGTCTATTAGGTGTAGATGTTTCCATCGTCTCTTCTGTTTGGTATAAAACAGAAATTCTTAATCGGTTTTGTGCTGGGAACCCTTTTGACAGTTGGTTAAGCCTTTGGACCTTTTCTTAGAATAATGATTTTAAATGCATACAATAGAGTACAGAGGATTATAAGGGAAACCACTACACTAAAATATGCACAAGTTCATGAACTTCGGGCTTTGAATCAATGGTAAAAATCAATTCTTGTTCATTCTCTTATGAGTTTTCTTGGTGGGCCACACATTTAGGGGACAGCCGTTACTTATCTTCAAGCCTCATAAGCTCATGATCATCATACATATGGCTCAATACAGGTCGCCAAAGATGTGTCCGTCAGACTACACCATGAACTTGAGACCGTGGAGGAAAAACGTGCTAAAGCTGAAGACGAAAACGAAACTCTCCGACAGAAGATAATTGAAGTAGAAATCTCCAAACAGGCCCTACAAAACGAACTGGACAAAGTGAAAGAGGTAAGTAAAGGACGACATTCAGCAGAATCTTGCTTTTGACAAGAGATGATTTGTCAATTTAATCACCGATAGCTGATTCACCTTAGACATTTGAAAATATTTTATATGATCGGCTTTTGCTCTGTGATTGCACGTCCAGTGAGGTTATCATTAGTAGAACATAGGAATAATTGTTTTTGTGCTTTACATGACCTGTGATTTCATTTATGTAGGAACTCCCGGCAAGCGAACGCCTACTTCTAAGGCAGATCAGCACCATTTCTACAGTTGAATAGTCTTTTACAGGGGTGTGTGGGGATCCTGCGGCCTCGAGGCCACACGTGGCCTCGAGGCTGTAGGTTCCCCACCTGTGGGAGAATTACTTAGGAGGCACTGAGAGATTAAGTGACTTTCCCAAGGCCATATAGCTTGTGTATTGCTTTGGGGAAACCCGAACCTAGGTCTTGGACTCCAAGATTTAGAATGGGAAGAGATATTAGAAAACCATGGAATCCAATTTCCTCATTTTACAGATGAGGCTACTGAGGCACAGAGAAGTTAAATGACCATTCCAGCATCACACAGCTAATATTTGTGAGGTGGGATTTGAATCCAAGTCCTTTTGACTTCAAATCTAATACTCCATCTACTGTGCCATTCACAGAGATCATTGGTTGGTTGTAATGCAGAACTTTCCATTTCAGATAACTATCAGAGACTTGGGAAACAAGACGGTGATCTCTTTTTTAGGGTCTAGTGAATGGGTTATTCATTCTCTGTATTTTCATTAGCATACAAGATCTTTGAAGGCGGAGGTTGTTTTTGTTTTCTCTATCTATGCCTGACACATGGTGAACACCTAATGAATGCTTGTTGATTTATTATAATATAAATATGGATAATTTTCATCTTGCTTCTGCAAGATGGGTGTTCGTGTCCGAAAGACTTGCGTATAAAGTCGATTGCAGTTGAAGTCTCATTTTCCCTTGGACTTCCAATATTGGTTTACAGAATCAGGGTTTTGGGGGGTTTTGTTGTTGGTGGTAGTGTTATTGTTCAGTAGTATTTGACAAAATCTATTTGGGGTTTTCTTGGCAAAGATACTGGAGTGGTTTGCCATTTCTGTCTCCAGCTCATTTTATGAATGAGGAAACTGAGGCAAACAGGGTTAAATGACTTGTCCAGGGTCACACAGCTAGTAAGTATCTGAGACAGGATTTGAACTCAGGTCTTCCTGACTCCAGGTCTGGTACTCTCTCCACTGCACCACCTAGCTTCCTCTCATTATTAGTTTTAAGATGATTATTCCCATAAACCAGGTCTGGTCCCTTGTCCTCATTCCCCAAGAATATCAAGTTGACAACTGTTGGTGAATTAACTTCAATTCAACAAGTATTTTTTAAGCATGATGTGCAAGGTATGGAGTAGTTGATAGATTGCCTGACTTCAGTTCATCCTGCCTTATACACTTACTAATTGTGTGACTGGGGGCAAATGATCTCATCTTTCTCAGTCTTATTTTCTTCATCTGTAAATGTGGGATGATTGCACACACCTCAAAGAGTTGTAGTAAAGAGCAAATGAGATAATATATGTAAAGCACCTTGCAAAGCTTAAAGAGCTATGTAAATGTTCACTATTCTTGTACTCAACTTCAGTTTTGCTTTTCCTTTGAATAAATTGTTGATCTAAAGTTTCCCTTCCCTTGTCAGGTGTACATTTTCCCTCTTTAGTCTGTTGATGTTCCCATTCCCTCTGTCACCACCACAAATAACACGAGACCCTGGACATTTTTCTTGTGACTTGGAATTTCTGATTTTATACTTAAAGTTTCTGAAACTTTCCTTTTCACCTTCTCCTTTTGTTTAGATTTGCCAAAAGGTGCCACCATTTTAAGAGGAATTTTGAGACTGGATCATATTATCTTTTGAATTTTAATCTTTGGTTGATATAAATTTTATTAGTTCCCTCTTCTATACTTTTTGTATAGATGTTCAGAGTTCTACATACTAATTATACTCAGAAAAAGTATAGCTATTTCAAATACAGTACTCTGAAAGGTGTACAAATTCAGGTACAAATTTCATGAGGCAAAGATCAGTCAGTAAGTAAGTTAATAAGCATTTATTAAGAAACTGCGATGTGCCAGACACTGAGCTAAGAGCTGGGGATACAAAGAAAGGCAAAAGACAGTCCCTGCCCTTGAGGAGAACACAGTTGAGTGGAGAGACAACATGCAAAAAACTATGCACAAACAAGCTAGATACAAGGCAGATAGGAAATTGTCCACAGAGAGAAGGAACTAGAATTAAGAAGGATTGGGAAAATCTTCCCATAGAAGGTAAAGATCTCAGGGACCAACCATACCTGGGACAAATTCTATTTATAATACACTGACAAGTGGTCATCCTAAAGGGCCATTGCACTTTAGGCTTAATTGTTATAAAGTTTTTCATGATAACAAATCTAAATTTGCATCTTTGCAACTTAGTTCTGCTGTCTTAGGCCAAACAAAATAATCCTAATCCCCCTTCCATGTGGTTGTACTTTTAATACTGGGAGACACCTGTCTTTATCTTCCCTGAATTTTTTTTTCTTTTCTAGGCTAAATATCCCCAGTTCCTTCAATGATTTTCCTTTCCCTCACTCTCCTAGTTGCCATGAATTTTCTTGAGCAAATCATTGTTCTTCAGAGCCAGAACTTTACAGAAGGTGTTGGAGGAGAATTGAGATTCCTCTGGGGCACTTGCCTCCTTCCTTCTTTACCCTCTTTTACACCCCCGCCCGCATGCCCATTGCTTGCCTAATTGGCCTAATCTCATGTTGGTTCCCTTGCTGAACCCTTGCCCCACCCCCAACCCCAGAGTTCAAGGGCCTTCATGTCTCTCTTGCCTTGCCACTGATTTGGGGGAGATTCTTCTCTCATCCCAAGGCCTCCTTGGACTGTTGACCTTCATATGGTTTGATCAGTTGGGTGGGGCAAAGAGGATTCGGATCAGAGATTTAGAAGTGGATGAGATCTTAGAGGTCATCTAACATAGGTCTCATTTTACAGGAAGGGTAACTGAGAAGTTAAGTGACTTATCCAGAGTTACTTACACAGGTAGTATATTGGAGAAAGAATTTGAATTAAGGTCGTCTGATTCCACATGTGACACTTTCCACTCTGCCATGCTAAAGCCTCATGTATTAGCTATCTCCCCTCCCTCACCTTTTTAAACCTGATTCACACACATAATAAATTCATTCTTTGCCTTCCCCAGTCCTTCTCCTCCTATGCCTTCCATTTCCACTGTGGAAAGATGATTAAGTTTAGAGTCAGAGGTCCCCAGCCCAAATCCTGGCTCTTCTACTTGCTCATCATCACATAACTAATAGGTTGCTTCACCCCTCTGGGTCTCCATTTCTTCATCTGGAAAACAATGGGGTTGAAGTGAGGTGTTTTCCAGCTCTAAGAGATCCTAGAACTCCTCCTTTGCCACCTCTTCTCTCTCCTTGTGCTCATTGAAACCTGCCTCCCTGATCACACCACATCTCTTGGCACCCACCCTATCCGAGGCTGCTCACTCCTTCTTTCGTATGCCCTGACCCACAGTTCCAGGAGGAAGACCAACTACACTGCTACCTCCCATTCTCACTTTCAGGCCCCCCCCCTTTTACCACTGTCGCCTAGCAAACACAACTCTTTTTTTGAAGTTCATGCCATCCGAGCCAGATCTTTGTTATTGTCAGCTATGAATTTCAAGTCATTCTCTCTCCTCCCAAGTAATATTAATATTTGACTATAATCATCTTCTCTACCCCAACTGTTACTACTTTTGAAAATGCTCCCAGTTTTTCAGCATATTAGACTCGATTTAATCTTATCTCTAGTTTACCTTAACAGCTCGCAGGAATGGTAATACCTTAGATGCCTCCTTAGATACCACCTTTAGGTGTCCCATCAGGGGCACTGCAAGAATCCAGTTATGACTCTGATGTCTTTCTTGAAATGTGGCACTTAATGCTCCACATGTGGTCTTTTCAGGGCAGGCAGAGAACACCTTGTTATCCCTAGAAACTATGCCTTTCTTAATGTAAGCTAATATCTTATATCAATTAGCTTTCAAGTGGTCATTTCACACTTATCTCAGATTGAGCTAGTAATCCACAAAACCCCCTAGGGTTTTCAGGGAAAGAACTATCTAGCCATACCCACCTTATTTTATACTTTAAAGTTGATTTTTGGACCCAAGTATAAGATTTTATATTTATTCCCACCAAATTATTGATTTATTCTATTCATCTCAATGTTCTAGCATTTTAAGATCTTACTGACCTTTCAAGTCTTCTTACATTTTCTCAGCCTCAATATACTCTACTATCTGGCTGTATTGGCTTATTCCCCATTCCTCACAGAAGACAGTCAATGCTCCTAATTCTGTGTCTTTACACTGATGGTCCCCCATGTTGGAATGTTCTCCCTCCTCACTGCTACCTCCTAGACCCACTTCTATAAGAAGCTTTGCCCAGGAGTGTCCCATCCCCAGTGCCTTCTCTCTGAAATTATTCCCCCCTCTCTCTTTCTTTCTCCATATATATATGTATATATATATATATGTATGTATGTATGTGTATGCACGTATCCATGCAGAAAGATATAGATTTAGCTATATACCCCTATATCCTTGGCCAATGTATCTAATAACATCAAATCATAAGCAATCATTGGGGAATAGATGTGATCTCCATGGTTGTTAACACAGAAATATTCAAAATGGTAGCTAATACCAAGAACCTTCAAAAAGTAACACAATTGCTTAGGACAGCTATGTGGGGGAGAGGCGAGGGTGATCTGTCTCCTCCTCCTCCCTTGATGTTCTCATGCACTTTTATCATTGTGATTGAATGTCATCAGCCTGCTGCCTCCCCAGACATTCAAAAACTAGGCTGAAAAGGAGTATTCAATGGTAATGAAATAAGTCATTTATCCCCAGAGCTACTGTTAGCTTCAGAGAGCCTATTGTACTACAGGTTTATATTAATCATGTAAGCTCACTGGCAAGGATAGATAGCATTTATATAATACATTAAGGGTTGCAAATTGCTTTTACAAATACTATCTCATTTTATCCTCAGAACAGCCCTGGAAGGTAGGTGTTATTATAATTCCTATTTTATAGCTGAGGAAACTGAGGCAGACATGTTAAGTGACTTGCCCAGCATCATACGGCTAGTAAGTATCTGAGGAAGGCTTTGAACTCAAGTCTTCCTGACTTCAGATCCAACACTCTATCCATTGTACCACAAAGACTTGTGTAGTTAACAGTTGACTATACTCAGGTATTCCAAAAGATGGTCATTTTTTTAATGATTGGGAGAGCAAGAACATTGATGGCAGCCTTGAATCTCCCAGGACATGACATGGACTCACCTTCTCTTCTCCACTAGAAGCAGAAGGTGTCAGATCTAAAAGGCACTACTCACAGGTGGATGGAAAAATATTTATCAGGGAAGGACACCTTGCCAACTGCTTCATTTTTTTGGTTATTTTGGGGAATTATTTCCTGGCAAAAGGAAGAGCAAAGACAAAAGGACAAAAGGATCCTAGGATAAAAGCATCTTAGGTGTTTTCCCTATTCCAAATTTCTTTATTTATTCTATAACCTCCTACAAATACAGACACTCATATTTAATAATAACGTGTGTGATAATTTGAAAAGGTGAATATCTGGTACATCGTAAGCATTGATTATCCATAGTGGTAGCTAACTGCCACCTCTAACTGCCATGGTCCTGCAAACTTTGACACCATCACTCTCCCTTCCCTACTGCCACCCTCAAAAGAACAGGGAAGGTCTAAGAGAGAAGCAGAGAGACCAGGAGGTGGTGGTGGGAGACAGAGAGGCAGAGGCAGAGAGACAGAGGAATGGTACACAGATGCACACTGTAGTGGCTAGAATGCTAGAGTCAGGAAGGTCTGGATTCAAATTCTGCTTTTGACATTAATTCTCTAACCATTGGCAAATCATTTAACTAAGCCTTCTGAACCTCAGTCTCCTCATCTGTAAAATGAGGCAAATAACACACCTATAGTACCACTGTTGTGGTTGTTGGAAGTCATGAATTAGAGGCTGTATGTGAAGTACTTTTTTTAATTATTAATTTTATTTTTAGTTTAAAACATTCAGTTCCATAGATATTTGGGTTCCAAAATTTCTCTCCCTCCTTCTCCTTCCCCTTCCCCTGCAAGACAGCATGTAATCCAATGTAGGTTTTACATATACACATACGTCACATTGAACTTACATAATAGTCCAATTATAAAGAACTATAGCCAATGGAATGAATCACGAGAATGGAGAAATGAAACCAAAAAAGAAGGAAAAAAAAGAGAGCAAATAGTCTGTCTCAATCTGCATTCAGACTCTGTAATTCTTTCTCTAGATGTGCATAGCTTTTTCCTTCATGAGTCTTTTGGGGTTGTCTTTGAACCTTGCATTGATGAGAGGAGTCAAGTCTATTGAAGTTAGTCCTTACAGATACCATGTGTCTGCAACCATGTATAATATTCTCCTGGTTCTGCTCCCCTCACTCAGCATCAGTTCATATATGTCATTCCAGGTTGTAATGAAGTCCATCTGCTCCTCATTTCTTATAGCACAATAGGACTCCATTACATTCACATACCACAACTTGTTTAGTCATTCCCCAACTGATGGGCATTCCCTTGATTTCCAATTCTTTGCCACCACAAAAAGAGCTGCTATAAATATTTTTGTACATACAAGTCCCTTTCCCACTTTTTCTAGTACATATTTCCATGATGACTATTACTGTTGCTAAGTTTTGGACACAATCATTGCCCTGACTCTTCCTGCAATCCAACACCGAGGACCTCCCTATGAACACCCATGACCCAGGGAATGCAGGGACACACTGGAAAGGCCCCCAGGAATGTCAGGCCCCCACTGCT